>CM055094.1:75695999-76235999 GCA_029204225.1 Diphasiastrum complanatum
TCCATAACTGGAACTTACATGCTGTTATGATGCAAAAACTGCAGTAAATCAGATAAAGTATGAAGGCTAGCGTTTAAAGAACATTTTCCTTCAAGGAGCCAGCTTTCAGAGAGAGATTGACAAAAGCTCAAGAACTTTGGATTTCTTGGAGACAAAGGTTTACAGGTAGAAAAACCATGGTTTTTCACTATAGAAGATGGTTTTTGGTGTTGTAAAGCATTGTAGTTGGATGCTCCAGTAGGCCAAAGGTATTTGCAAACAACAGTGGGCGACTGTGGATTGGCTGGCAGTAGGATCAAACAGGAATTTGCAGCCATAACTAAAGGCTTGAAGAAAAGAGTTGGAAAAACCAAGTGGACTACTGTAGGCAGCAGGCAAATCGTTGTCAAGGGTAGGTGCGTAGACAGATTGATCACTGGTTGGAAAGGTGTAGGCAGCTGTCAAAAGTTTGCAAAACTTCTCAGCTCAACCGCTGGACAGCTGGTGCAGGCAGGTCACGGCAGATGGTGGTGGGCAGAAATCGTTGTAGCAGCAGCAATTCAGCCGCAAGCAGACAGGAGGTCAGCACAAAGCAGTGTTCAAGAAACTTTTTTTGAGGAATACAAATTTCTGCATCAGTCGCAACAAAGTATGCATATCTTTCAGTGCATGCAGCTCCTAGGTGATGATTTGAGGCAATAGGCCTCCCAGAATCTCCAACTCTTCAACAGAAATCAGCACAGTTTCATACCAGACCCGTGTTTGTCTGATCTACTATCAGTTTAGGGAAAAGAAGCAGTGGTGGAGCTTTCAAAACTTTTTCTATTGTTGGTCTTTCAGAGTTTTGGTGGGTGCTTTTGTTTGGGCAAGTTCTCCGAAATCTGTTGCAAAAGGTTTACAATGGCCAATGGCTCCATCGAGGTTAACGGTGTCCCGTGTGAAGAAAAATCAAAAAAATATAAAAAAGATCTCGGTTCAGTTGGTGAGGTGGTCCATCACAAGGTTTCCTTTGTACAGTTGTCCTCATGGCTTCGGACATCTCTCTGCTTCGTCCTCTCAGTCTCAAACGACCTGCTTCAACTATATCTCCCCCTCTTGACTCCCCTCCTCATTCGCGTCAGACTGTGTTGGGTTCCTCACTTGCCACAACACCCTTTGTTCCTCCTTCACCCACGTCTTCCCATGGCATTGTTGCCCCCTTGCTTGGTTGTATACCTCCTTCAACCCTTGTTGCATTGCCTTCTCAACCCCCTGAACGGGTTCCTTGCCATGCTTGTGGTCGTTTCTTCTCTCCTAGAGGAGGTCTTGCCCGTCACCAGCATTCTTGTCCTACGCTGCTTCAGTAGTCTCAAGATCGTCCTCCTCTTTCTGCACCTCATTCGCCCTGTGCTTCAGCTTGTTCTTGGATTTCTTCCCTTGACATCCTCGGAGCTTTTCACTTGGGCTTCCCTCGTCCAAGACTCTACTTTCATATTCCCCTCGCTCTCAGTCGTGAAACTCAAGTTGTTATGCGCCTTCCTCTTGATCGCTTGGCTATTGACCCCTTTGACATTGCGGCTTGGCATCTGTTTCTTCTTTTTCCCCTTTGGTGTCTAGTCCTTCCTCCGAGGGGTGGGGATGCTGGTCATAGAGAGACTCATGCTCGCATTTGTCGGTTTCTATCGGGAGACTGGGAAATGCTTCATGATGAACACTTTGCACAATGTCAGGCACTTGCTACTTGCAACTCACATGACTCTCAACCTCAAGGCATCCCAACTCTCCACTGTCGCCTTCGTCGCACCCTACATCTTGGGCAAGTTGGTGAATATTCTCGTGCAGCTCAAGCTTTAGCTCCTCTCACACCCGCTCCCTCTTCTGCTGATACTATTGCTGCTCTCCAAGCGCTGCATCCTGTTTCTGAAGGCATTCTCCCCTTGTTTGTAGAGGACTTTGTGTCTGATGTTGACTTGGTGCCTGATCGTGATTCTTTTTCTCGTGCCTTCCATCGTAGTCCTCGTCTTGTTGTTGGTGGTCCCTCCAGTTTGGTCTATGAACACCTTCGTGATTGCTTTCCACCTGAGGAATCTGCTAGTGGCTTCGTTCAACTCTTTCAGATTTGTTCTTTTATCGCCTCTGGTCACATTCCTTCTTCTGTCGCATGTCTTTTGTCTGCGTCTCGTTTGAGCGCCATGTCTAAAGCGTCGGGTGGCATCCGTCCCATCGCTATTGGAGAAGTCCTCCTGCGTCTTGTTAGTCGCTCTATTTGTTTTCAGTTCCAACAGATTTTTGTCTCTTTTTTCTCCCCTCATCAGTTTGGCGTCTCTGCTCCTAGCGGCTATGAAGCTGTCATTCATGGTTTGCGTGCCACCCTTGATCTCCATCGTGACCGAGTTGTTCTCCAAGTGGACATTTCCAATGGTTTTAACTCTGTTTCTAGAGTTGTGATCTTTCAAGAGCTGCGCGCGGCTGGTGGTGAGTTGGCTCAGCTTATCCCATTTGTGTGGTTGTTCTATGCTACTGAGACTCCTCTCTTTTATAGTCACCATGTGCGCTCTGGGGATCTTTCTACTATCTAGTCTGCAGCAGGTACTCGTCAAGGTGATCCTTTGGCTAGTCCTCTTTTCGCTCTGGCTCATTTCCGTGCACTTCGAACTTCTGCAGAGGCCTTTTCCTCCTGCTTATTTCCTTCGGTTGCTGATGACACTCATATTGTTGGTCCTGCTCCTACGGTGCTCAACGCATTTCATCATTTGTCTGAGCAGCTGGCTTCTCTTGGTTTGTCTATTCAACCTCGCAAGTGTTCAGTGTGGTCTCCAACAGGTCTTCCCCCAAACTTTGTTTCTCCTCAAGGTTTCCTTGTTCCTTTGGATGGCATTCGCATTCTGGGTGTTCCTTTTGGGTCTGCTTCCTTCAGCTCTGCTTTTTTTGGTGAGGCTCTCCAAGAGGATGTTGCTCATTCAGATCTGCTTCCCCGGTTGGGCGACACTCAGGTCATGTTTGGCATCTTGACATCTTGCTTTATCCAGCGTCCTTCTTATCTGCTGCAGACTTTCCCCCCTATTCCGGACTTTTTGCATCTCCTCACTTCCTTTGACAACTCTCTTGTGGATGTTTTTGGCCGCCTTTTGGGCCCTGGTTCTTTGGATGGTGTGGAGACCCTTTCATCTCGAAACCAGGCTCGGTTCCCCTTTTCTTGTGGTGGTGTGGGTCTTCTCTCTACGATTTCTTCTGCTCCTGCAGCTTTTCTTGGGAGCTGGGCTCTTGTCGCCCCTACTTTGTCTTCTCGGTTCCTTTCTAGCTTTCGCCCTCTCTTGGCGGATTGCATTGCTCATGTGGATAGCGGTTCTCTGCCTTTCCAGCGCCTCCTCATCGCTGCACGAGGGCTTTTCCCCCTCTCTGCCCAAGTTTGTCTTCCTCCTTTTGAACAACTCCTCACTTTCAGCTCAGATCACCTGCAAGAGACCCTCTTGGAACACGTGCACAAGCATACCCTTTCCAGCATGCTCTCTGAGGGCCCTTCGGCGTTGCATCGAGCTCGGCTTCTTTCTTGTGCGGGTCCTGGTGCCGGGGCTTGGCTGTCAGCTCGGCTTGTTATTCTTTCCTTCCGGTTGTCTTCGGCCATCTTCACCACTGCTCTTCGTCTTCGCTTGGGGCTTCCTCATCCTTCGGTCTTGGGTCTGTTCAGGTGTGTTTGTGGTCACCCTATTGATGCTCTTGCTATCCACCTCCTCCGCTGTCCTTCTGGGAGTGAGCGCACAACTACGCATTATGTTGTCAGAGATGCAGCGGCCGCTATAGCCAGAGATGGAGGATTCCATGTCCTCAGAGAGCAGTCTCATGTACTTTCTTCTTCCGCGTCCCACTCTACTCGCAAGTGTGTTGACATTGTCCTCTCTCGGGATGGGCGTCGTACTTTAGCAGATGTTGTTGTTGTTGATCCCACGCGTGGTGACCTATTGCCTCGCTCTGCCTTCACACCATGAGAAGCGGCAGGCGTGGCAGCACAAGAGAAGGAAAAAAACTACTCCAACAGGCACCCCACTGATGCTTTCCTTCCCTTGGCTATTGAGACTTATGGCACCTTGCATCGACGCTTTGAGGATTTTCTTCGCATGTGTTTTCATCAGGCGACAGAGCGTCAAGGTATTTCTGGTTCTATTCTCGTGGCTTCTTTCAAACAACGTGTTTCCATTGCCCTGCAACATGCTCAGGCCCTATCTATTCTGCAACGGGCGACGATGGCTGGGTCTGCTACATCTCATCTCCCTTCATTAGCCGACTCACCACCTCTTCACTTTTCTGATCTGCTGCAGTCAATTGGCAGACTTCCACGGACATCATCATAGTTTATGCACTTTTATCTTTAATGCCAAGATTTGGATTAATCTTAACTTTACTACAAGCTTCGCTCTTGTTTGAGCCTACTATTGTTTAAACTTCCCCTTCAGGGTGTATATATCTTTTTCATCAATGTACCTACTACTTTTTCTTATGAATAAATGCACCAAGGTGTTCTTCTTCTTCTACATAGTTCCTTTTGATGTACACAACTCACAAACAATATTTTGCTTAAGAACCAACCTTCCAACCACCAGTAATATCCTTGCCCATGCACCGACAAAACATGCAATAATAAAAAACCAATATTGAATAGTAATGAAAGAAAAGATTATGCTCTCATTGTCCTCATGCGCATGCTTGCCAAAACACATGATTTGACTTGCATATGACTTGTGAGAACACTGCCTATAGACTTTAAAGGGCAGATTATGAAATCTAAAAGTAACCTTACCTTATTCATTTTTGCATACTATACCGTACCCATTCCTACGTAAAATCCTTACAAACAGGTATCTATGCGGCCATTCGATAATGGCTTAACCTAATTGACTCACCACAATTTTTTATAATCATTTTACCTAGCACAAAGGTCACTAAAAAAACTGTTCCCCAATGTCTACATCTAACATTAATGCAAGCTCGATAATGAAACCATGGAATTTATTTAGATGCAAACCACATTTGAGCTACTAATGCCCTCCTCACTTTGTCCACAATTTTTCCAACAGGTATGCATATTGACCAAGTTCATCCATCATATTCATAAACTGCTACAGCTAAAAAACAACATAGTTTTCCAAACTGTCCATTAAATTCGACATTATACATAATTCCTACTGCAAAATAATTCCAACAACAATCACTTGCTGGCTTGATAGAGTTCCAGGACAATGCCCTGCTGCAAGGAAGATAAAACTCTAGTCACCCAAGCAAGTAGAGACGGTGTGGAGTAATTTCAATGAAGAGTGAAGCTTGTAAAAGCCCAATATGCAAATAGGCACCACCTTCCCATTATTATCACTCAAATGTCTGAAAACTAGAACCGAAATAACTCACAAACCCCTTGTAAAATCCTAAAACTTTTCACCATTCTAATGATAAATTCCCTCTCTTCCTTCGTGCGAATATTTCTTTGGAGTTTTATGATCCACTTGACTTTTCAAGAGATACTTCAAAATCTGCAATGATGCTGTAAACCCAAATGCCAAATAAGATGCTAATCCCCTTGGAAAGGTTTAATGTGATGGAAGAGAGTAAAGTGAAGCCAAATCCATCCCCATACAGTGAAAACGGGGTCTTTGGACACTAGTGGGTTGTTCCTGAACGTTGTACTTTCAGTGCACAAACTTCAAAGGACAATCAACCTTAGCAGCTGTTTTTCAGTTAGGATCAAGGCAAGAATAATAAGTCGCCTTCAAAAATGGTGCACACCAGAGGGTAATCTTGCAAATAGCTGCTGTGAGTGCACTCCACTAGAAGACTTACATTGTAGCTGCACTTGATCAATAAATAAATCCGATAATGTAATCTTGATACAGTTAGTGAAACAGGTAGACACACGGCCTCTGCTATTGAAAAAGCTCCACGAGGAACAGTTAATGCTTCTTTGAACTACACAGCAGAAGTTGTTGCATTTTTCTTTAGTTTACGGCAGAACAACAAACGAATATGCCCCACTTAGGTTTTGTCCTTGGCTTTTCTTCTGCCGACTTCGGACTGGTTGCCAATTCAGCTGAAGAGCTCAGAACTCTGCCAAGAATCTTTCTAACAAAAGGAGTTCCTTTGGAAGATGGTGAGGAGCGATCAGTCGATGGTACAATTTCCTCTTGTTTGCTTTGGCTGTTGTTTACTTTGAAATCTTCTGAGAAGAGAAGCTGTAATGATGTGTGGTGCTTGCCGTTGCCATGAGATTCATCCACGATTTGCATTGTGTCCTTTTCAATGGAAGATGCATCTGCAGATCGTACTTGCCTTTGTTCTTCTGTTCTTGCATCCGAAGAGGTTTTGGAGTTCTCAGGATTTTGAGATGGTTCAAAAACTGCCCAATTTGAGTCTCCTGGCAACTCTTCCAACTTTCTTGTCCCTGCACCAGCAGTATTATCTATAGGCTGAGCTTGTTCGAGGGTTCGAGGGCCAGAACCATCCAATATCTGAGAACCTAGGCTCTGGGAGGAATGAGCATCAGTGTTCTGGATCAATAAGCTGTTCAATCCATCCCCTTGCACAGGCTCAGCTGTGATCTCTGAAGAGTAAGTGTCTCCACTAGGTATAAAGGAGGCAGGAGCAGGCAGGATCGGCTTCACCACATGAGAATCATCTTGGACCACATTTGGCAAAGTATTTTCTGCAACCACATGTTACACAGAATAGTAAAGGAATATCAGATGCCAAATGATAATGTTGAAGTCTCAGTGTCTAAGCTTGAATTTCAGTACACTCCATTTCAGGATTCTTACTCAAATTCTTGTTATTGATCTGCAGATATCGACAGATCCCTATTCTAAAGGTGGGCTTGCAGGAATGCACACATTCTCTGAATAGCCGAGCTCCTCCCACATTAGCAAAAACTTCAGATGTGAGGGATGTCATGCTTATTGATATATTTTGCAGTTATGTTTAGGTGGGTATTAGAGAGCTCCCCTGGAAATGATGAAAACGTAAATGGCGATAAATTGCTGTCAGGGCTTTTTGGACAGGTTTAGATTGTAATCTTCATTAGCTCTTTCTTGCATTTTTTTTCTTAAAAAGCATTTTCTTAATACTTATTGGAAGTTGATGATTGACACTTTATTGCTCAACGGTATTTTCTCATAAGTGTTTTAGGTTTTTCTCCCAGAACTTCCAAGATGAATGTATGAATGGTTTATTTAGTGACCTTTTAGAACTTACAAAATGAAAGTATGGATTGGGGAATGGTCTATTTAGTGACCTTTGCAGTCAGTAATTATGATTTTCCCAAGCATAAAAGAATAGCAAGGCCAGCCTTGATATGCCTAAAACAAATCTCTGTGCCACACGTTTTGACTCTTTATGGGCTGTAATATGCTTTACAAAAAACAATTTACAAGATTTTTGAAAGCTGTAATCGCTTATAGCCTCACAATATAAGTCACTGTTTTACTCATGATATGCACTTTCAATCTTTACAGCCTTTCCAAGAATGGGCTGAAATAACGGAAATTACGCGAGTGGACCATAAACTCCTGAGGCAACACATTCTTTTCATGATTTAAGCCCCTCAAATGTGCAGTAAAAGGCTGCCAGAATCTTTTATGTATAGGGGAAGGCCCTCACCCATGGGCCTTTCTCATTTTGACGCCACAAAGACAGTATCTAAGGGTGGGCCCTTTCCAGGCACAAAGACCAGCCACAAAAATTGCTGTCAAGAAAATTACAATTAACTTAAAGGTGTTGATACATTTAAAATTCAAGCGAAGTTTGAAGAATACTCAGATCCTGAATAAAACCTGTTTAAATATCCTGTGTGAGAGGAACCTTTTGAATCAGTAAGGTTCCTCTCAATATCTCAGAAATTTGGAAGGTCTTCATAGCAAAATTGCTCCTCAGCTTACTGTTGTAAATTTCATCAACTGCATTTCTAGTACTGTTTAAAAATTATGGATTTCTAAGAAACTGAATCCAAGAATATGAATGCTTTGATAGTGCAGGACAAACTGTTGGATTTATTCCTCTACTCTCCTAAATCCCATGTTAATCTAGTTCCATTCATATTGCTGCAGTTTTACATGCATTGTCGCACAGTCTACAGAAATACTCTATTATCGAAGACAAGCAAGAGAGTGGCAGTCCGACTTGTCAAAGTTACCCGACTTGTCGGAGTTGGATGACTTATCGGGGAAGCCCAACTTGTCGAGTCAACCGACTATCGTCGAGGACCGTTCCCGACTTTATTGACTATCAGCAGCAACACGCTCGACTCCAAATCAAAGCCTTCTCATGCCCACTTCCTGTACTTACTACTGTGCAACTACTTGGACAATGACAGCAGCAACCACGATCTACTTCATACGGAGCAACGGCTCCACGCCACCTTCTTGTACATACATCTGCACAATTGTAAATTGTATATAGAGATAGTATTATGGCTTTGTCTGATTATCTGCTCTTCAGCTCCATTTGTGTTCGCCTACTGTCGTAGTAGTGCACGCACCAAGAGAATCTGTCGACCACCACTTTCGTGCGGTAATACGATCGTTCCGATCCGATTGTTCGATCCATTCATCCACAAATTTTCCCCGACACAAACTACTATGTGTGCACCAATACAAGATGTACATGCTATACCTATCTGCAAGGTTCATAGTAAACTCCTAACTAGCTCAAGTATTTTATGTGATGTTTCTAGTATCAGTATAATTGTTAGGGACCCAACTCCCTTGGGTCCCAAACCCAGACTTGAGACTGGACGATGACTGGGCCTGTAGACTTGACCGGTGACTCGTGAACCTGCATGGTTGCCATGTGTCATGATCTAGGTGTGCACATGGCTTGGAGGCATACAAGGGGAGGAGGACTCATTTGCCATCCATTCTATCTACCTAGGAGGTGGATGGAGAGCGTGTGCACGGCCAGGATGTTTGCTAGCGTGAGGCAGGTGATGGCTGAGAGCCTAGGCGGTGGTATGGGACACCGACTAGGATGGAGGTTGGATCCAGCTTGATATGGTCACAGGCCAGGGCACGGAGGGTGGACCCGGATTAGGTCCTACGGCGGGGTGGAACGTGAATCGTTCGGTCTCTTGTGGTTAATCGGCACCTGGAGGTTTGCAGTAAGTAGGGATTGTAACAATAATCCTTCTCATTGAGATCAACTACATGATGTGGCTAGAGCAGTGGATGTCCTTGACCACCAACTTTAGTCTGTAGAAACCCACAACTACTTGATTACCTATCAAGAATAATTGATTTCTAATCAGATTGTGTCCAGTCTTTATGTAACACTTACTTTGAATGCTAAAACAAAAAAATGAATTGAAAATTTTCACGAAGAGATGACTTTGTCATTTAGTGAAGCAAATTGAGTAAATTTCCAGAATAGGAATGAGCAAGTAATGAGAGGTATTTTTAGCAAACATTACTTTCCATTCATGTTTAAGTCTTACATTACAAGAATGTAAACTTCCCTAATAAGAATGGATGTTATCGTTTTATTTGAGAGCTTTCTAATGTGATTTTTATTGATAGAGAATATTCCAATCCCACTTTTATCTTAAATGTCTAGAGTGAAATTAATTTCATGAAGACCCACAAACTGTTCACGCACTGTTAGTATCAAATAGTCACACATAAGATTAGACAGTTTCTGTTGATATTGCTATTTCATTATTTCAGAAAAACAAACAAAATGCTTACTAGCTGAAAGTAGAATTTAGCAAGTACCTGAGAGGTCAAGTTTATTTTCTTGTATTTCACTTGCATTTGGAGGAAGAACCTCATGCAAAGCCGAGTCCTCTAGCTCTCCAGGTTTGTTTCTCTCCAGATCTGCATCTAGTAGTTGCTCCCACAATTGCGGTGTAGGAACCTCTTGAGACGATCTTGATTCAGACTTTTCTTGCTTATAGGGGTGTTCATCTGCAACAAACAAGATAAATGGAGCAGAAATGCTTCAATATAATGTCCATACCTACCAAATTTACTGCCTAGAGATTAGCATCAAACCCGAAATGTGTACTTTATTAAAGCATAAACTGTGTCTCAGTGATGATCAACACAGTAATCAAGGGTTGTTATTTTCATCCTGCTTATGATTTTAGGAATATCATGTGGCGTGAGTGGTTATCTTGGTTTTTTAAGAATGGAGAAGCAATTTTTTAGATTATTTTGTGCTGAAAGCCCAACATTCTTGAGAATAGCATTGCGCAATGCAGATACCCAAAGTTTTGTTTTATTCTACTGTTTTTGCAGTACTCTCTTTTTGTGTTTACTTTATTGCAAGCAATCTGTGGACTTGACGCTACTAATCTGCACAGTGCAGAATATGGCACTCATTCCTATTCTGTCAGTCTTCGGCAGGGAACCTTTCAAATTTTTCTTACCATTTAAAATATGAGCACGTATATCAGCTTCAACCTCTTTTATCTGATCGCCATTTTCCACAGAGTTCTTTTCAGATGTTTGTAATGGATTTTCAACGAGCACCGCTGTTTCTAGATTCCTAAAATCAGTAGAAATATATTCTTCTGCTTTTGAGTGAGCATCTTCTTGAGGTGTGGCAAAAAGACTTTTGTCTGTCGCCTCAACATTTTCTTTTTCCAATGGTTGCAGTGCTCCAGAATGCAGATCATCAGAGACTATTTCACCATTTATCTTTTCAAAGCCCTCCTTTTTTTCACTGCCTGTTGCCCTCTCTTGTAGGAGTCCTTCACCAGAAAAATCTTGTCCTCGTCTCTCAGCAAGGACAGCAGTAGTCACTGCAGCCAGTGTCATCCCTGCATTTTCCTTTTGCAAAGACTCCTGTGAGCCTATTCCAGAAAGTTTTCCTGCATCATGTGATAGCATCAAAAAAACCATCAGCCTTTATGATATCTTTTCCTATGATGGTATACTAAACTTTGACTGATAATCTCAATAGCATATGCTGTGTTTCAATCTCAAAAATATACAGCTGCTATCCACTTGAATTGTAGACGATAAAATGATAACATCAAAATGCTTTCAAGAATTGGGCATTGCCTGGTATTGCTTCATTGTTCCTTGAATATGCATAAAGCAGGATACGGTCCTAATGATCTTGATTCACAGAGAATTCTAAATTTAAGCTTAGCAAGCAGAGAGCTTATGAAGTGTACGGCCTCCTTTCAGGTCATTCAATGGTGGCACAGAACCAGTCCTTTAGTGGCTACAGGGACAAGCAATGTAAGAAGAGATGGACAGTTTGCACGTTTCAAAGCTGCTTAACAGAACACGTATGTTGGTGACCTAAAAAATTTTGAACTTTAGCAATGCCAGATAACAATAAACAATCTATAAATAGTAGGAGGGTCACATTATAACTCCAGTTCTGCCACTGAGCATAATCTATGAGCCTGAAAAGTTGTGAAAACCGTGTGAGAAGGGTTGAATAAGATGATTTTCAATCTATGGATGTGTTACAAGATTATGCAATATGGAGTCCAACAGCCATACATTTACACATCATCTTGACAAGAGGTGCTGTCATATCCTTTCGATAATTTTTTAATCAATCTTCACATTACCAAAAGTTATTTCAAATCAGTGCAGGCCAGCACTGTCAGGCGATTCAGCACAGTAATTTGGATAAAAGCAGGCAAGCTGACAACTAGCAGCTGCTAACTTAACAAGTTTGCTCTGAATAAAGTTGGCACACAAGCTGGCCTTTTCTCATGAAGTTCATCACATGAGTCAGCTATTATAGGTTTCCCTTTGAGTGTTTGGAGTACCTTTTCCAAGTGAAACATGATCCTGGGTTGTCATGTGAAAGTAACAAATAAAACAAACAGGAGGATTTATGTTCCAGAGAGTGAAAAGCAAGTCGGATAAGGGAAGGATAATGACTTTTTGATGTTCTTACTGAATATACACAGATGGATACACTATTTTTGAGATACTAGAATTCTAGTCTCATGATTCCAATGGCTAGTTTGGCAAAAATACTTAATGCCATGTGCTATTTGTAGCTTGCAAAGAAATCAAGCCATTGATCATGATAACATTTAGCTTTTCATTCACTCACAAACCTTGTAATTGGCTTTCATCAGAAGAAGAAGCATCATCAGAAGACCCATTTGCAGGTTTATGTAGAACTGTACTCTCAAAACCTTTGAGCTTTCCACAATGCTTCTTATGGTTTCTCCGATGTTTGGCACTTGGATGAGAATTCGGGTAAGTCCAGCCACAGTATCGGCAAGTCCATAAATCTTCAGGGGCCTCATGTTTGGAACCTGAAAGAAACCAGCTACAGAATTATATGCACACAGTGTAGAGAAGCAGATCTGGTTAACCATCAAGTTTCAGTCTCTTTTTTAGTACTTTATTTGTTGCAACCAGTCTGATCCAAGAGGGCTTTGCTGAATATGAGCTCCTCAATTTATCAGTCACACAATTCAAAAAAAAATCAACATTTGCCAGTTTTGTGCAGTCATTCTTGTTGATGCCAGCCATTAACATAGTTAGGCAAGGAATTGAGATCTATGCTCAATCAACATTTGCCAGTTTTGTGCAGTCATTCTTGTTGATGCCAGCCATTAACATAGTTAGGCAAGGAATTGAGATCTATGCTCATCCAACGGTAACTTTTGAGACTCCACAGACCCTTGAAACTCTTCAGAGGGAAGACTACTAACAGTCAACAATTTAGGAGCAACAATATCTGGGCATCATCTGACACTACCATATCAAGAGTTCTTTACTCAAAATCTGGTATAAGAAAGAATTTCTGCTTACCTGCCAGCGGCTTGTTTGAGGGATCTTCAGCATTATTAGTAATCACAGAGGCATTTTCAATCACTATAGGAGTATGAGTTTTGTTTTTTTCAGAAGTTCCGGTGACAGACCACTCTTTATCTGCCACTCCACTAAGATGCACTTCTGTCATCTGTCGAGACTGAAGTGACTGATCACCAGTTTCAGATTTGACATCCTGCACATGCTCACAGGTATAATTGGGCAATGTTTTGCTGTCATCCTCTCTTGTTACATTGGCATCCATCATAACTGTAGACTCTTCAAGGAAAGTCTCATGTTGATCACTTTTTTCATCTGCCATTTTCGCTGTAGTGATGCCTATGTGATCTTGGGGTTGAACAAGAAGGCCACCATCTTGGATCTTCTGGCTCTCTTCAACTGGAGGCGCTTGAAATTCTGCAGTCGTATGGCTTTCCAAATATTCTATTTCTCTGCTCATTAGATGAGTGTTGTGCTCTGAAGGAATATCATTCAGATTTTGCAGCCTAAGCTTACCATTGTCATGTTCTGCCAGTTTGAAAGGCAACACATTTAAGATAATTAAGCTAGCATAAGTCAGGTATATCTACATGCTTTTCCATACTTTATTAACAGGTTAGTAGCAATTGGCCACCTTTCAAACTGCAAACTTGTCTGCGCTACTATTATGTACCTGAGCTTTCGTGACCTTCATCCTCAGACGAAGTTTCATTAGAAGTATTCGAGTAAGATATTGAATGGCCCTGTTCAGTGCCTTTATGTTTCGCACAGTGCTTCTTGTGATTCCTTCTGTGCTTTGCACTAGGATGGGCATTTGGATATGTCCATCCACAATAACGGCAAGTCCATAAGTCTTCACTTTTTGTAGGGGAATGTATGCTCCCTATAAAGCAAAATAATGCCCTCAGTTACAAGAATGCATCTTGGTTTCCAAAGGGGGCTCAAGCCTGGGACCAAAGAAACTTTGGATACCACGCTAATCAACTTAACCAACCCCGTTGGATTCAGTTACAAGAATGGCTCTGCTTTGCCTTCAATTACAAAATTGTAAACAGGTAGCATCGAGGCATAGTTCAATAAGATTGTAGACCACAGGTTTTGAGCAGTTACTTTTGATATTCTTTTATGCAGACTATACAGTATGGTACTGCTGGAGCATGTACCTGAATTTGGAGGTTGACTTGGTGTATGTTCTCGCACTTGGGAAGCTTCCGAGTTTATCTCACGCCCTCTTTGAACCCCTTCCTGATTAGTATGGGAAGCATGACTTGTCTCTGTTGTCACCATACTTGCAGGCAAGTGGATGGATCATTCACTCCAACCTATGAGTCCAAAATCGCTTTACGAAAGCTTTTTGAGATAAATTCACTGATCCAGAAAGCACCCGTGGGAGATCCAAGATTCAACCTGCAGAGGTTGTAAATTAAAGCATCAGCTTGTCACAGGGAAAAAGCTCTATGTTAAGTACATCAACTCCCTCTTCAACTCCTCAATGAAATTATTGGGGGTTGGAGAGTCAGAGGAATGAATCGAGAGATAAATCATAGGGTTCTTGAAAAGTATCCTGTTAAAATGTATGTGCAAACACCACTGCTTGGCCCATCAAGAAGGTTCTGGTCAATTTCATTTACCATCTGCAAAGATAATCTAAAAAATTCTGAAGTACCATGGGAAACCTTATCAACTGTGTCCTTTTTGCAACTAGTTATAGATAAGAAACTCTTGGCATTCAGGGCTACTAAGAAAATTGAGCACATAAATCGGTAGGTGAATGCCCTGAAAATGGCCTCCTCTTTTGTCCAGCGGATGAAAAGTACAATGCTTGTTGCCCTAGTCTAGTTCTAGAACATGAAAGCTTTTGATTGAACTTCTCAGTGACAAACATGGAAAAACCCCAAAGACTTACTTAGACAATTTTGTCCATTGAAGACATATAGCATGTAGTGCTGCTGGAATATATGTCTAGGTAATAACAATTTACACACGCATTGAGCATAAATTGCACAGGATGAAAGAAGATATAAATCAGCATATAGCAGTTTAGGCTGCTGAACCAAAGATTCCCTCGCAAATCCATTGAATTATCAGGTGGAGTTCTATAAAACAAAGTTCTTGTTAAAGGTCTAAAGAACAACTTCAGGGTAGTAGCTCAAGGCACACATTTTGATAACAACCTTGATGTGCTGGAAACTGCAATGGAGTAACATGCTGATGTAATTTGCATGTTCAACCTCAAAGAGTGGCTATGGTTGCTTTAAGTAAAATATGTCATCACCCAATTTAACAAGGTTTCCCCGATTTCAAGAATCAGAAAACCAATTCAGTTCAGAAGTATGTACAAACCGTTGAAGGCAATATGTGTGCACTTGGGTGCAAATTCATGTGCATTGGCTACATCCAGACAGAAAGTAACCACTACACTTACATTTTTGCTGGAAGGAGGAAATTGAGGCTAGAAGAAGATAACCAAGCTGCTTAATAACTACCTAGTTTTCCCTTCAAACCAAAATGAATGTCCAAGTCAAATGTCAGTATAAATTTGCTACTCACACTACCAAGTACTCTATCAACGATGTCAAACTTGGAATATACTTGTATTCCACTGATCCATGCTGTAACTTCATTTCACTTTGAATTGTTTGAATCTATGGTAACAAGAGACACAAATTTGAGAAGGAAAGATGTTTAGTCACATCTTTCAACAATGAAATTTGATAGAAATGTGATTTAACAACAAAGGGGAAGCCACACTAGCAAATAAATAAGGAACACACATAGGTGCTAGTTTCTACGAGAAGGGGTTTAGGTTTCTACGTTCAACATTTGAATGCTTAGAGCTTGGCATGAATGCATTCTTGATGATGAATGATTGTCCTACACCTTCACTTGGGTGCATTCAAGGATTACTTAAAAGGTAGATGCTCTCTCTCTCTCTCTCTCTCTCTCTCTCTCTCTCTCTCTCTCTCTCTCTCTCTCTCTCTCTCTCTCTCTCTCATCAATTTTGCACTCTGACTTCTTAGCAGGAGTGTAAAAAACTACAAGGACTTTCAAGAAAATGCCTCGAGTCCTGACGTTTCATTGAATAGTATCCGATACAACTGCAAATTAACTAATTTTATGCAAATCAAAGACCCATCACAACATTTAGGTTCTCTCTCGTAGATTACATCGATCATCACTATATCTATTCTAATTTTTTATGAGGGACATTTACATTTCAAAGGGAATCCCTTGAATCGTGAAGTTTCAATAAATAGTGTTCGATAACCGCAAATCAAGTAATTCTATGCAAATCAAAGATGCTTCATAGCATTTTTACTCTCCCTCTCTCTCTCTCTCTCTCTCTCTCTCTCTCTCTTTTATGCAGGACATTTTTGGGAGCACGATTTCTATCCAAAACAAACACGCACCACTACATTCTGACCTGAAAAAATCGATTTGCTAGATTAAGTATTTGATGAGTTAGGAAAATTTTGCGAAACCAAGATAAATCAGTAGCACGGACAACCAACCTTGCAAATCCAAAATAAGAACCGCAGTAGGAGTTTGTACATCACGTTTCCTGCAAGGCCATCGCACACAAACAGATACAAGTACACCATTGCTCTGAAAAGGTGAGCATATCCAGAAGTTTCAAAATAATAACTGAAACAGCATTGTCGAACATAAAAAGGGTTACATCACGCATACGATACTTCATTGACTCTGGCGACAATTCATTAAGGCCAGTGCAAAAAAACTGCGTTATTTTGAAAAGATCTACTTTCTGAAGTATTGTGAAGGAAATGCACTCCTGCATCAGGACGCAGCCAGACAGAATTAACTGATCCAACTCAAAACTTCAGGTAAAACTCGCATTCTGGCTTGTGGCCTGAGTTGAGCTAAAGTTCAGCTATGCCAACCCAAAGGGGAAGACATGGCAGAACTTGAGCTTGAAAAGGCAAGCTCTTTTCGGATCCACACGCTAAATTGCACATTATTCACCCCTGCTGGACTCCACAAAGATAGATACAGCGTTCGCCATCACACATCCTTACCTGACCAAACTTCCCAAGCTCACTCCGGATGCAGAGGCAGAAGAAGAATGCCGATGCAGCGAAAACTGTCAGCCTGTCAAGGTCACAGGCGAAAAGAGCAAAGAAACTGAAATATTTTCCGCATCAGAGATAAGAAGCAAGACCAGAAAAAATTAGATCACACAGAAAATCCCAGATAAAATCTGCAAAAGACAGAGAAACAGAGAAAAATGGGAAGTGGGTGGGACAGCAAAAACCAAAGATGGGTTCAGAGGAGGACGTTGTGGATCATGGATGGAGATGGAGCTGAGTTGCCTTGCATCGAGGTAGAGTAGAAAAGTAGGCCGGCCTGGCTGGCAAAGTAGTAGCTGTAGCTACAGCAATAGTAGGAGAAAAGTAGCAGTAGGCTGAGTAGTAGACTGCACGAAGCATGCATTCATTCCTTGCTCTTTCCTCTATGCCCTTCCTTATTATTTTTTGTGAAATCAGTTTTTAGATTTTTACAAAGGAAATGGTGATGCCTCACAGAACGTAATCTGTGGGGCAAAATTTTTGTTTAACAAAAGTTTTTTACAGGCACCTTCCGGACACTGGAAGGTGCATGTAAAAATATCACTTTTTTTTACATGCACCTTCCGCCCGGAAAGTGTGTGTAAAAAAAATTTTACGTCAAAAAAAAAGAAAAAAAAATTAGAAATAGAATTCACGGGTGGGGAGGGCCAGCTCCTCGGCCCTTCCGCCCGCGGAATACTGTGCGCCCTTGGAGCAGGAAATTCCCCCCCCCCCCTCCCCCTTTAATTTTTTCCTTGTTTTCTTGTTGTTTGTGATTGGTTCGGACTTAAAAGAACAATAAACATGCTCTTTCTTTCCTATTCAGGTTTCCTTCTATTTTTGTTGTTGTTGTTTGTGATTGGTTGGGAGCTGAGAAGAACAATGCAAGGAATATGCTCTCCTTGTGTTGGATTGGGCAAACATAGGAGAGGCTCTCATTAGAGAGTGCACCTCAAGAGGCACTTGCAAATGAGGCTCCATCTCTCTCTATGGAATAGGTCCTCTTCATCTTCATGTCACATAGGATAAAAACAAACAATAGGATCTCATTCATGAACTTAATTTTTATAGAAAACCTTGAATGGCACTCCCATAAGCATGGCTCCCAAACAGTGACTCCATCCATCCATCCCGATGACAAAATGAGAAGCCTGCTCTGGTGAAGAATTGCTTCAAAGGGCCCTTCTACTCACCCTCTCAATGCCCTTTGCTCCAAATATATGTACTATCCTACTTTGTATTTCCTATCCATGAAGCTTCCTTTAAACTTTACTCACCTCAAGTTAAGATTTCCTTTCAAGTTTCCTTGCCCTTGAGTTCACGAGATCTACGTCACTCTATTTTACAAAGGAGGACATACACTAGAAACTTAAATAAAGTTTTGAACTCGTTCTTATGAACTTGATTCACTAAGCCTCACTTGTAAGTTATAGGCAATGGAGAGTGGGCTCAAGGAGAGTAGGCCTTAGGTAGTAGGAATGGGGAGGGACGTTGTGGGAATGGGGGGGAGTAGGCCTTAGGTAGTAGGAATAGGGAGGGACTTTGTGGGAATGAGGGGGTGTAGAATATATTAATAAACAATCAAGTATATATACATACATACATACATATAGATACTGTGAGTGTGAGTGTGTGTTGTGTGTGTGTGTGTGTGTGTTCTCGTTCCTCCATTTTGTGAGCTACCCTCTATATTTTTCAAGTATTTGTGTTATGTTGTAAGTCCCCGTTGTTGCTCATTCCAATATAACTCCAAATATGAGTGTGTGAAGAAAAAATCAACAAACACGACTTTCGTTGTTTATTATGGCTTATTACTTGCAACTTTTGGCCTTGTCTTGCAAAAGTTAAACTAGGTGTTTAAATTGGTCAAGGAAATTCCCAAAAAAAAAAAATCAACATTAAAGAGTGTGCTTTAAAATGTTAATGTTTTTGGCCATTTGCTCGAACTTCCTAAGGCATGTCTACCATGTGGTTCCTATTCAATATTTGAATGGGGACCACGACATAGAACGTGTCTCTCTCATTTGCTCATAAGAGACAATCTAAAGCAATGATTGGTAAAATATAGTTTTCATACTTGATCATTCTTTGACATGCATGAACAAAACAATGCAATGACTCTCTCTCTCTCTCTCTCTCTCTCTCTCTCTCTCTCTCTCTCTCTCTCTCTCTCTCTCTCTCTCTCTCTCTCTCTCACACACACACAATGATGTGGAGCAGACAACTTATTGTGATTCATGGAGTGGTATGACCCACAACATGCATTGCTACATCACCAATGACAATGGCATCTTCACTTACCAATCTTTTGAGTAGTTCTTAAATAGGTGTACCAAGATATACATGGTTGTTGTTGTAAGGAAGCTAAGGAAATATGTTACATTGCGCTCCATACACATTCTTGCATAAATGTTTTTTTTGAATTAGTTCATGTTCATCAATATAATTGAGTTGTTTAGGTGACTCTCTTTTTTGTACTTGTCATGTGCAACTCGGTTCTTTATAAGATGAGGGTGTATAATGAATTCCAAGTGAAGATTTCTCAAGATCATGTCACCTGCAACCAAAAGGATGCCTGTGGAGTCCAACCACCCAAACAACATGAAACATATAGTCAAATCCCTAGCCGCTTCACCCCCCGAGCCCCGGTGACTGAATGCAAGAGAGGAGAGGATCCTAGCTCTAGAAAACAAAAAACTGAATGAGGAAATGGGCATGTTCCTACAAGGGATACAAAACCAAAAAAACATTCCCTCTAGGATACCCCAAGCATCCAAAAGCATTTGACCTCTTATCCTTGCACCAAAAGTTGTCAATCACCATGCACTAGCAGCTCCATAGGTCCACTTAGAGCATTTGGGTCCTTACAAGGTTAATTGCCATGATGGCCTAGTCCGGAATGATGTAGCATAACTAATAATCTCGTACATTGGAGTACCAGATATCCATGTCAAGGACTATTCTGAATCCTTCATGCTGAACATGGACGTAACATTCTTCTCCCCTTGAACTACTTTTGTCCTCAAAAGTGAAAACTAGAGAAGTTCTTCTTTATGCTTTCAGCTCTTTCCCACGAATCATAGTCCTCAGTCCAATCCTTCCACCATATCAAGCACTCAAAGATAAAACAATTCCTCAATTGTTTATCTTTGGTTCTGAGTACTCTTTCTGGTCCCAAAGGTACACTAAGTGATAAATCCTACAAATGGGTAAGATCCTCATCATATCCAACTATATTACCTTCATGTAAACTTAATTATAACCAGCTTACATGAAACATTGGATGAGCAATCAACATGTCCTGAAGATCAAGTTTCTAAGCTAAAGAACCAATTTTTTGGCCTTGCCTTGCAAAGGCAATACTATGTGTTGAGGTTGGTCAATGGAGTTTGATAAAAATTCAACGTTAAAGGTTCTTATGTGGTATTGGTCCTAATTTTTAAGGTTGAAACATTAGTTGAGGGCCAAAGTAACATGCATTGCTCGCATTTCAAAATTAGTATGAAGTCATGCAATTTACAATGCATGAGCAAAAAACAAAAGCTAAAGTTGTTATCGTTTGCATAATTCTAAGCAAAAGCAAATCCTTCCTATTTCATTTAGCCTATTTAAACTAGCACGCATCTTGTCTCTGTCTCTCTCTTTCTCTCACGCTACTAGCACTCACTGGCTCAGTCGATCGTTGGCTATTTGATTGAAAGGTGATTGAATCAAAGCTCGCTCACTCTCTAATCAGAAGGTGAATGAATAAGCATGTAGTTCAAGCTCAAAGGTACGTTAGTTTTGGGTTTCTCATTTGTTTAGCTTAGATTTCAAGAGAGATCATCCTTCTCCATACTGCTTCCCTATGAATCTTCTGTATAGTTGTGTGATAACCAATCATCCAATCACTCCCAACTTATGAAAAATAGCTTAAGAAAACACTACATGCTATACTAAAATTGTGAAATATTTTTTTGCTAATCTCTTTGAAGCTGAATAACCTGACCCAACTCTAGATCTTGCACAACAATTTTGTTGCAACAGAATTCTTTCTTGAAATCTTTTAGAATCGTATTGTAGTTGAATGCTTTCTTCAAGCCTTGCATGGTCATCAAACTCTTCCATCCATTTTGTCGTTGGATGCGCACATGCCCATACACCTTAGTAATATTCAAAATATGATTCTAGTTGAATGCTTTGTTCAAGCCTTGCATGGCGTCAAACTCTTTCATCCATTTTGTTGCTATCCACACACATGCACATAATCCCAATTTTAAATGAATGGGTTTTCAAAGAAACTACAAATTCATTAGAATTATATGGATCTTCATATTGGGCAAAAATGCCATGTTGTTACAAATAGGTTGAAACAATGAGACAAAAATATCATAGTTTTTTATTCATATTTAACATAATATGACAATGCGAACACATGACTTCTGACATAGATTTCTTAAACGAACTGTGTCATCACAAACCTCCATTCGATCACACACACAATGATGATGCCTTGCAACAATCAATTGCAACATAATACATTTTACAAGCAATTGACTCATTCCACATCTCTTATCAAAAGAACTTAAAAATTTCTAGCGATTTTAAAAGTATAGTTGGCCTATCCACAATTCTCAGAGTCAAACATGGCATGTTTGTTGGGGGAGGATGAAGGAAGAGAATGCAAAACAACTCCCCCGATTTTGGCTGCTACTAACTATCAGCAGAAATGATCTCGACATCAACGACAAGATAGAAAATGTCGAATAGAACCATAGCTCATGTGTTAAGGACAGCTAAAATAATTACATACTCAAACAAATTGTGTAATTTGAGTACAGTCATTGAAGAGGATTAATAGTATATGAAACTACTATTACACGGTTCAAAAGTGAAGTTTTATTCAAAATTGAGTACGATAATGCAAAAAGATGATGTTCGATCCTTAGGCATCAGAGATAACCATGGTTTGATCAAATTCTAAGAAGTCGAATACATCTATGATTTGATCAGACTGAGTGAGCGAACTGAGACAAGTAATTAGTAGACTGCAGTCAATCACAACACACACATATCCATGTTAGACACAAATAGGAGAAGGTGTTGTTGATATTACATTGAATGTTTGTCACAAGAGCATTTGCTCAATATGGAGCATAAACAGCACAAGTGATTACAACATAAATGCGGTGTAACATCCAATGTTCAATCTTCCGCTACCTAGTGAATGCGAGCTAGATGTATATATACAACATACTTGTGATTAAAAGAATTCTTTAACTAATCTATAATTTCAAAACTAGTTAAGTTTAATCGGATATTGGTTGTGAATGTACTTAACAATATTTGATATACTATGACATCTGTACAATCACGTGTATAACAGTCAGATAGGTCAATCGTCGAAGTAGTCAGATTAGTCGATCGTTGAAGTAGTCAGATCAGTCGATCATCGAAGGATTAGTCAATCATTGAAGTAGTCGAATCAGTTGATCATCGAAGTAGTCAAAGATGGCCAAGTCTTCGAGCTACTTCAAATGTCATTCAAATGTAGATACAAATGGGAATGGATACCCTTTACTCTCGAGTAGTTCGACTGATTCGATTTTGTGTAGAATGTCACAGATGTCGAGTTGCTGTTCAAAATTCGTGTATTATAGCAGGCATTGCTCTGCACACAAAATGAGAGTATTTTTGTAGGTGCTGTAGTTTGTGTTATGAAAATACGACTAAATATGCAGAATGGCAAAACAGAAAAATATTGATTCAAAATCTAAAGAGGTTGCATTTGACCCTAGATCAATGATTAATCCAAAGATCAATATGTTGGGGGTATTCCCGTGTAAATAAATAAAGTAGCCAAAAATAGTAGAAATATGTTGCAAGGGTTGTGGCTTCATGCGTGTATAAGCCCATGGCCCAATGAGCACTTTGTAAATAAATTAATATTGAATAAACTTGTCTTTGGCCATGTGATTAAAATAATATTAGAAGGCCAAAGTTTAAGCTTAACTTAAGTTCCTAAGTTTTGTAATTAGTCCAAAGTCAAATGGTGGTAGGTGGGGTGTGCTTCCTTGTGCATCGTAGATTAGTTTGTGTTTCTTTTGAAGGGTGTGGATTTCAATCCCACCTTCTTGCAAGTAGCCAATAGGAAGCAAGGGGCAAGGGCCACCCCAAAGATAAAAAGGCACCTATTGTACACCATTTTACATGCTAATAGAGAGAGGAAACTCTACTATTTTTGAGACCCAAAGCATCCTCATGTGCTAATCCATCTTGCTTATACTTCTTATTGTGTTTTGCTTATTGCTTCTAGTTTCCATTGTTATTGTTTTAACTAGTTGTGGTTTTTCCATAAGCATGCACATTGAGCACATGAGCTAACCTCCATCTCAACTCTCTCTCCTTTCTCTTTTCACCTTCAATCATGATGTGTGTGATGGGGCAAGGGAGATAGAAACACGTGAATGGAGAAGAGAGCAGGAATATTGCAAAATAGCTCTCCTGTTACAATCAGCTGCTAGCTGCAAAAACAGTCTAATAGAAAGTTTATGCTAAATATAATTGCAGTTCTAATTGCCCAACGTGATCTTAAAGAATAATTCATACTCTAAAAAACAAGAGTACAGTCCACCAAAGAGATTAGAAATGGTTTGTGTGTGATATAACTGAAAATCAGATTCAATGTGAAGTTTGGTTCTGAAAGAGTAGTATGATGTCGCAAGTTCCTCAGGCATCAAAGACGACCATCGTCTGATCAGAAACTGAGGAGTCATAGACATCCGTGTTCTGATCAGAGTGAGTAAACAAGCGCAATCAAACAACGATAAAGTGTATTCAATCACAACAAGCATTCATCTACATTATACACAAATAGAAAAGTTGTTGTTGCTATATTACACTGAAGCACAATACAAATAGCAAATACAACCAAAATTTGACGGCGCAACTAGGAGGCTCAAATAATACGTCTCATGGGGAGCAACCAATAATCTGTGCTTGGATGATCTATTTATAGATTTCATCCGTGTATTAACTACATTGAATGTTTGTCACCTAATTAGGAAAGTCATTGTACTTGGAAGTATATGGCGTTTGTGACAACTATACATAGTAAATACGGTCAACAAATCAAGATCGTTGACGCGGACGAGGACGTCACAAATTCTCTTTCTTCGCAGATTTCGGGAAGTGGCTGGGAACGTTCCTCGTTCAAAATAGACAACCTTCGACATTTTTCTCTCTCTTTGGGATTTTGCAAAAAGCCCAAGGTGCCCTTAGAAAGTTGAAGGTGCCCTCAAAAAAGCGAAGATGTGTTTAACAGTTTGACTCTCTCACACTTTTCGGGAAAATGCGAAAAAAGTAGAAGGCGCCCTTAAAAAGTTGACAAAGGTGTCTTTAACAGTTTAACCCTTAAAAATAGAGGACCTTCTGGAATTTTCTCTCTGTTCACATTTTTCAAAAAAATGCAAAAAAGCCGAAGGTGTTGAAAATAGTTAAATTGTTAAACTGTGAACAAGTTGACTTCTTCAAAAAATAATTGAACGGAAGAAGTCGAAGGTAAGTGTTGCAGTTTTCGAGAAAGTGCAAAAAATGCGAACTGTGCAACATTTAGTGTATTTCTACAGACTGTTTAAAAAGTTATGTAAATCTACGGACTTGTTCTAAATGCAAGTCTGTGGAAGTCCTTGAAGATGGCCAAGTCTTCAATGACTTCAAGTTATTAAACTTAACATCTGAACTTGAAACTATGATAGGATTGGTTACCCTTTGTTGGAGATCAGCCAGAATTCCGTTGTAGACGTCCTTCAAATAAATTGGCTGTCTAAGTTATGATTCCAAGGAGACAATTGTGTCAAGAATCAGATATGCAACATCAAGCATTCACCATAAGCAATCACCAAGTAGGGAGGCAGAAGAAGAACACACAATATCACTCTATCACACTAACTCATACTGAATATAAAATGTACATGTAAACCCTGAACCCTGATAGAGAGGAAAAACCTAGGAGTAGACTACTTGACTAGCCTACGGCTAGTTACAACTAGTAATAAAGTACATCGTAAACAGTAACTAAGAAGTGTAACAATGAAGTTTATCATTGATATCTAACACTCTCCCTTAATGATAAAATTACATTCTTCTATTCCTAGTAGAGTACGAAACTTTTCAATTTTACATCTACCTAATGACTTAGTAGAAATATCTGCCACTTGATCTTCAGATTTACAGAAAACAAGATCAATGGCTCCATCAAGAATTTTCTCTTAAACAAAATAATAATGTATTTCGATGTGCTTGGTTCAAGCATGTAAAACTGGATTTTTGGCAAGGTGAATGCAGCTTTGATTGTCACAAGATATAGTAGTTGCATCCACCTTTGGTTGACCTGGATCCACAAGCAATCTTCGTAATCATACCGCTTCATGTGCAGCATTGCTAAGCGCTCGATATTCAGCTTCCGTCGAGGATAAGACTAATGTAGTTTGCTTTTTGCTGCTCCATGAAACTGCAGTTGTACCATAACTGAATGTATGACCACTAGTAGACCTTATGTCATCAATATTACCTGCCCAATCAGCATCTGTATATCCTATCAATATTGGCACTTCAGGCTGATCATACTTCAAACCAAAATTCAATGTCCCTTGAATGTACCTGAGAATACGTTTAACAGACTTCCAGTGTGTTTGACTAGGATCTTGCATAAATTGACTAACAACACCAACAACATAAGAAATATCAGGTTGTGTGTGTGTCAAATAAATCAAACCACCCACCAGCTGTCTATACAAATAAGCATCCACTTTCTCAGATTCATCATATGTAGTAAGCTTCGTATTGACATCCATAGGTGTACTCAAAGGCTTACAATCCTGCATACTGAACTTATAAAACAAATCTTGTGCATATTTGCTTTGTGTAAGAAAGACCACATTTTCCTTTTTCCATACTTCAATGCCAAGACAATAGTGGATCAATCCTAGATCGTCAAAAGCATTGGAAAGATCTGATTTGATTTCATCAATTAAGCTCTCATTACTTCCTGTAATAATCAAATCATCCACGTACAACACAATGAACACTACATCTGAATCTTGCCTTAGAATGTAAAGATTAGGATCAGCATCACTCTTTACCATTCCCCTTCGCTTAAAGTGTTCATCAATGCAAGAGTACCACGCCCGTGGTGCTTGCTTCAATCCATAAATAGCTTTGTTGAGCTTACAAACAAGGTGCTCTCTCCCTGGTTCAATAAATCCTTGACGTTGTACTAAGTACTCCTCTTCATCCAGCACTCCATTAGGAAAAGCAGATTTAACATCCATTTGCTGGATCTTCCAACCATAGAAAGCAGAATTAGCAATGACAGAACGTATAGTTACCATCTTAGCTACGGGTGCAAAGGTTCCCTCAAAATCAATACCTTTCTGCTGCTCAAATCCTCTCGCAACCAACCGTGCTTTGTATTTGTTGAGTTGCCCATCAGCTCCATATTTGATCTTGTATATCCATTTGCAAGTGATAGGCATCTTACCATCAGGTAGCTCAACCAAGTTCCAAGTCCTATTTTTTGATATAGCTTCCATTTCTGTTTCCATAGCTTCACGCCACTCCTCGTGCTCCTTTGCTTTATCAAAAGTTTTTGGTTCTTGAGCCTTGAGAATTCATTAGAGGTAGATTCATCTCTAATCTTGCAGGAGGTTTTTGATTTCTACTTGACCTTCTAAGCTCTCCCTGCTCACTAGATTCGGGAGTATCTCCCTTCTTTGCACCATTTGTAACTGATAAGTACCATTTAGGTACTCTTTTGGGAATTTCAGCATTAGGCTTGCCTTTGTCCAATGGATTTTTTGTATCAAAATCCACTTCCTTCTTGACCTGTGCTTTTTCTCCCTCATCAAAAGGTTCAGTGATTACTTCAGAATGTTCATCTCGGCCCATCTCCTCAAATGTAGCATCCCTAGAAATTACAAGCTTATGTGCATTTGTGTCATGCATCCTGTATGCCTTGGCCTTCTCATCATATCCAAAGAAAATACACTTGATAGCTTTTGCATCATTTCCTTCGTTTTTCATCAGGGATATGAGCATAAGCATCACAACCAAATATTCTCAAATGAGAAATATTAGGTTTCTTTCCAATAATAGCTTCATGAGGTGTCTTACCTTCCACAGATTTTGTAGGACACCGATTCAGGATGTGCGTAGCTGTGCTACACGCTTCTACCCAAAAGGTGTTTGGCAGATCCTTGCTTTTGAGCATCGCCCTGGCCATCTCAACAATTGATCTGTTCTTTCGTTCTGCAGCTCCATTTTGTTGTGGTGAATAAGGTGTTGTAGTCTGCCTCTTGATCCCTTGATCTTTGCAGAAATCACTAAATTCTGTCAAAAAATACTCACCACCTCCATCAGATCTCAAATTTTGATGCAACATTTTGTTTGCTTTTCAACTAATGCCTTGAATTCCCTGAACTTAGAAAAAGCATCTAATTTCTTGCTTATGAAATAAATCCAAATGCATCTGCTATAGTCATCAATGAAGGTGATAAAGTAATAGTAGCCACTAAGAGATCTAGTCTGCATAGGTCTACATAGATCATTGTGGACAAGATCTAGGATGCCACTGGCTCTCCTTGCTCCACTTTTGGGAAACATCTCTCTGTGCTGTTTTCCCAAAATGCAACCGTCACAAATTTTTCCTTCAAAAAAAATATCAAGCAATCCTATAACTAGATTACCTCTTTTGAGAATCTGTAAACTTTGAGCACTAATATGACCGAATCGTTGATGCCAAGGATCACTTTGACTATCAATCGTGCTTACCATAGCTTGAGCAAAAGATCTCGCATTCAATTTCTAGAGTTGATTCTCGTTGACTCTAGCTCCCGTAGCAATCACTTTGTAGTGATTCTTGATGTCTTTGACAAGACATTTGTCGCTTTCAAAATAGGGTGTATACCTCTCAGGAACAGTCCGAGTCCATGAGGATCTATAGACGTTTGCTTGACCAGGATGCAATGATGCCTCTTCTTGAATTTATCCAGATCTGCTCGAGCTAGCTTGGTCTGTTTGATGACAGGTACGGTTGCTCGGCTTCTGTAGCTGTAGCTGCATGTTTTGTAGAAGGAACATCAACATTGGAAGAATCTATGCTACGCAAAATAGGATGAAATGACATAGCATCGTTTATCGATGGTTGTTTGAAATTATAGTATGTATGTTCTTGAAATATTACATCCCTAGAGACAAATACTACATTGGTGGATGGATCATAAACTCTATAAGCTTTATGTTCATCAGGATGGCCAATGAAAATACATTTGTTGTTTAGGAATGTGAACAAAACATATACAACCAAATATTTTTAAATGGTTGACATTAGGCTTGTGCCCATGCCAAACTTCATGAGGAGTCTTGTTGTTGATGGCTTTGGTGCTGGATCTATTCTGCACGTAACATGCTGTGGCAATAGCTTCTGCTCAGAACTTCGCAAGCAGGTGTGCTTGATGTAGCATGGATCTGGCTGAGTTGAGAAGAGTTCAATTTTTTCTTTCTGCAATCTCGTTCTTTTGAGATGAATATTAGTGGTGAACTGTCTTCTAATACCATGTTCAACCATGTAGTCAGACATCTCGTTAGAGATGTATTCGCCGCCACCATCAGTTTGGAGTGCCTTCACTTTTGTGTCTCAACCATGGCCTTGAATGTCTTGAAGCATTCAAAGGCTTTATATTTGTGCTTAATGAACATGACTGTAGACCATCTAGAATAATCATCTATGAAAGTGATAAAATAGATTGCATCTTCTAAGGACGGAGTTGGCATTGGACCACAAAGATTGCTATGTACAAGATCCAATACATGCTTTGTTTTGATGGAATGTGATTTGGGAAACTTGCTTCTAGAGTGTTTGCCATAGACGCATGATTCACAAAAGAAAGATTTCCTATCTAATGAAGAAGGGAAATACAATCCATCAACTAAGTTATTACAACGCATATAGGAAAGTGATCTTGTATTCACACGTCCAAATCGACTATGCCATAGAACAACACTATTGTTTACATTTTCATTAGAGATACTAGCTAATGCAACTGAATTAGAGAGTATGTAAAGATTTCCGACTCTACTGCATGTAGTCAAAGTAGTATCTTCCTCGAATATTGTACACTGTTCAGATGAGAAAGTAACAGTGTAGCCCTCATCAGTTATCTTAGAGACTGATAACAAGTTCTTTGATAGTTGAGGAATGTGAAGGACGTTGAGAACACAAATAGATAGATTGTTGTTGAAGGTGATCTTCACTACTCTTTTGTCTTCCATGCGTATGGTGCTAGAATCTTCGAGGTAAATGAACTGATCTCTACTATAAGCTGTATGCTCGGTAAACTATTCCTTGTGAGAGATCATGTGTTGGGTAGCGCCACTGTCTAGGTACTAGCTATCACAGTCTTCATTGTTGTTGTTGTAAGCCATTAACAAGTGTGTATCTTGTTCCTTGAATTCCGCCACGTTGGAGGAGTTTGGCTGTTGTTGTTGTTGCTTCTTTGTCTCCTTGTAGATCTGGATACGACACTCCTTGATGTCGTGATTGGCTCTCTTGCAATATCTACAAAAAAGCTTCACCATGTTCACCTTGAGTGTGAGGCTTCTACTGTTGCTGCTGCACTTGATTCTTGCCCTTGGAATAGTCTTTCTTCTTGGTGTACAGGGCCATGGATTTGTCTTTGATGGACAGGCCGCTGGTCTTTCTTTGCATTTCTTCTTGAAGAAGATGACCGATCACCTTTTGAAGAGTGACGTCGGGTTGTGTCAAGATCATCACCACAAAGTGTTCGTACAACTTTGGAAGAGAAGAAAGCAAGGTCATGACGACATCATCATCTTGAATAGAACATCCTACATCTGATAACTGATCCAATAAAGACTTGAAGCTGTTGATGTGAGAAGTGATGGCAGTAGAATCAGACATATTAAGAGTAAAGAACTTCTTTCTAATATGTAATCTAGTGGTTACATCATGAGTCTCATAGAGATTTGATAACAAATCTAATGCATCCTTAGAGGTCTTGCATGTGCAGGTAACGTGGGCTATTTGGGAGTCGGCCAGATTGAGTGTGATACATATTAAGGCCTTCTGATCTTTGATCTTCCATGCCTTTGCTTGATCACCATCTTCTAGTTTCAAGTCAGCACCTTCTACTACATCCCAAATATCTCTATCTATCAACATCATCCGGAGTTTTAACTTCCAGATGTAGAAATTAGAACCATTGAACTTGTCAATGGTTCTAGCCTCGTTGGATGATGAAGACGAAGAGCTACCAAGATGAGACATGATAACAATAATATAAATGAAACAAACTTAATCTCAGTTTATTTCAGCTACGTTCTGATACCAATCTGATGGGGCAAGGGAGATAGAATAACGTGAATGGAAGGGAGCAGGAATATTACAAAACAGCTCTTCCGTTACAATCAGCTGTCAGATGCAAAAACAGTCCAATAGAAAGTTTATGCTGAATATAATTGCAGTTTTAAGTGCTCTAATTGCCAATAGGATCTTAAAAATTAATTCATACTCTCAAAAACAAGAGTACAGTCCACCAAAGAGATTAGAAATGGTTTGTGTGTGATATTACTAGAAATCAGATTCAATGTGAGGCTTGGCTCTGAAAGAGCAGTATGATATCGCGAGTTCCTCAGGCGTCAAAGACAGCCATCGTCTGATCAAAAACTAAGGAGTTGTAGATGTCCGTCTTCTAATCAAAGTGAGTAAACAAGCACAATCAGACAACGATAAAGTGCATTCAATCACAACAAGCATTCATCTATGTTATACATAGATAGAAAAGTTGTTGCTGTTATATTACACTGAAGCACAGTACAAATAGCAATTACAACCAAAATTTGACGGCGCAACTAGGAGGCTCAAATAATACGTACTTGGATAGAGCAACCAATAATCTATGCTTGGATGATCTAGTTATAGATTTCATCCATGTATTAACTACAATGAATGTTTGTCACCTAATTAGAAAAGTCGTTGTACTTGGAAGTATATGGCTTTTGTGACAACTATACATAGTATATACGGTCAACAAATCAGGATCGTTGACACGGACAAGGAAGTCGCAAATTCGCTCACTTCACAAATTTCGGGAAGTGGCTGGGAACATTCTTGTTCAAAATATACGACCTTCGGCATTTTTCTCTCCCTTCAAGATTTTGCGAAAAAGTTGAAGGTGCCCTAAACAAGTTTAAGGTGCCCTTAGAAAGTTGAAGGTGCCAACAAAAAAGTGAAGATGTCTTTAACAGTTTGACTCTCTTGCACTTTTTGGGAAAAATGCGAAAAAGCTGAAGGTGCCCTTAAAATTTTGGCAAGAACATTCTCTCTTCGTATTTTTCAGAAAAACATGAAAAAGTTGAAGGTATTGAAAATAGTTGAACTGATAAACTGTGAACAAGTTGACTTCTTCAAAAAATATTTAAACGAAAAAAGTCGAAGGTAAGTGTTGCAGTTTTCAAGAAAGTGCGAAAAATGCGAACTGTGCGACACTTAGTGTATTTCTGTAGACTGTTCAAAAAATTATGTAAATCTACACACTTGTTATAAATGCAAGTTTGTGAAAGTCCTTGAAGATGGCCAAGTCTTCAATGACTTCAAATTATTAAACTTAACATCTGAACTTGAAACTATGACAGGATTGGTTACCTTTTGCTGGAGATCAAGCAGAAGTCTGTTGTAGACGTCCTTCAGATAAATTGGCTGTCTAAGTTATGATTCCAAGGAGACAACTGTGAGCTTAATTTCCAACAGTGTGCTTGTGTTTAGAGATAGTGAAAGTAGTGTTACGTTGGGGTAGTGTTAAAATTAGGTTAGGAAAGCATCTAAACTAGCAACTAAGCATAGTTAGGAACCTATCTTGTGTTCTAGCCCTTCTTGACAGCAAGCGGAGCTGCCCACCATCGAATTTACACACCCTACAATGGTGCCGTTGTCGGGGATAGGCTATCACTAACTAGCTTAGTTGTCTTTTTAGTTGTTTTTGTTTTTTAGTGTGTTTTAGGTGGATTTAGGGGTAAATTAGACTTGTTTTGCGCGCTTTCTTGTGATTGGAATGTACTAAGTTAGTAGAGGAAGTGGTAGTGGAGACCTTAAGCAGTCTCTAAGGGCTTGGCATCCATTCACAACATTGAAAAAACCATAAAAAAATGCTCAAATCTGTATTTTGGAGGAAAAAGTGGCCAAAAATCACTTCAAATCTTATTTCTCAAAAAATAGTGGGAATTAACCTTCGCATGACTAGCAGCAACTCCAGGACATTGTTAAAGACCTGCATAGAAGCTTGTGAGAGTTACTTCCCAACAGATTTTGAAAAAACAAAGAAAACCCATAGAAATCTAAAAATCTCTTGTAAAAATCAAAAAAAAAAAATTCAAAACTCAAAACTATTCTTTGTAGAGTCGATATTACCGTTGCAATCCTAATTACATAGAGTTGATCAAACAAGAGTTGTAGAAGCTGCTTGATGCCGATTTCATTAATGAAATTGTGCACACAAAATGGGTATTGCCAATAGTCACAGTACCCAAGAAGAATGAAAAACTGCAAATTTGTGTGAACCTGAAGGTGCTAAATGTAATGAAAGACCATTTTCCCTTACCATTCATGGAAAGTGTTCTGGATAGAGTAGCAGGAGCGGAAGCCTACAATTCTATGGACAGCTTCAGCAGCTACAATCAATTGAAGATAGCATCAGACGATCAGCACAAGACAACATTCGCCACCAAATGGGGAACCTATGCCTACAAGGTGATGTCATTTGGACTTTGCAATGCCCCAAGCACCTTTCAACGAGTTATGCAAATGACATTCAAAGAGCACCTACATAAATTTTTGGAGACTTTCTTGGAAGATTTGTGCGTGCACGGGCTGAACTCAAAACACCTATCCAACTTGGAAAAAGTGTTGAAGCAATGCCGCGAATATCAAATCTCCTTGGATCTATCCAAGATAAGGGTCATTGTTGATCTGCCACCAGCCGTCGTTGAGGGTTTTCATAACACGGTGCCTTGATGAATCCAAATCTCTACAACTATGCCATGAAGCCTTACACAAACTTTGCGAGACACGCATACTGCTTGTGCATGCACTAGCAGCTGAGAAAACATGATGCAAGGAATGGAATAATCACCATTACACAAGAAGGATATTCCTTTCGAAGATCTGGTACTCATGTATAAAACCAAGGCAATCAAGGAAAAGTTGAAGTTCACAGATGAAGGCTTGTACCGCATTAAAGAGATCCTTAGCCATGGGGCCATGAACCTCGAACAAGTAGATGTGACACCATTTGTTATGCCCATCAACGGTAGCCGGCTTCACAAGTACTGGCCACCACAGTGACACAGATCTAATTGGGTAATGACAAATAATACATAATTGATCAGATCAAGTCTTATCAAAAGTCATCTCAGCCAGATCTAACAAAATTAAGCCAGATCTTAGGTGATCTAGTCAGAGCAAGCAAAATCCATCAAGATTCAACAAGATCTAGCAAGATCTAGACAAATCAAGCAAGATCCAACCATATCCAAGTGGGATCTAGATCCAAATAGAATAAAAAAAGGTAGCAGATCACTATCAAGCACCACTTAGCCTCCAAAAATGAATATTTGATCTGAAGTTCTCAAGAAAGAACACCAAAAATAAAGATGAAAATCATTTACATTGATGGATCAACTACCAAACCTTTATGAAAACTCTCACAGAAGTCTCCATAGTCAGATCTGACCCTGATGGACCTATAGAAATCTCTACGAGAGTTACTTTTGAAAAATGAGTGTCTGTGAGAGTTCAGAGAGACTGAATCTCAAGAACCTTTGTAGGGTATCAAGATCTTCAAACCAACCTTCATAGACAGCAAAAATGGAATCAAGATAGTGAAATTGACTTGCCTATGTTGTCAGATCTTGAAAATCAGGTATATAGAGCAAGTTGTGTGAGAGTTCCCTTCCTACAAGAGTTTAACCCTCGTAGAACCTTTGCAAGGCAGTCAAATCAATTCAAGAACTCTCACATACATCTCTGGGATCTTAGAATTATGTGAAGAAGGTCCCTGCAAACTTTGGTTTGGAATTGTGCAGTGGAAAGTGCACTTTCTCTAATACGCACTCTAATTCTCCTCTATTTAAGGAGAGAATTCGAGTCATTTCTCACTTTCCTAGTGAAGCTCTATCGAATTTTTGAACGAAAAATCAACTATCTTCGTTTGAGACAAAAACTCACACACAATTTCATCAACTTTCATAACCACCTAGCGTACACTCATTGCCACCATTTCTATTTTCGTTCACACGATATCCACACTTTCTAGTTTTTGAAGCCTTTCCACTATTTTTAACGTCTTTTCTTTTTTTCTTGAGATCTTTTTCTTCTTTTTCCATCTCAATCACTACTACACCCTACCTAATCCTTACCATACTCCTATCCGACCCCTCTCAGCATGGCATCCTCTTCTAATCCAAATAATCAACCATCCAACCCTTCTCACGAATCCGATATAGTGTGTTTCTCTCTCTGCCATTGACTAGTTTGCATTTTTTATGAAGGGTGTGGATTTAAATCCCACCTTGCTTAGAATAGCCAATAGGAGAAAGGGGCAACCGCCTTTTCCATCCATAAAAAGGCACCATTTGTATCATATTTTCATGCTTGATAGAGAGGAGGAGACTATACTAGTTTGAGAGCTCAAGCATCGTCATTTGGTAATCAATCTTGCTTATGATCTTGTTATGTTTTGCTTGTAGTTTCTAGTTTCTAGGTTTTTGCTTTGTGCTAGTTAAGATTTCTCCATAAGCAATGACATTGAGCATTTGAGCTAACCTCCATCTCAACTCTCCATCTCTATCCTTGTCATGCCCATGACTAGTCTTGGGTAGCATGTCCACGCTAGGGACTGGTAGACCAACAACCCGTAAGTTAATTGTAACTATAAGGGAATTGGGGCCCTTATGTGTACATGGTCATAATTAATGGTTGTAGGCCTAAACACATGGTTGTGGAGTTGTTATTGAGAAATCGTCGAGCATTTGGTTCAATGGAAGGGATGTACGGACGATGATGATTCTTGGGAACAGGAAGGAAGCTTACAAAGGAACTTTTCCAGTTTTAAGTTTTGAGGACAGAACTTGAATAAGGGGGAAGAATGTCATGCCCATGACTGGTCTCAGGTAGCGTGTCCACACTAGGGTCCGGTAGACCAACAACCCGTAAGTTAATTGTGACTATAAGGAGTTGGAATCCTTATGTGTACATGGTCATAATTAATGGTTGTAGGCCTCAGCACATGGTGGTGGAGTTGGTATGGGTCTATCAGTGAGTCATTAGGAAACTGGATGACGTGGCCCAGATAGGCTGCAGAGGTGTCCAGTGAGGTGTCACAGTGCACTACTAGTGGTGCATGGGCCTTGGAGGGTATAAGTATACCTATTGGGATCTCACTAGTGTTTGCTTGATTCTATGATTGGTAGCTAGATGCTGCTAGTGTACTTCCTCTTTTCATGACTGTGATTGATCCATATCTTGGGGGCTAGATCCGTACCATCTAGGTTTGGTTGGGCTGGTTTATCCACCACCCGTTCCCTTGTGTTGTTGCTTTGATTGGTATGCATAGACTAGTATCATGTGTGATGGACTTTACAATCCTCTTATCTAAAACTCTCTCTCCCTCTCTTTCTCTATTCACCCTCTATCAAGATGAATGCATGTGGTTAGAGTTAAGGGAAGGAGTGTTAAGTAGTTTAGAGTTAGTGAAAGTAGTGTTAAAATGGAGTAGAGTAGGGAAAAGAGTAGAATACACCTAAATCTAGCAACTTGATATAGTTAGGCATCTATCTAGTGTTCTAACCCTCTTTGACAGGCGAAAGGGCTACTCACCAACTGAACTACACACCCTATATGGCACCATTGCCCGGGATATGTTTCACTAACTAGTTTAGTTGTATTTTTAGTTGTTTTTTTATTTTTTAGAGTGTTTTTAGGTGGATTTTGGATAGAGTTAGCTTGTTTTTTGTACTTGCTTGTGCTTGGACTATTCACAACTAGCGGAGGCGGTGTTAGAGAGTAGTGGAGACCCAAAACAGCCTCTAAGGGCTTCACATCTAGCCAAAAATCTTGGAAAGTCCATAAAAACGTTCAAATCTGCATTTTGGAGAGAAAAGAGACAAAGATCTCATCAAATTTTGTGTATTCAAAATAAAGTGGGAACCAACCCTTGCATGACTGATAGTAGCTCCAGGGTACTGTCCCAAATCTGCATTAGAAGCCTGCGAGAGTACTTCCAATCAGATCTTGAAAAACCAGAGAAAAACCATAAAAAATTCAAAAAAAACCTTGTAAAAAACCAAAAAATTCAAAATAGTGAACCAACCTTCGTAGAGCCCTCTGAAGTTCCATCTCAATGAGACAAGGACACAGAGAAGGTTGCGAAGGTTCATTCCTAGATAAAGTGCGACGAGAAATGAGTTGAGAACCCTCATAGACATCAAATTTTGGAGTTCTACTGGCAAGTAACCTTTGCGAAGAATTTTGGAGTTCCATCTCAGTGAGACAAGGACACAAAAGAGTCTCCAAGAGTTATTTGGATTCTAATGAGCCAAAAAGTGGATCCAAGTGTTAAAAAATCAACAAAATCAGGAGATCCAAAAAATCCTTCAACAACTAACCTTCGTAGGCCATCCTATTGGCTTCAAAATATCATTTTACATCAGTGATGAAGTCTGCGAGAGTTTATACAGATTATTGGTGAAGATCATAGAAAAAAGATGTTTGCAGACAATGAAATTTTCATTTCCTGCGAGAGTTAACCTTTGTAGAATTTTTTCAGAGCTAGATCCATACCAGCTCCAGTAAACCCTATGAGAGTTACTTCCCAGTAGTTTTTGAAAAATCAAGGTTTTACCTACAAAATAGTGAAAGAACCTTCGCACAGTCAACCCTTGCATGAGTAACCTTCGTAGACCAGATCAATAGTTAGATCTATACTAGATCTAGCTACTGTGAAAATCTCAGACCAATTGAAACAATGATCAAAATGTTATCGAGGAAAAGCCATCGTAAGAGGCCTAAAATCACACTATGGGTCAATCATATTGATTTGATCTCTTAAGATCTAGATTGAATTCCACTGTACCAGCAAGATCCAACATCCTTGGACTCTACCGCCGAATGAATCTAAGATCCGGACGATCAATTGCGAGAAGATGAATGAATCAAACACCAAACCTTCCAGAGTTGTAGTTGCGCAAATCGAGGCAGAACCAGAACCAGCACCAATGGATCCTATGGGTCAACCTGTACCTGTCACACCATTGCAAGCAGTCTGGATGGCACCATGTATGAAAATACCTAAATATGATGGGTCGTCAGATTCTATCAGATTCCTCAAATCTATGAGCAAGCATGCGCAATTTACGGCGAATGGACACCGGCAGAGAAATCAATGTTGTTCCCGATGTCTTTGGTAGCAGTAGCACAAGTTGGTTTTTTGACCTATCGAAAGAAAAAAAAAACACTTTCAATGTTGAAAATTGTCACTTCTCACTTGACATTGGTTCATGTAAATATTGATCAAACATATGACTAGTTTTTTTTTCCAATAAGTTCAATTTTTTTACATATTTTTTACATAAGGTAATAATTTCTGTTTACAGGAAGTGAATTTGGTTTTACATTAGGTAAAGATTTTTTTTACTGTTGGTAAAATAATAGTCCTTTTTTTACCTTTGGTAAATCAATTTCTTAAGAGGAACCTTACAGAGTGTAAGGTTCCTCTGATGTATGAAGCTGTTACAGTTGTCATATTCTTCGAATTAAGGTTACTCAAAATACAAAGCAAATTTTTTTAAAGTGCTTTATGCTAATGTAGAAGTTGAGAAAGGTTTCTGGAAAATTAGGTGCTATACTTACAAACGAAGCTCTGTAGATTAGTAAAAATTATGCAGGAGTTATAATTCTTCAGCTATTTTCATCTTTCTTTCTTTGCGCAGTGTATGTTTGATTAGTGTGTGGATTTATGACATAATGAGTAGTTTTCACTAACAAATCGATGCTTTGAAACTTCGTTATAACCCTCTTTAGTAGGAGATTGGGGCTAAGACCCTCGGAAAATATTTTCACTTAAAAAAGCATGACAAGAAGTGCGGGTTAGCCAAGAGGTTTTATAGCAGCCATCGCGGCAAGTTATGATGATCATTTTTCTTGAAACTGTGCTGATTTGTAACTCACTATGATCGAAGTCGCTTACTGGCGACGAGGCTGTTGCTCCTTTATGCTAAAGTTTGAGCTTGGAAAGTTTGAGCATGAAACAAATTTTTGAGAATAATTTAAAACCACAATTCTTTATTATTATTATTATTTGCAGCTTGTTAAGCTACTAGTGGTTGTTATATAAAATATTACATCTCAATAATCAACTATCAAATTGGGTTTAATAAGTTTAAATTCCAACAATTCAATCATTCCTTCATTGAATTTAAATCAATTGAAATTTTTTTAATAAAATTCAAAGTGCGATTCACATCCATATGGAAGTATTATTTTATATAACAATAATCAATCTTCTAGAACATTGTCTATCATTGGAAGGAGCCATATGAATCTTAATCCAATCGTATTGTATCCAAGAAATTTCAACAAAGTATGGGTTTATATAAAGGAGAAATCGCTCTATCCTGGAGTACTTATTTGATATTTGATGTCAGACTGAAAATAATGATTTTCCAGGAAGTTAAAGAATAGTTATCTATTTTTCTTTCATGTTCTTAGAACAAAACCTATTTAAAAGGGGAAGAATGTTACATTTTAATAATCCTTGACTTGGATATTTGGTACTCTAGTTTACGAGTTTATTAGTTACGCTTGCCGTTTCGGACCATTGCCAGAAATGTAATTAATGATCTTGTGAGGGCCCAGGCATGCCCGTTAGGACATGTGGAGCTAGTGCATGATCTATAAGGCTATAAATGCATGTAAAGTAGATCAAAAGCAATTGGATGAGAATTGGCATCTTATAGAGAGTATTCTTAGGACTCAGGGGCTTATGTATACATGTAGGAACTCACCCTACTCCACACTTATTTTTCTTGTTTCTAGTTGCTAAAATTCTCTCCTCTCGTGTATGCAGTCGTTGTGGCTCGAGGAGAAGTTGATTGGGGTTTGACTCTCAACTTTTAGTTGGTTGGGTGGTTTGGCTCCACAATAGTCCTTTTGGCGCATGCAACAAGATTTTGAGGATCTTCACTTATTGACCCCCCCCCCCCCGGTCTCTCTCTCTCTCTCTCTCTCTCTCTCTCTCTCTCTCTCTCTCTCTCTCTCTCTCTCTCTCTCTCTCTCTCTCTCTCTCTCTCTCTCTCTCTCTCTCTCTCTCTCTCTCTCTCTCTCTCTCTCTCTCTCTCTCTCTCTCTCTCTCTCTCTCTCTCTCTCTCTCTCTCTCTCTCTCTCTCCCCCAAACAAAAAAAAGGCTACATTGCAAAGGTCAAACTTGCCCCTGCACGATGCAAAGAATGTACTATCACATCATGGGTTGCCACAATCCCTTCCTCTATAGCTAATGCTTTTGCTTCCATATACATAGCAAAAACTCCATTTCAATTCAATCTGGATGCAAGGGAGCTTAATTTTTCAGCTTGGGAGACCTCTATTGGGAGTAGGAAATTTGATGACACTTGAATCTTGATGTGAACTCCAATTGAAATCACTAGAAAAACTCAATTGACTCAATTGAAATTTGACATCACTCTTAACATTATTACAATTGAAATCTCTAGAAAAACTCAATTGACTCTAGGAAATAGCTCAATATTTTATTCTTTTTTTTTTTTTTTCGGTGGTGATGTGCAATTGCAAATATTCAGGTTATTATCACACTAAAGGAAATGTAGAATATACATATATAAGTAGTTAAAATGCCTAAGACATTTTTTAATATTCTAACTATTACGATCGCCAAGCGAAGATCTCATTAGATCCTATTACATGCAACCAAAAGGACACGTGGAGCAAAACCACCAAACCAATAGGACATGGCTAGTCAAAAACTCTAACCACTTCACCCCCAAGCCAAGGTGACTGAATGCAAGAGAGAAGGGAATACTGGCTTCTGAATTAGAAATTACAAAGAGGAGATGGACAAGTTCCTACAAGAGATATACTCTCTAAAAGCTAGAGAATATTCTCTCTAGGATCCAGCCCCTATTCCTATCAAAAGCATTTGACTTCCTATTCTTGCACCAAAAGTTGTCAATCACCATGCAGAATCTCCATAGGTCCAATTTAGAACACCTGGGCTCTTATAAGGTTATTAATTACATTACTAGCCAAGCCCAGAATGACGTGGCGTAACTAATAACGTTATACACAATCACCACAAGAAGGTGGAAGAAGAACACGCACTGTCACTCTATCACCCTTCATCATACAGAATGTCAAATGTACAAATAAACCCTGAACCCTGATAGAGAGAGAAAACCTACGAGTAGACTAATAGACTAGCCTATGGATATTGACAACTGATCACAGCTGTCAACATTAGTGTGCATCGTAAATAGTAACAATGAAGTTTATCATTGATTTCTAACACTCTCCCTCAATGATCAAATTACATTTTTCTATCCCTAATAGAGTACGAAACCTCTCAAATTTACATTTACCTAATGACTTAGTAAAATATCTGCCATTTGATCTTCAAATTTACAAAAAACAAGATCAATGGCTCCATCAAGAATTTTCTCTCAAACAAAATGGTAGTGTATTTTGATGTGCTTGCTTCAAGCATGTAAAACTGTATTTTTGGCAAGGTGAATGCAACTTTGATCCTTGTCGTTGACCTAAATCCACAAGCAATCTTCGTAGCCATACCGCTTCTTGTGTAGCATTGCTGAGTGTTCGATATTCAGCTTTCGTCGATGATAAGGCTACTGTAGATTGCTTTTTGCTGCTCCATGAAATTGCAGTTGTACCATAGCTGAATGTATGACCACTGGTAGATCTTTTGTCATCAATATTACCTGCCCAATCAACATCTGTATATCCTATCAATATTGGCACTTCAGGCTGATCATACTTCAAACCAAAACTCAATGTCCCTCGAATGTATCTAAGAAGACGTTTAGCAGACTTCTAGTGTGCTTGACTAGGATCTTGCATAAATTGACTAATAGCACCAACATCATAAGAATTATCAGGTCATGTGTGTGTCAAATAAATTAAACTACCCACCAGCTATCTATACAAATAAGCATCCACTTTCTCAGATTCATCATATGCAGTAAGCTTCATGTTGACATCCATAGGTGTACTCAAAGGCTTACAATCTTGCATATTAAAACTAAAAAGCAAATCTCGTGCATATTTGCTTTGTGTAAGAAAGACCATGTCTTCCTTTTGCCATACTTCAATGCCAAGACAATAGTGCATCAATCCTAGATCACTCATGGAGGGCCTCAATCTTTATATCCAAAGCCTCTCCAAAGCGCTGACAGAGGCTTCCACGAAGGTGCGGGAGCTTCAATCCGAAGCGTCCCAACGGCTTGCTCCCATCCAAGCGCAACTAAACATTTTGGAAGCAGAGAATACGCGCCTGGGGGCGAAGGTCGAAGCTCTACAAAATGAAAAACTCGTCTGGTTAGCTCAATCTGCACCAGACTCAAGGCCGCTATCCGAATCAAAAATAATCTCTTTTGGCATCAGGTATAGGTCTCTAGCCAAACCTTAAACAGTTACCAGGCAGAGTTCAATAAATATCGGACAATAGGACATGGAACTTGGTTGAGCTACCTGATGGTAAGACGCCTATCACTTGCAAATGGATATACAAGATCAAATATGGAGCTGATGGGAAACTCAACAAGTATAAAGCACGGTTGGTTGCGAGAGGATTTGAGCAGCAGGAAGGTACTAATTTTGAAGAAACCCTCACACCCGTAGCTAAGATGGTAACTATACATTCTATCATTGCTATTTCTGCTTTATATGGTTGGAAGATCCAGCAAATGGATGTTAAATCTGCTTTTCTTAATGGAGTGCTGGATGAAGAGGTATACTTAGTACAACGTCAAGAATTTGTTGAGCCAGGGAGAGAGCATCTCGTTTGTAAGCTCAACAAAGCCATTTATGGATTGAAGCAAGCACCATCGGCATGGTACTCTTGCATTGGTGAACACTTCAAGCGAAGGGGAATGATAAAGAGTGATGCTGATCCTAATCTTTACACTCTAAGGCAAGATTCAGGTATAGTGTTCATTGTGTTGTACATGGATGATTTGATTATTACAGGAAGTAATGAGAGCTTAATTGATGAAATAAAATCAGATCTTTCCAAAGCTATAGCTTCCAATTCTGTTTCCATAGCTTTACGCCACTCCTTGTGCTCCTTTGCTTTATCAAAAGTTTTTGGTTCTTGAGCCTTGAGCATAGAACCCATTAGGGCTAGATTCATCTCTAATCTTGTAGGAGGTTTTCAATTTCTACTTGATCTTCTAAGCTCTCCCTGCTCACTTGATTCAGGAGTATCTCCCTTATTAGCATCACTTGTTACTGACAAGTACCACTTAGGCACTCTCCTAAGAATCTCATTATTGACCCTGTCTTTTTCCATTGGCTCTTCCATATCGACACCAACTTCTTTCTTCACTTGCACTTTAGTGTTATCATCAAAGGGATCAATTGTCAATTTTATTTGGTCATTTTGACCCATCTCATCAAAAGTAGCATCTCTAGAAATCACGATCTTTTGTGCATCTGTGTCATACATCCTGTATGCCTTGGCTCTTTCATCATATCCAAGGAAAATACACTTAACAGCTTTTGCATCCAGCTTCTTTCCTTTTTCATCAGGCACTCTCGCTTAGAGTTGCCATTACTGGATAGATGAGTCTGGATCACAAAATTTATTCACACCACATAACTGTAAATTTTTGGTTGTACACCTGATATCGGTACGACACGCGGGTGCACGACTGCTTGGGATTCTCTTTACCTCTGGCGCATCGATCCGATATTGGTACGGATATGCTATATCTGTATGACGCGCGGATGTATGACTGCTCAAGATTTTTCCTACCTCTGGCACGTTGATCCAATATTGGTACGGAAAAGATTAAAAATAGAGAAAATATAAGAACTTTCAGAGGGAATAGTCTAGATTCCCCACTTCAGTGTGGCGGGTACGCCGCCTCCTCTTTGCAAAGATTTTGAAATGTGTGATCGTTCAAAAGACAGGGATTAATAATGTGAAAAGTATGAAGCCTTCTAACTCTGAATGGTGGTACTAGACACTATCTAGTGTGATTTGCGATACTCCAAACAGACAAATGAGAGATTTCTTGGCAAACCTCTCACACAAGTAGCACTTTCCACAACAACTAGGAAGTATTGTAAAAATCTCTCCCACTCAACAGATTCTCAATCTGTTTGATGCTGCCCTGGCCTTTCTGATGCCTCCGAGACTGTGCTTTCATTCCCCACTGATGATTCTGAGCTCCAACCCTACAAAATACACCAAAAAAGAATTTCTTCCAACCGTTTTTGTCTCTCCAAGCTTCACCTCCCATGAAGGACTTTCTCACTTCATTGCGGAGCCTGTGACAAGCTGTATCCACTGATCAGGCATGTAGGACTATCGTTGCTCTGATACCATGTTAATAATTAGATATGCAATATCAAGCATTCACCATAAGAAATCACCACAAGAAGGCGGAAGAAGAACATGCACTGTCACTCTATCACCCTTCATCATACATAATGTAAATTGACAGTTGGTCACAATTGTCAACATTAATGTGCATCGTAAATAGTAACAATGAAGTTTATCATTGATTTCTAACAAGAATGTAGCGATGACGATGATCCGTCTGATGTGCTTATGAGTTCTGCACATCTACGTAGCACGTGAAAATCCATACTTTGAGAGACACTGACCCAGGAGGTAGCACGTAGGGCACATGATACGCGACTCCTGCATCTCTCACACCTAAGATTCCTGGCATGCTCTCTTTCACCCCTCATATTTTCTCTACCTCTAGACCCACTGCCCCTGAGTACACCTATCCTTCCGGCTATACTCCGTGTGGTCGCGCTTCACCATGGGGTCAGGCCACTCCCCTCTAGTCCACCCCCTTGGCTATTTTCCCCTTCCCCCTGGCTATTCTCCCCTCGGTACTCCCTCCCCTAGCTATTCTCCCTCCTAGCACACTACGTACACCCCACATCCTCAGTATTCTCCTGTCGGTATGGCATCTCCCATACTTGAGGCCACCCACATTGACACTCCTAGGGCCACATCTCAACCAACTGCCATCACGTCGTCGTATGACATAAACATGAATGGTCACATTATTGAGAATCTTTGTGGGAAGAGGTTCATCATGTGCATGAGGGAGCTCATGTATATATAATTTTCTTGAGACATTTTTTATGACTGGCACGATGTCAACAATGGCTGCAAGAATCGCATTGTTGATTAGTTGCGTAATTAGTTCCCAGTCTCATCCAAAAAAATGGAAGTTGCACGGAAATGGATGAGGAGCCACATGGGATATGCAATGAGCCACCGCAAATCGAAGATCTGAGATGCGGTGAGATCTTGCAGAGGTAGGCCCTCCTACGTGGAGAAAGTCGACTGGAAATATGCGAAGAAAGAAAACTGAGATAATCCAGATTGTTTCAAGTAGCAGCAAGAGGCAGTTAGAGTTCGACTACAGACCACGGGGGCTTCTCACTTGGGAAGTGGCAGTGAGGGATATTTTTGAGCCCATTTTGTAAGTCTACCCTAAACCCTTAAGTGGAATTTGACTATTGATCTTCATTGGATGCAGGTATCACAATCCCAATCCCATGCATCATAGTCACATGAGTTTGATCATGATGTCAATGGCCAGGATGAGGAAGACTCGGCTAGATCTAATTAGGTGTTTCAATAATCCAATTTGTAACATATCTCTGTACTCAAAACATTTATGTATGAATATATATTGGTTTAAGTTTAGTCTCCTTCATCAATTTTTAAGTGCGTAAAATGTAACTCAAATATTTGCAAATCTTTTTATTAACAATTATGAACGAATGATTTTGCTTACCAACTTCATAAAAAGTGGTGTAAAAGACTCTTGGGATTGGATGGAGTTCATTTTTTGGGTAGAATAGAGCTAGTTTATTGGCTCCATTCTATCCTTTTTTTTTTTTTTCCATTTTGAAACCTCAGAATACACGTCAAAATAGGGTGCCTTGTTATGAGGGATATAACAAGGGATATCCCTTGGTATATCTCTTGGAAAAGACATGCCACCAATAGCCTTTTGAGAGGAATATACCGAAGTCCCTCGATATATCCCTCGGTTTATACATGCTCTAAACAAAGCAAAAATGAGATGAAAAAGCCTCGATTACCTAGGTAATTATCGAGGATGTAGTTTCGAGGTACACATTATGGTTTATACCGGGGTTTGGGAACTTTTTTTTTAGAAAAATTCTTCATAAAAACCTTGATAATAAGGTCATAAAGCCTCCAGAATGTTGTAGTGAATGAAAATCTGTTGCACACTTTCCTTTCGATGAAAGATATAGATAAGTGGAAATCTGGATGAATGAAAGTTCATGTAATTTACCAATCCGACTAAGAGCGTCTTCAACTTGATTAGAGATGCCTTTGACATATCGGATTTCATGATCAAATTCCTGCATAAGCTCAGCCCAGCGAGCTTTAGGACTTGTCGGATCATATTGATTGCAAAAGTACTTTAGAGGTTGGTGATCTGTGTACAATATAAAGTGACTACCATAAAGGTAATGCATCCAAGTTCTAAGTGCATGTATCACAACAAATAACTCCTTCTCTTGAGTTGTATAACACAACTGAGGTCCGACAAGTTTCTTGCTTTCAAACGCTATCGACCTAGCGATTTTGTGATTCACTTGTGTCAGTTCGAACAACATAAGGCAAATCTGGATTTGCGTTCTATGAAACAGGAGGTAAAGCAACCATATGTTTGAGTTTCCCAAAATATTGATTCAGTTCTTCATTATGCTAGATAGGCAGACTAGGTTGACCTCTCTTCTTTCTCTTATTGACTCTGCCTTTAGTCAAATTATTCTTTGCATAATCCTCAATTGACTTACGAAAGAAAATAGTAAAACCGAAAAAAGATTTAACTTCTCTAACAATCTTTGGTATCGCCCACTCAAGCACTATCTTGACCTTACTCTTGTGTATCTTCAACCCTTCCGAGGTGATCTTATGACCGAGGTACACTAACTCATGCTTAAAGAACTCACATTTGGATTCTTTAACAAATATTTTTTCTCTTATTAGAATCCTCAAGGAAGTCTTAAGATGATTCAAATGCTTCTTAAGAGTTCTACTGTAGATGAGAATATCATCTAAAACTACAACAATGAATTGACCCAAATATGCACGAAAAATATCGTTCATCATCTATTGAAATGTCGCAAGTGCATTCATCACCCAAAAGTAAGCACAAGAAATTCATAATGACCAAATCTCGTCTGAAAACCAGTCTTTTGCACATCATTCAGATGAATTCTAATTTGATGATAACTAGGTCTGAGATCTATTTTTGTGAAGTACTTAGCTCCACCTAATCGATCCACTAGATCATCCATTTGGGAAGAATATTTTTTAATGGTTACAAAGCTCACCAACTTGCTTCTTTGCCTTCAAAACACCATGGTTAGAACCAACAAATCCATCAAGTTTATAGAGCTCACCTTGTCTCTTGCCTTGAGCAATCAAGATTCCATTCCTTTTAATCAAACAAGGATCACAAATTCCACTTTGAGCCCTTTGTCAATCATTTGACACACAGTAAGAACATTCTTAGTAATGGAGGGTATGAACAAATCATTCTTCAAATGAACATTCCTATTTGTATATGAGAGAAAAATAGGAACAACATCAATGCCTTTCATAACAACTTTACCACCATTGGCCATGTTGATGACCTTCTTCTCTCCTTCATAAGGCACCAAAGAAGTGAAGTACTCTCTGTGACATGTCATATGAAAGCTTGTTCCACTATCTATCCACCATGGATCAATATCTCCATCATTGGTTAGCAAGCAAGAAGACATAAAAAAGAGCACCATCATTTGAGTTTTGATCACCAACACCATCCTCATCAAAAATGAGATTGCCTTGATTCTCATCTTGATCTCTCTTTTTCTTGAAGCAATCACTTGCAAAATTCCCTTTGACTCCACAATAAAAGCATTTTAACTTTGATTTATCTTTCTTCTTGCCAACAAAAGTAGAAGTCTCACCTTGATCTTGCCCTTTAGACCACTTGCCTTTGCCCTTGAACTTTCCCCTTGAAAACATAGCCTCCTCCTCTGCAACTTGAAAAATGGAAGTAGATCCTCCTCTTGATAGAAGCCTAAACTCCTCATTCACCAAGATCTCTTGCAACCCACCATACTTTGCAAAGCCTTTTGAATAGCAAAACTCTGAACAAGATTAGCATGATCATCCAACAAGCCATTAAGAACAACTTGAACAAGTTCTATCTCCTTAATGCTTTCATCAATACATGCTAGCTCATTATTGAATGTCTTAACCCTCAAAACAAAAGCATGAGCACTTTCATCCTTCTTTTGCATACATTGAAAGATTTGCCTCCTAAGGGTTAGTATCCTTGATGTAGACTTGGACTCATAAAGCTTCTTCAAAGCTTCCCAAGCCTCACTTGATGAAGTAGACTTACCAACTTCCTTGAGAAGTTCATTAGTCACATTCATCTTGATCACATGTAAAGCGTTCTTTGCTATGTTGTCATAACTCAATTGTTCTTGAGGTGCCAAAGGTCTCTCCTCCACACCTACAAAAATATCCATCAAATCATTCATCTCAAGCAAAGATTCCATCCTCATCTTCCAAGTAGAATAATTTGTTGAGTTACGCCTATCATTGCCTTCCAACATGAAGCCACTTGAGGTTGCCATGTTGCAATGATCTGATATTCTCTTTCAACATGTTCCAATGCACTAAGCACTCCCTTGAAATTCAACAAATGAAACTCAAGAAGAAATCACAATGATATGGAAACAATCTAGCCTCCCTTTTTTCTCTTTCTAGCAAATCCTAGCACATAGAATCTTGATTTCTTGATCACAATAGATCTAAACACAATATGGTGAATTTTTGCCAACAGCTAAGATTGAAACACACTCTTGAGAAAGTCCATAAACTTAAAATCAAGAGATCCATCAAATTTAGGGTTTCTCCAAAAATGCAAAATATTGAATCAAGCAAAATTTATATGCAAAAGCTAGAATCTAGATATCTCATCTAATAGAATGTACCATCCACAATCATGAGCAATTTTTGTCTCCACATTCCAGTAAGTGGTTTCAAAAATTGGTCATCTATAAGTGTTTTGACCTAAAATGACTTTAACATCACAAAGATCCAAACTCTATACTTGAAACTACAAGATTTGAGCTAGAAACGCCTCCAAATCCACAGAGAATTCACGGCACCCTCAAATCCACCTCTAGATTTGAAAAATCCACCAAATTTGGCCTGGAACCTGCTCTGATACCATGTGAAAAATCAGAGATCAAACCACATTTAGTTCATCAATGATCTTTAGCCAAATTTGGTTGCACATCTAGAAATAGCTAGAAAATAGAAATCACTACTTTATGCATGCTAGAACTTAGAAATGCACAAAGATCTGATCATAAAAACTTGAATAAATAGAGTTTGGAGGACATTTTTTCTTCACATACTATCGTTCACAAAAAGTGGATGTTGTCCTTTTGTCATTTGGATTAGTGGTGTTGTAGGAGAGACCTCAACATAATTTTGTTTTTGTGTCACATACTCGCCACACTTTGTGGCATAAGGAACTTTTTCATTCTTTTAGGCCATTGCATCTAGCATGGAAGTGCCTACCCTTCGTATCAACGTCAAGGATTGATAAACCCTTGTGGTTTTCATGTGGCCTCCCTTTGATTTCTTGATTTGGGCCTTACCCCTTGTCGTTTTAGCTTGAGTGTCAAGCTCCTTAGAAATGAAGGACGTTTAAGATACTTGGAAACCATCATAAACCCTTTGCAAAAAGGCAAGAAAACTTTTACTACGAGCATTGAGAGGCCCAAATTGGAGGAATTCTCCCACATCATCACCTAAGAGCATGGGTGAATGGCCTTGAAAACACTCCCAAAACCTATTCAAGACAAAAAGAAAAGGAACTTTACTTCGTTTTTTAGTGCATTATGGCATAATTGTCCTCCTTTTATTTGTACAAAAAAAAACCCACCTACTTGCAACATAAAGAGCAGTATGCCCATAAAGCCCAAGGCTTGGGTGCATAAACCAATCCATAGAATTCGATAGTCCAAAAAGAGTTGACAAATTTTTTTGCTTGTGATTTATAAGTCTGTGATTTGTGTGTAGGTAAAACCTTAGTGTAAATCTTGACACTTTTTAGAGCCTGTGAGACATAGGCCTTGAAAGTGTAAACTCTGAAAAATGGGCATAGAAAGCCACATGTGATCATTTACTTTCAAATAAATGAATTGATTCCCTTAGCCATGAGTACAGCATAAAAATACTTTAGCTCCAATGTCAGTGAGGCTTCCAACCGCCTATTCCTCAACCAGACTGGTTGTGTTTGACATAACATTTGAGAGCAAGAAAAATGAACTCACAATCTCCTTAGGGTGCTGATTGTCTCATAATCAGGCTGCCCATTTTCTTACATATCATATGTCGGTGAACTAGAAACGTATACCTTGGCTTGCGCCCTATATCATTCGAGCATCTCAGATAACAGACAGCAGATATTGGAAAAGCCAACCAACAGAGGCCAAGCTATGAAGAAGATCAGGTGCTTACGACTGAGACATCAATTGAAGGCTAAAGCTTGTACGCTTGCTCTTAGGGAAAAAATTTGCATTTAGAAATATAGAGATTTGGTAATACGGCAGATCGTTGAAGCTTAAGTAGATATAGGTTGAAAGTTGATCGAGACTGTTATAGAGCGCCATATTTCAGCCTTATATTTTGGGCTTTGACCGCTACGCATGAGCATACGATACTCTTCATGTCAATGCACAAAAAGTGATATAAATTAAATAAGCTCTACATAAGCATCTGGTTTCGTGGTGTAGTTGGTTATCACGTCAGTCTAACACACTGAAGGTCTCCGGTTCGAACCCGGGCGAAGCCATACAAGTTTTTGCTATTGTCCACAATGAGGTTGGCGAAGCCATACAAGTTTTTGCTATTGTCCACAATGAGGTTATGAAGCCATCTAGTTTTGGGGGTTGTTTCAGGTTATGAAGCCCTCTAGTTTTGGGGGTTGTTTCACATCTATCTATGTTACCACAAAACAAGACATCATGTTGATCTTTTTTAAGTGTTGATCTTGAAGACATAGGCACTAAGCCTCCTAGCGAAAGAGAACACATGTACGATAGGGACATGCTTGAGTAGTTTGAAAAATCCTTTTGAAAGACCCACCTATAACATTTTCCATTGCGAGCTCTCAAGTATACCTATATTGTATGCTTCTACGTTATGAATCTTTTGCCAAAGGTGGACATCCATATCGATGTTAGCATTTCTATCTAATTCTATTTTTTAATGAGGACCTATCAAGCATTCACATTCATTTTTCTAAGTCTACATAGTTACAAAGGAATCAAAACAACCTAAAGAATTACAAGGCATTCTATGCTATCTGGGTCGAAATCTTTTTTGGCCCTAAGAATCGAGATCTATTTCAAACTTGGCTTGGATCGATGGGTGGGTCGAATTGGATCGGAGTCTATTTCAATCTTTGGGTCAAATTTTCAAATCCCGACTATTTGTGTCTAACTTGGATATGTGTGTGTTGCGATTGATTGCACTCTACTAATTACTTCTCTCTCAATTCGCTCACTCAGTTTGATCAAATCACAGATGTCTTCGACTCCTTAGAATTTGATCAGACCACGACTGTCTCTGACACCTAAGGATCGAACATCATCTTTCTACATTATCGTTCCCAATTATGAATCAAAACTTCACTTTTGAACTAAGTAATAGTAGTTTCATATACTATTAATCCTATTCAGTGACTGTACTCAAATTACTTCGTTTGTATGTCATTATCTCAGCGGTCCTTAACGCATGAGCTGTGATTCTATTTGACATTTTCTATCTTGTTGATATACTCTGCCTCGGTCGAAGATAGTGCGACTAACTTTTGCTTCCTTGAATTCCATGAAACTGGTTCGCCTGCCAGAAAGAAACAAGACCCAGAGGTAGGTTTTCCTACTAGAGACATTTCCTCTCCAATCTGAGTCGGAGTAGCCTCGAAGAACCATTGGGTCAATAACATTTCCATCATAGCACAATATCTGATCTAAGCACACCCCACCTACCACCATTTGGCTTTTGACTAACTACAAAACTTAGGAACTTAAGTTAAGCTTAAACTTTGGCCTTCTAATATTATTTTAACTACATGGCCCAAAGTCAAATTTATTCAATATTAATTTATTTACAAGTGCTCATTGGGCCATGGGCTTATACACACAGGAAGCCACGACCCTCGCAACGTATTTCTACTATCTTTGACTACTTCATTTATTTACAAGGGAATACCCCCAACAGGTTCTCCGACCTGAAGTCGTCTCAGTCCCTCGACACTATGGGCGTTTAGTAGTGCCCTCATTTGGCTCGTTGTTGTCGAATCAGGTACCCAGTAACTTCTTTCATGAAGTCCAGTATTTTTGTGCTTCTCTTCTCCTTAGGAGGGTAGAAGGACTTGTGGACACCGATTAGCCAAAATTGGTTGATCCAGGTTTGGAATCTGCTGGGTGGGCCATGGATCACTGAGTAATGTCGCGCTATAATACACTCGAGTCACTAGCAGTTGGTCTTCAACTTTTTTCGAAACCAGGGCTGTATTAGGATCAAAAAATCAATCGTCCCATTTTGTGGTGATTCCCATCAAAAATTCTAAGTCTTGGGCATATGTTGTAGCCGCATGGATATGGGATCGGAGCAATTAAGATATTGTTCAGAGAATTGAACGAGAGCCCTCTTGGCATCTATGTCCGTTTTCCACCCGTGCTCTGATAAAATTCTCAGCCAATTCATAGTGTTGATGGTGATTTGATCCATAGGGGTACCACACTCTGTCCATTTAGATCAACGTGGATAGGGGAGGAAGTGTGGGTTCACCTAGAGTTGTCGTGGACTCGTGACATAGGCCCGATGGCCATGGGGTCTCTTTCAAATAATTGTTGGCGCAATTCTGGTTGGGGTTGGAGTATTGGAAGGCACTTCAGCTCGTTGCCCTTGATCATCCGGGCTGAAAATGAAACCTGCCAGCCGCCGCATGTAGATTCGTAGGGATGTTTGACTCAAAAGTCGTTGATTTTATCCTCTTGACTTTGGTCTACCAAAGACGTAGTTGGCAGAGATGGATCAAGAGCCTTGAGAGGTTGAAGCTTGGCGCTCTTCTTGGCTTGGGCTTTGATCCATTGCTTGGCTGGTGTCCAGGCCCTGGTCTTGTACACTGGCCTCTACTGCTTCCCATTGTTGCTCTTGACTTTCTTGCCACATTGCTTGTTTGCCTTTGTCTTGGCTGGAACTAGCCATTGCAGCTTCTATTATGGGTGGCGCTGGAATTACCACTAGGATTGGTTGAGATTATTATTCCATATGGTGTTGGCATGCCTTGAGGGTGCTCTTTGTCTGTGCCAGTTCTTGGATTGCACTCCGTCGGTACTTGTCAAATTCAGCCACATAGTTGTCGAATATTTGGCGATAGACATTCATTTGCTGCGAGAGTAGATCTATCTCAGCTTGGCTGAGAGATCTGTTGGCAAGTGTTGGTTGAGCTAGCTAGGCAGTCTTCTCCGCTTGTAGGGCTTGCACCTCCGCTCCCAAACGTTGATTTTTGATTTCAAACACTGACAACTGGGTCTGCGAGGCGTTGTGTTGCTTGGTGCTAGATCTCTTGGACTTTTGCTTGGGCGTCCATTGCGGATTTGAAGAGGTTATTGATGTACCTCTGCAGATCGTCTTCATGTTTTTTTAACTTCATGACCTCTTTCTTCTTGGCTAGCTCTTGTTGTTCAGCTTTTGCAGGTATTGTTGGAGCTGGATAATCTCGGCTCACAGCTTCATGTTACTGGTACCCTATTCCAATACATGGCCGTTCAATATAGTTTTGGCCGCTACTGCATCTTGAACAAAGGTTTCCAAGATTTGGTAGGCCAATGCGAGGTCCGTGGGTCAGTAAGGTACTACTTTTTGGGCTTGATAAGATGTCACCCGGATGACCTGTACAGTGTCATCGTCATCCTCTACAAGATTTTCCGGTGCTACCATGCCCTCTGGTGTGGTGGGATCAGCATGATCAGGCGATGACACGTACTCTGTTTGCTGGAATGCGTCATCGGATAACAGTTTGTCACTCTCAGCAGTTTGTTGAAATGAATCTGTAGGTGGTGTGAGAGGAGTGGCGGTGGTGGGGAGATGTGTGAGAATGAGTGTTTCAAAAGAAGGAATGATAGGAATTGAATGAAACTGAAGGGTGGTGTTGAGGATGGAGGGAGAGTGAGGAGATGTGAGGTTAATGATTTTCATTCAATCAAGGATGTCGGAGGATAACTACGAATCGAAAGGATTTATGTTGAGAAGTGGGGTGAGAGTGGTGCAACAGGTATGGAAGATGTGATGGTGATGAAAGGTGTGGAGGAAGAGAGCACGACTATGAAAGGTGGAGGAATGAGGGCGATAAAAACATAGGTGGCATTTTTGATAGAGAATGGTTTTATTCCAAACTCAGTAGACTCGAATGTTTACTTCAAGTCTGTATCAGAATACTTCATCATCATCACTCTCTATGTTGATGATACACTCTTATTCAATAATAATCTGAATTTGATAAAGGATACAAAATGCATACTGGCCCAGGAATACAAGATGATTGATGACATGGGCCCAATCCACTATTGTCTTGGAATCCAAATTCAATGAGATCAACCCAACAGACTGATCTTTATCAGTCAGCAACGATATCTCAACAACGTGTTGGAAAAATATGGAATGGCCAACTGCAAACCTAGTCTCTGTCCACTCGACCTTGGACTAAAGCTATTAAAGGAACAGTCTCCTCAAACTGAGGCAGAAAAGGATGAAATGAAGCGCTATCCATTTCAATCCATCATCGGCTCACTGATGTACGCAATGATCTGCACGCGACTAGGCCTTGCATATTCGATCAGTGCACTCAACCAGTTCCTGTCAAATCCAGGCGTAGTTCATTGGAAAGCGCTAACAAAGGTCATGAAGTACATCCTAGCAACGGAGGCAACCAAACTGACAACATCCTTGAAGCCTACACATATGTGGATTGGGCAGGAGATGTCAACACTAGAGAATCGACTTCTAGATTTGTATTTTTATACAACCAAGGCCCAATCTCATGGAAAAGCTGGAAGCAGACCTCAGTTGCATTATCATCAACAAAATCCGAATACATAGCTGTCATAAATGCAACCAAAGAGGCAATCTGGCTAAGACAACTTCTCTGTGAACTCGAGGGTGAAGGCCTGTCCTAAGTTCTTAAAGAAAAATATATTTATTGGCTTATCATTCACATAAAGCTAGTCTCAAATCAACTTAAATGAAAATCAAATAAGACTTTAAATCAAAACTTGAAAACATTGCATCACATAGATTCATTCACACAACAACGGAAGCACTGAGGGGTCAAGATGGGGACCCCCCCCCCGCGGCCCCGAAGGATTCTTTTCTTGTCATTATGCAAATCCCATTGGCCAATGCCAATTACATATACAATGGATTCCAATAGGGGTCTCAAAGTAAGAACATCAACTTTACAGAGACTTAGTTCATATTCAATGATCTTAATTCCATATCTAGCTTAACAAAAGCATAGAAATTTCTTCATAAGTCTTAATCTTTCCGACATGCAATCATCTTGGATCTTAGATTCTTGACATGCAATCATGAGGGTTCATAGATTCTTGACATGCAACAGTCATGAAGTGACATGCATGGTCATTTGGCAATGCATGGTGTGACATGCAAGCTTCAAATCTGACATACAAGCTCTAGATCTGACATGCATGGACAATAGGCCACAGATGGTATGACATGCAAGCTTCAAATTTGACATGCAAGCTCTAGATCTGACATGCATGGACAATAGGCCACAGATGGTATGACATGCAAGCTTCAAATCTGACATGCAAGCTCTAGATCTAACATGCATGGACAATAGGCCATTGATGGCATGACATGCAAGCTCTAGATCTGACATGCATGGCCAATAGGCCACAGATAGCCTGACATGCAATGATTATGATCAACCATTCTTACATATGAATAACAGTTTCAAGAGCATACCATGGTTTCAAGAGAAGGTGAAAGTGAGAGAGAGAGAGAGAGAGAGAGAGAGAGAGAGAGAGAGAGAGAGAGAGAGAGAGAGAGAGAGAGAGAGAGAGAGTGTGTGTGTTTGTGTGTGTGATGTGAAAGAGGGATAGAAATCCGAGAGTTTGAGCTCCAAAAATCTTGCAATCCACAAAATAGCATAGCCTCCTTGAGGTAATGCCTCAATCCTCTTCTCCAAAGCACCTATACACAAGAAACAACAAAAGGATAGAGCTTGGATGCAACATCCTTCAATCCTCTTGGTAGAGGCGCATTTCCACTTATATAGAGAGTGGAGAGTCCTTCAAAAGCGAGTGAGGTGTCAAGTTCAAGTGCATGAGGTGTGAGGAAGATTCCAATTGGACTTAGGGTGAAGTGGAGTGCATGGATGAGGTGTATTAGTTAGGGAGGGCGAATGGGTGATGTGTATTAGCTTGACAGGGTTATTATGATGATTTGGCATATGAAGTGAGAGTGTAGGAGGGCGCCCCATTCTATGTGTCAAATAGCCTAGAATGCATGTGGAAAAGTAGGTGGGAGGTAGGTGGTACAAATTTCAAACTTGACTTTTAATTACATATAATTTTACATGGTTACAACTTGGGAATTCACCCAAGTGCAATCTTCCTAAGGAAAAGCCAAGGTATATGTTAATCTTGTTTTTGCATAATGTCCATCAATTCCTAGGCCCTTTTTTCTAGAGGTTGCCCATCCTCAATCATGTTCATTGGCACTTATTTTCTAGAGGTTACCCATCCTCAATCATGGTGGAACAAGTCACTAGGGTGATCAAACCCTAGGCCTTGTCCTGTTCTTTATAAACATTATAGACTTAGTAACAAGCCTTCTTTATAGACTCTACTGAGCCTTCTTTATAGACTTTGTCAAAGGCCTTCTTGTTATTGTCTTAAGCTTAAAAAGCTTCTTGTTTCGAATCTTGTTTCTCCTGGCACTTTCTCGAGTACCTGCACATACCCTCAAAGAGAGGTCAGTCCTTAAGCCCAGAGAGGGCTTCTTATTCTTGTTCCGATTCTTCAGGTACGTTTGTGAGGACCTACACATCCCTTCAAAGAAAGGTCAGTGTTCATAATACCATCAAACATGGTTAATAGAAGATTCTTAGTTCTACATGTATCAATGCATGTTACTCAATTCATTACAGTAATAAATTCATACAATATCCTAAAAGAATATTCATCATTGATAATTCTATATCATCAAAGTCTATCTGGGTTTGAATATGGGAAAGTCTTTATTACTTAGGAGCAATTTGTCTCTACAAATTACATTCTCGCAGACATGAACCTTGCACAACCACTTCCTACAACAATCTATTGTGACAATCAAAGCAAAATAGCCGAGATTTCACTCTTGAACCAAACATATAGAAATCAGGTATCATTACCTTAGAGAGAAAGTGCACAACAAGGAAGTAGAACTAGTTTTCTGTAGAACAAACTACATGGCAGTAGATTACTTCACAAAGGCTCTATCAAAGGAGCAACATCTCAGATTTAACGATATGTTAAATTTGAAAATAAAAGTTTTTCAAGATCCTCATTACGGGGGGGTGTTAGATTTCTTATGCTCGATCTTAAAAATCTTTAAGTAATGAGCATCTTGAAAAACAGAAGCTTGGCAACATGATTTCGGACCTTCACATTATTTTTCCTTTAAGTTTTTTCCATTTATCCTTAAACCATTTAAGGCACCTTTGCTTTTTTCCTTCCTCGCCCTTTTTTCCATGCCTTTACGAAAAAAGCGTTACACTGGCCAGAATGCCTTAAAACCATTTTTGGACCACCTTCGCCTTTTTTGCCTCTTTGCGAAAAATGTGACACTAAACCCAGAATGTCTTGAAACCATTTTTGAAGCACCTTCACCTTTTTTGCCTCTTTGCAAAAAATGAATGTGACACTGAACCCAGCCATTTTTGGGGCACCTTTGCCTTTTTCACTGTCTTAAACTAAGACACCTTCGGCTTTTTTGCATTTTTCCTACATTGGCAAACCAACGTTGCCAAACATATCCGCAACCCTAAAACAGCTGGACAACCAAATATCCAAAAGGTGGTGAAGTGGTTACCAACTTTTGTACATATGAAAAGACTGGCGTAAATAGCCTTAAAGGCTTTTAAGATATCTTCTCTCTTGTAAGTCTCTATATTAGTTGAATCAAGCTATGTAAGCGTTAAGAAGAACAATTAAATTTCTTTTTCAATCAGAGCTATCTGTAGCCAGCGTAATCACGCTCAGCAAGCTGAAGTTATTACTTCAAGCCATTGTATTCACTGTTGATATTTATCATAGTGCAATTTTTCTCACTACTGCGTCGTTCATTTGCGCAATTTGTATGAATTCTTCCACTTGAATATTTCTGCTGCTAACTGTTGTGTTTCTATTCCTACACGCTTCCGCTGCACTCACGACCACCAATTTATGACAATAGAAACAATGATAGTGGCAGTAGCAAAGGGAATGAAAGAAACGATGGTAATGGAGGCTGGAGTCGAAACATGAATGACGATGGAAGATGTAGAGGAAGTGAGAGTGATGAGAACAGACATAGTGGCAACTATAGATGGTTGTGCGGAAGCAGAGGCAGTGGTTGTGGAAGAAGCCGAGGAGGGTTGAGATGGCGCGGTGAGTTGACAAGTTGTAGGAGGACTAGCGAAGGTGGAGGCCGCGCCACGCATTCTTTTGCTGGCTGGCGTGTTAGTAATAGCAAAGTGAGTGGAGGTAGTAGCACCGAAAGGTGGGTAGATGTAAGAATCGCCTTATGAAGATCGAACTAGATCTTGTTGCAAAACAACCAAAAGGCCATCTGTGGAGCAAAACCACCCATCCAATCCTAGATCCCTCCTAGAGTTTCCTCCTGGATCTAGCCCCATGCAAGAGAGGAGAGGAATCCTGGCTAAAGAAACTGATTTTCCAATAGGGAGATGGGTGAATTTCCATGGTAAGTATTGTCTCTCCAAAGAGAGAATATTTCTCTTAGGATCCCCTTGCAGCCTATATTAGCAATTAACCTCCTAATCTTGCATTATAGTAGTCAGACACCATGGAAGTGCTCCTATGTCCAATTATAGGTCTAGGCCCTCATAAGATTATTAATTACTTTACAAGCCAAGCCCAGAATGATGAGGCATAACCAATAGCCGTATACATTGGAGTGACCAGCTATCCATATCAGGAATTACTCCGAATTCCACATAATGGACATGGACGTAACATTTTTTCTCCCTTAAACCAATTTTGTGCTCAGAATGAGTAACTAGGGAAGACCCAATTTGTATGCTTTTAACTCTTTCCCATCAATCATTATCCTCAATTTGACCATCCAACCTAAGCAAGCACTCAGAGATAGAACAATTTCTCAATTGTTTATCTCAGATTCTAAGTACTTTTTCAGGGTCCAAAGGTACATTGAGCGATAAGTCCTCAAAATGGATATTCAATAGATCTAATTGTCCTCATCATATAAACTAAATTTACATGATACGCAGGATGAGCAGTCAACCAAACCTGAAGATTAAGTTCAAAAGCTAAGAAATCAATCATTTAACTTTCACTTTTACCTTGAAAATCAATCTTTAGTTTGACTTCAATATCAAATAAGTACTTAGAGATGGAATAATTCACAAATTATCTATCTCTAGACTGAAATACTATATTGACCTTTAGAAATACACTAAGAGATAAATTTTCTTATTGGATTTAATTCTCTCCAATCTAATAACATTAGCTTCATGTAACCTCAATTTACATGAATCACTGGGTGAGTTCTCATCTTACATTAGAGATCAATATTCAAAAGTTAAAGATCGAAATAATTATAGTCCAAGACTATCCACAATTTCTTGCAGACCTGTCATAAATGCTTGTTCGTACAAATACACTTAGAATTTTTCCAAAAACTAAGGTACAAAAACTCATCCCACCAAAATCTCTTAGGAGATCCATCAACATAAAACTGACTTTAACTCAGTCTTGAGTACCCCAGATACTCTCTTGAGTTAAGTGCTCTTATTCCTAGCAACATATACAAGCAAATAGCAACCTTCATTCTTGATAGACTTGTCCATCTCCTAATCAACTAGAGATTTACACAAGCATCCCTTGACTACAATCTGTAGTAGAATTTCATTCACTAGAATAAGCAAATTCCTCATAAGTAAACAATTTACTTAAAGAACACGCTTTTGAGATCCACACAATCTCAAGTACGTACAAAAGTAAAGAAATTTAGAGCTCAAATAACAGATCTGAATTCTCAATTTTCCAATTGATCAAGGATTACTCATCTCTTAAAAATCATCACCTTCTTTTTTTGTCTTCTAATGTCCATTAAGTATCAATTTATGATTCCTCAATAATAACATTTAGAATGTTATGATTCATCAATCATAATTCATAGGATTTCAAAATCGTACTTAATCATTAAAAGATACTGGAGTATATGCACAACATACAACTCAGAAAATATAGGAATCATTCTGAAATTTTTTTTCACAAGGAAAAATAATTGGATTCCAAGAATATTCTTCCAATCCAATTCGTAACCAGATTGTGAGTTTCAAATTCTACAATCAAGATAAACAAACTTTATACAATCACCTAGAATTCCAACTGAATTCAGTGGTTATTCTTGACATTAATTAGACTTTGTCATCCTATGTGAGCTCACTGCGATATAGTCAATAAGTTAAGATATTTCTCCTTTAAGAAATATTCTATATCAAGAATCTTCTATATTTTATGCACACAATTCTCAAATATGAATCTAGATTAATCATGTGTCTTATAAGCAATATAGATCAAAATAAACAGTTCTCAGTGAAACACGGCTTGCTAACAAACTTGTGAGTACCTTAGTATGCGGATCCTCGGGCTCCATCATGTGGAAAGGTGGTTCATGATAATGCAACTGATCATTCTGATCAGTGTCATCAGTTGTTCCATCTGCTGCTTGTGTAACTTTGTTATTTGCTCCATCAGCAGTTCTGTGTATAGATTGGATGCGTTGGATGATGATGCTACCGAAGGAGTTGGATTATGGGTGGTCGGATATGATTCATCATCTGAACCCTCATCTTCTTCCCTTATGGCATCTTCCATTGCTTTTTGCAACATAGTGTACTGCACTCGTCTTTTATGTTCTCTTCTAATACTACGTGGCAACCCTGTGAGGAACCACATATTAACTGCATGATCGGGATTTAGGACTATGTTGCATTCGGATCTTAAGTGTTTTGACCCGTTCTATATAGTCCTTGATCCTTTCTCTTTTTCTCATCTTCACTTTGCTCAGCATGAGAAACGTATCTTCCAGGAATTTCTTGGTTTAAAGCGCGTGATGAGAGTCACTTTAACTGATAAATTTTACAGTTTTTAGGACAATAATGATTGTACTTTACAATCATAGAGAGTTATTGGTTGCTTAATCAATGAATCTATCAAGTTCTACAAATTAGATCTTGATCTAGATTCACTACACTTGGATTTAAGCAAAGCAATGGATCAACACATCATTTTTTAGTGAGAGCGGCCTCACACGTGTGGAGTACTGTCCATTGTACGGCCTGCACCTGAAACAACAAGTACAATGATACTAGATAGCAATCATACATAAAAATCACAAGACAAATGACTAGAAATCTCACAAAAGTGTAAAGTGCAAAAGTCTCATCAATCTTCTTAGCAAAATGATGATCCTTTTATGGATCAAGTACATCCATGAGCCTGGTACAGTCCAGCAGGCCTTCACATGTGTGAAGAGTGCCACATCACTCAGATCTATCCATTTGATCCATCCTTGATCCTTATCCAATAGTTGACCTTCTAGAATATGACTAAAATCCAAAAAGCTAGTCTCCTAGAATATCGGAATATTCCCTACAAAATAGGATCTAAGAAAAATGGTCAACTATTATCTTCTAGTACTCTATACACACGTGTGAACATACACTTGCTATGTGGGAGCATTTACTCATGCACATGCAAGGAAAAGCTAATTCGTAGGTGACTAGTCAACTTGACTAAAAACTAGTCATTTCATGTTCACACTAACTAGAATGATACAAAGTCAATTTCGATATATACAAACATGAAAAGTACATCCTTTCACACATGGGAACAGGCTCCACACGTGTGAAATCAGATCATCAACATATTCTAATGTTTGATCAATATTTACATGAACCAAAGTCAAGTGAGAAGTGACAATTTTCAACACTCCTCCTCACTTCTAACTTGGCAAATCTAGTGTACATCTATCTACAATTCCAAGAGCATATCTTAACTTAAAAAATGGATCTTTGGACAATGGTTTGGTTAAGATATCAGCTATGCATTCGGATGATGGTACATGATGTAGTTGCACTTCCTTGGATTGTACCTTCTCCCTCATAAAGTGGTGAGCTATCTCAATATGCTTTGTTCTAGCATGGAAGATAGGATTTGAAGCAATTTGTTGAGAAGCTTGATTGTCACAAAATATGTAAGGGATCTCCTCGGCCTCTAGCACATGTAGTTCCATCAAGAGTCTTTTTAGCTATAGGAGCTCTTTGGTTGTTGAAGTCAATGCCTTGTACTCGGCTTCACAAGAAGATAGTGAGATTGTATCTTGCTTTTTGGAAAGCCAAGATATCACTCCTCCACAAAGAAATGTTGCAAATGCACTAATGGACTTCCTATCCATCTTGTCACCTGCAAAATTTGAATCCGAGTAGGCTCTCAAGTGCAAGTTAGATCCTTCATAAAGTATGCCAAAAAATCTAAGTACTCTCTTGGCACTTTTCCAATGATGAACTAAAGGAGCTTGCATACTTTGACTCAACTTGCTTACACAAAAACTTAGGTCAGATCTAGTGATGGTTAAATAGATTAGAGAGCCTATAATCTTCCTAAAGAGGGTGATGTCCTCAAAGGATGCTTCATCACCTTCATTAGTTGCTTTCACAACATGCTCCATAGGGGTGTCAATCCCCTTACAATCTTTCATACCAAACCTTTCAAGAATGGAAGTAGCATACTTAGATTGACTTATGAAAGTACAATTGTTACTTCTAGACACTTCTATCCCAAGTATAAACTTTAGGAAGCCTAGATCTACCATCTTGAACTCACTAGATAAGTCAACTTTTACTTTGCCTATGTCGTCATCATCATTTCCTGTCATAATGATGTCATCAACATAAAGAACCAAAATGATGATATTTCCTTCAGTACATTTGAAATATAAAGAAGGTTCATAAGCACTTAGTACAAAGCCAAGGGAATAGAGAAAATCATGCAACCTAGAGTACCAAGCTCTAGGTGCTTGCTTCAAGCCATATAGGCTCTTCCTTTAGTAGCACACCTTTTGCTCCTCACCAACCTTGATGAAGCCCTCAGGTTGCATCATGTAGATTTCCTCTTCTAAGAAGCCATTCAAGAAGGCATTTGTCACATCCATTTGGTAGAGATCCCATTTGAACAAAGTAGCAATGCAAATGATTAATCTAATAGTTACAAGCTTAGCTATAGGTGCAAATGTTTCTTCATAATCCAATCCTTTTATTTGAAGAAATCCCTTAGCAACAAGCCTAGCTTTGTACTTACTAATAGATCCATCTTTATTGTACTTAATTCTATAAATCCACTTACATGCAAGTGGTTTCTTTCCTCTTTGAAGATTTACAAGACTATAAGTACAATTCTCTTCTAATGCATCATACTCTACTTGCATTGCATCTCTCCAAACTTTATATGCTTCTTCAAAAGATGATGGTTCTTCAAGCAGTGTAGCTAAAAAAGAGTAAGAGGTAGAAGATGTAGAGCCTTCCTTTTGCTTTCCCTTGTCCACATAGGTAAGCCTTAAGGGCTCAGCCTTGTTCCTTGATGATCTTCTCGGCCCCTTTTGACTCGGATCCAAATCTCCATCCTCGGGTTTGTCATGATCCTCCTCGGGTTTGTCAAGATCCTCCTCGGATTTGTCAAGATCTTCAATGCACAATGGGATAGATCCATTTGACAAGCTCTTAGCAAATTGTGACTCATCAAAAAGTACATCCTTGCTTACCTTTACTTTCTTGGATGTAGTATCATATATCCTATATCCCTTGCTATTTTCTCCATAGCCAACAAAGATTCCTTTGAAGGAGGTAGCATCTTCTTTCCTTCTAGTCTCCAAAGAAATGTGTACATAACAAGTACATCCAAAGATCTTAAAATCTTTTACATTGGGTTTCTTATCAAACAAGGCTTGATAAGGTGAGATCCCATCTATAGCACTACTAGGAAGTCTATTACACAAATAATTAGCACATGTTATGGCTTCTCCCCAAAATAAGATAAGAAGTAATGCATCAAGCCTCAAGGACTTTGCACACTCACATAGACTCCTATTTTTCCTCTCGGCCACCCCATTTTGTTGAGGGGTGTAGGAACAAGTGTATTGTAACTTAATACCATTGATCTCACAAAAGTCTTTCATTTTATTGGAGGTGTACTCTCCTCCATTATCACATCTTAGTGCTTTCATAGACATACTAAGTTGTTTCTCTACTAGAGACTTGAACTTAATGAAAGCTTCATAAACAAGACTTTTCTTTGATAGTAACTAAATCCATGTGAATCTAGTACAATCATCTATAAAAGCTACATACATCAAGGCACCTCCATTACTTGCATGTGAAAAACTATGTACATCAGAATGTATGAGATCCAAGGGAGAGAGAGATCTTGATGAATATCTCTTGTAAGAAGACTTGTGTGACTTTGCAAGGCCACATGCCTCACACATCTTTCCACACTTCTTGAAAGCTCTTGGTAGGCCGAGAGCTAGTTCCTTGCTTGCCATTGACTCCATAGATTGAAGATTAGGATGGCCTAATCTCTTATGCCAAATCTCCACTTGAGTTAGCTCCTCCCTAGCCAAGTTCACACTTTCACTTGCAACATTAGCATCCAACTTGAAAAGTCTACCTTGCTTAATGCCACTAGCTATGCACTTATCATTTTTCAAGATGGAACAAACTCCATTCTTGAAATGTACATCTAGTCCATTGTCCATTAATTGTCCTACACCAAGCAAGTTTCTTGAAATGGTAGGAACATACAAAACATTATCTAGATCTATCCTTTTAGATGTGCCTAAGCAAAGAGGTATAGATCCTATGCCATCTATCTTGCATGCTTGATCACTAGCAGTGTATATTGACTTCTTAGAGTCATTACACGATAGAAGAGTAGAAAAATAATGCTTGTTAAAGGACATGTGGGAACTAGCCCCACTATCTATCCACCATGTGTCTTGACTTGAAGTTGGTGTAGATGCAACCATTAAGGATGTGTTGAATCCATCCTCTTCTTCTTCCTCTTAAGAAATGTTCCCTTGATCTCCTTTGGCGTGTTGATTCTTCTTCAAGTAGGATTCTGAGGCAAAGTGTCCTTTCGTTTCACAAAAGAAACACTTTAGTTTTGCCTTGTTCATCACTTTGCCTTTGGAGGTAGATCCTCAATTCTTCATCTCGGCCTCCTTGCCTTGATTTTTCTTGAATGGATTTGGCTTCTTCTTGCCTTTAGATGTAAATTTAGCTTTCTCCTCTCCTGCATTAAGTGACATGCTATCCATTCTTGTCTTGAGGTGTAGAAGCCTACTCTCCTCGGCCACAAGAACATTGTGCAACTTTTCAATGGATGGAAGAGAGTCTTGAATGGCAAATGATTGGACTAAGTTGGTGAACTCATCACCTAGACCATTCAAGATGATTTGTACTAGTTCTTGATCTTGCATCTTCTCTCCTATTGCACTTAACTCCTTGTTAAGAGATTTGATCCTAAGGACATACTCTTGTCCACTCTCTCCACTTCCTTTCATGCTTTGGAAAACTTGATTTCTTAGCATGAGGATTCCTGAAATATTATTGGATTCATAAATGCTCTTTAATGAATCCCAAGCCTCTTTGGATGAGGTACAAGAAGACACCTCTTTCAAGAGGTCATTGCATACATTTAACTTTATGCAATGTAGAGCTAATCTTGCTCTCTTCTTGTATTTGGCTTGTTCTTGGGCAGTTTGAGGCTCTTCCTCTACTCCTTGAACTATGTCATATAGATCATGGATCACTAGGAGTGATTCCATTCTCACTTTCCAAATGGAATAATTTGTGGAAGTGAGTCTCTCACTTGATTCCATCAAATATCCACCCATGGATGACATTTTAGAATGAATGCTCTTTTAAAAATCACAAAGATTTTTGAATTTTAAAAGATCTATGAAAAGGCCTAAAGCTTACTATAATGCCTATAGGCTTGTCTCTATCAAACTAGCACACAAGCTTGAATGATACTCAAAGATCTTACCAAAAATTCCTAGCTTTCACTCTCACAAAAAAAAATTGCTTTACACTTTTCTTAGAGATTTCACTTCGACTAAGGATCTGAACAAATCAGCCTCTAAGATATGATCTTAGACTCTAAAAAGAAATGCTTCAATGATCCAAAACACTATTTGGTCATAGGAATTAGCTAGAATGAATCTAGATCAATACTATGCTTCAAAAAGCACCAAAAATGAACTAGTATTGTGATTTTGGGACCAACAAACAAAAAGTAACTTGAACTGAAAGTTGTTGTACGGTTTCACACGTGTGAAAAGTACATACATAGCCTCCAAGTCGTTTTGATCCAAATGATTACAAGCTATCACTCTAGAAGAACTCGCCCTCACTAGTATTGGCCAAAAACAAATTTTGCCAATGATCTTTACAAGATTTATGATTCAATGATCACTCTCTTACTTAGCTCTGATACCATGATAAATTTTACAGTTTTTAGGACAATAATGATTGTACTTTACAATCATAGAGAGTTATTGGTTGCTTAATCAATGAATCTATCAAGTTCTACACATTAGATCTTGATCTAGATTCAGTACACTTGGATTTAAGCAAAGCAATGGATCAACACATCATTTTTTAGTGAGAGCGGCCTCACACGTGTGGAGTACTGTCCACTGTACGGCCTGCACCTGAAACAACAAGTACAATGATACTAGATAGCAATCATACATAAAAATCACAAGACAAATGACTAGAAATCTCACAAAAGTGTAGAGTGCAAAAGTCTCATCAATCTTCTTAGCAAAATGATGATCCTTTTATGGATCAAGTACATCCATGAGTCTGGTACAGTCCAGCATGCCTTCACATGTGTGAAGAGTGCCACATCACTCAGATCTATCCATTTGATCCATCCTTGATCCTTATCCAATAGTTGACCTTCTAGAATATGACTAAAATCCAAAAAGCTAGTCTCCTAGAATATAGGAATATTCCCTACAAAATAGGATCTAAGAAAAATGGTCAACTCTTATCTTCTAGTACTCTATACACACGTGTGAACATCCACTTGCCATGTGGGAGCATTTACTCATGCACATGCAAGGAAAAGCTAATTCGTAGGTGACTAGTCAACTTGACTAAAAACTAGTCATTTCATGTTCACACTAACTAGAATGATACAAAATTCTGTAAATTCTTTTGAATTTAGTCTATAACAGAAGTTGTAAGAACTCTCCAAGAGTTTCCAATGACCAAAAGGTGGCAATTTACGAGTACCAAAAACGAGTCACAAAAATCATGAGGCAAAACTAAGTTGCTTACCTTAGTTTAGACGTACTACACTCACTGACAGCAAGCTATGAAAAAAAGTAAAACACTAGCTTCAGCTCAGAAACTGTGAATGCAAGAAGTTGAAAGAAAATCCAAATATGAACACGCCAGAAAGACTACCAGAGATACATAGGGCCAAATACTTTCATAGTAAGTTCTATGTTCTTTTCTAAATTTCTCACACGGAATGCTAGGCATTGTGCCTTCTACAAAACTGCAAACAGAATGCTAGGCATTGTGCCTTCTACAAAACTGCAACTAATGTAAACTAAGGCCCATTTAGGATGTGATTCCACTCTCGCAGTCTGCTGTGCTTAGTAGAATGCGCTCAGCAGCAGCCCGTCGACCTCCATCGCTACTATGCCAGCTTAGCAGCAGCCCTACCTCCATCGCTATTGTGCCAGCCCTACGCTTAGCAGCAGCCCCGACCTCCATTCCTACTGAGCCTTGTGTCGGCCCGACTTCCATCGCCACATCCCTCCTCGCCCGTTGCCTAACCTCCATAGTTTCTGCACCGTGATGCAAGTAAAAAAGGGCGATGAAAGTAAAAAAGGGCGGTAATTCTCGGGGAAGAGAAGTAACTTCTCGAAAGTTCGAGAAGACTCAAATATTTTTACTTGCTTTACGATGGGGAAGGGCCACGACCTCGGGCCTTCCCTGTTTTAGGGCCTTGGGTCCTCGGGCTCACGCCCTGGGGGCCAAGGCCTTAAAATGGGGAAGGCCCTCCGGGTGGGGGCCTTCCCCTATACTTAAGTTAACTGAACTCCACAAAACACTCAGAATTAGAATCCTAGATTATACAAGTTATATAACTATTCTTCCACTTGGACATGAGAGAATGCGTAACTTACACTTAGAAATTGCTGATTGGATTTTGAACTTAAATGCATATGTAATCGTCAATAGTAAACTGTGATATACAATACCAGCAGAAAATGCTTGATTTTCAATAACGTATTCTCTGATACTAATTCACGAACTAAAAGCAGCAGCTTCACGTTTTGTGACAAAAAAGAGGGAACATTATAAATCTCATGGCAGAATATTCAACTTATGAATATCGAGATGCATCATTATCGCATCACACAGAAGCAATTCGTTTGTTAATTTCTGATAAGTAGCAAAAAATTTAAGGCTGTCACAAGGATTTTTCAGGTTTCTTCTATGTATGCCTAATCAGTATTTTTATAATGAGCGATATCTAGCTTTTTATTTATAAAAGTGGACTACCTTTGACATATTCTGTCAATACTAGAGCTACAAGTCCCACCATAGCCGCTCGCCCATTCAACGTCTCAGCTTGTGAGGAGAAGAAACTTTCGGATTTGCTCTCTGCTGAGATACCCTTGAACAACGGAATGAGGGACGCCGACGTGAAGAGAATAGCCGTGACGAAGAACCACGTAAGGCCTCCGTTGCCTAGCTGGGCCACAAGGTCTTGACCAGTAACAATTTCTACACCCAAGGCTGATACAAATCCTAACATGGCCAATCGCCCGTTGATCTTCTCCGGTGCAGGCCCAGTAAAAGCAAAGACATCACCAAATTTGGTACTCATCTGCAATACGAAGGCAAGTAAGGATAAGAATTTCATTAGATCTTTCATACGTTTGAATTGGAAACTAAAACTTCCTCGACGCTGAGTAAGTTTCCATTCAAAAAACGAGAGAATTACTGGTAAGAAAGTCATTCCAACTGCAACCTGCCCAATACACGTCCAAGTGATAACAATACCTTCTTAGGAGCCACTGGCGTGGTAGCGGTAGGGACATCGGTTGTAAGGGGAGGTACAGTGTTGGTAGCGGTCGGGACCTCGTTAGTATTTCCTTCCTTTGGATCAACCTGCACGTACTACACAAACATCTCAAATATGTAAGACATCAACGACATGTAAGCTCCTCGGGAGATGCACCAGAAATATATTTGCAGAAGCCCATAAATTACAGCCACAGATTCTGTCACATTGACACACTATCGATGAAAACAATGTGGACTACTATACCAGTCCGCTGATGTGCCGGTACTGAAAGATCTTTTAGAGACGAAAACTGAGCACATAATTATATTCAGCAATCAAGACGAACTTCAGATGAAATTTTTATTAACCTGGGACATGCAAGAGATATTTAGTCGAGGTAAGCTCCGTAAGCTCCCATGACTTCTTAGAAAGGTGCTCGTTACGATGAAGTCACTTCTGATTGGAACAACAGATGATTTTACATCGCGAATTATAATTGATCCATTGAAAACCTGCAACTGCTCACACTTTGATAGAGACGATCGAAGAACTAAGCTGGCAGCCATTCCAAATAAATCAGCCTTTGGTAGCAACTAGGTGCAACTACTAAACAAGAATGCGTATCGAATCACGTTCTAGGTTCTGAAGACTACTGAACAAAAGCTGTGTGCTGTCAGGTTGGAATTTCCAGACAATCGACAAGCACACAGATCAGAAGAGAAGACAAATCTATTCAGAGAGTCAAATTTCATGTGATTCTAAGGGAAATGGTTTTGTGGGTATGTCGGAAGGAGCAATGTTTGTTTATAGGAAGAAGAGGGAAATTATGCAGAAGAATGATGCAGACTGAGGTTGGAGAAAGAGCCACGTAATGGCTGAAAAGGGTCATGTCGAAGAAGCTCGTCCACAGGAGGCAGACGAAGGACGTGGTGAAGCTGCAGCGCTACATACATACACACCTCAAGCCATGTTCCCAGATGGCCATTCAAAGTTGTACTACAAATATAATAATATTCGTTGAATAATAATAAGAGAATCCTATTGCTTGCCAAAAACCTATAATCTCTCCACCTCAAAATGTATTATCTAAAAAGCCAAGCAATGACATGTAATTTGCTCGATAAGAGTCATAGGCGAGGCCTTGAGAGCCTCTCGTGTGACTCTTTATCAGGGAGAATATTGTCTGCCCATCACATTCTATTGCATAATACATAGTTGCTACTTTTTTACATGACCATTATGTTATAGAATTTGTATTTGAAAAACATAACTAATGTTTTTGAAGTTGAGCTTTTTTTCACAGGACCATTATGAAGCATAATTTGCATCTAAAAACCATAATCAATGTTGAAAACAATGTTTCACCCATTACGGTTTTTAGTAGTTTAAAAAACATTCGGCAGAAAATGCATCAACTATGCATTACATTGTGCATAATTGGATGGACTATATTGACTTTGGAGACTATGAGCACCTCCTACATAACACTAAGATTTGATTTTTCATCAAAAAGTGATTGGGTGTATCTTGTGAAAGATTTCAGATCCTTAAGATCCAATCTACTTAAATGATCTTTGGTTAGAAAGAGAAATACACTACCAATCTCACCAATGTAGACAAATCAGCATCCACACACAAATTGAGATGCAAACACCAATAGAACTTGATCAAACTTGAATGAAATGAAAAAGTACTGTTGTTGTCCGTACAAAACGAGCAAGCTACTGTATTTCACACGTGTGGATCCAAAAATCGCAAATATAGATCATTCTACACATAGAATTGCAAGCAATCACCAAGATAGTGCACCAATGGATAGTAGAACCCAAGAGAACCATGTATAAGCATGAAATGAGATAGAGAAGAGAGAAGATTGCTCTGTCCACGAGTTACATCCTTTTATAACAGGTCCAAACCCTATTTGGCCACTTGGCTTTCCCTCCAAAATGCTTTTGGGTCTAGATTCAATGTACCCAACTATTCAAATTGAATCTACTCAAACTCGCATTCTAACTTTCCCACACTTTCGAAAAGTCTTTATTCAAATGAAATTTAATGAACTTTGAAAAGTCAATTATTAAGTCTAAAACAAGTTTCTGGCCTCAATATGCCAAATATGGGAATATTGCAAAATGTGATGAAACTAGTTGAATCTTTCACACTCCCTCTTCAACTAGTTTTAGCATAGACTTTGATAATACTCCAAGTGAAGTCCTATGCTTCATAAACAAGTCTTTTCCCAATGCTCTGGTGAAGATATCAGCTACACATTCCCTTGAAGACTCATGTTGAAGCTCCACCTCCTTTGCAATGACTTGCTCCCTCACAAAATGATATTGTATCTCAATATGTTTGCTCCTAGCATAGTTTTTGACAATAGAACTTTGATCCATCATAAGAATGATCTTCTTCCTAAGAATAGATCTCCTTTAAATGATCATATAATGTTCAAAATAGAAACAACCATAATTGATATAGAGAATAGTGTCCACTTAGGATGCTTCACTATTTCTTACATCAATTTTACATATCAAGATGTAACTAGAACATGAAGAATCAAATAGAATGTAAATGAAATGATTCCACCATGCTTCCAACTCTGAACTCTCTGGAAAAATATAGCAAACAAACAATAAATGTGAGTGATCAACTTTTGCTTGCATGTCTCCTCCTCCTTTGTCCTTTGTTGTCATGTATCCACCATGATACTCCATGAATGAGCCTCCATCTTCATCTGGCCATAAGATGCCATCATACCTTGATGACATGACCATGAATGAGTGACATAATGAACCTCCAATATCTTCATTTCCATCAGCAAAACCATCCAAGAATGCTAGTACAAATCCAACATCAAAACAATGCTCACCAATGTAGCTAGTTTAACCATATCTTGACAATTTGCACACATCCACATGAAAATGCTCAAACATGAGATAGAACAAATAAAGTAAACTTGAACAACACTTCCTTGCTGCTCCTTTGACCTTACTTGGGTCTTCAATATGCTGCAAAAACATATCCATAACATCTTTGCCAATTACCTCTCCTTTGATGCTCTTGACTAGCTCCAAATTACCACCTTCCCTTTTGACTAGTTGAAGTGCTTTGAGATCAACCTCTTAATCTTCAACTTGACCATCAAAGTCATTGAACAGACTTTGTTTTTCAGATCCATTACTTGATTTTACAGCAAGATAACATCCATCCACTTGCATAGCTCCATGTACACAGGAAGATCCTCCAAAAGATGTTCCACACTTCATAAGAGATCGGCACTCAAGATCCATTGCTTGGATCCACTCCTCTTCTTTCCTTGCTTGATCGGTTAGGAAAGCAACATAATTTCCAGAAACTACTTGCTTACCCTTTTGATCATATGTGAACCTTGAAGGTACTTGTCTTTCTCTTGATGTTCTCCTTGGCTTTTGACTTGATGAATGTCCATCATCACCACCATCCAAAGTAAGATCCTTCTCATCAACATCAAGAATGTTACATCCATCCACTCTACCATCAATCATGCTTGAAGACACCTTTGGAATGTTCCTCTCATAAAAAATGACATCTCTACCAACAATCACTTTGTTAGTAGAAAGAATGTAAACCTTGTAGGCTTTAATCACCTTACTATATCCAACAAAAATACCTCTTCTTGAAGATGGATCCTCCTTGATCCTATCATCAAGAGTAATGTTGACAAAGCATGTGCATCCAAGGTTATTAGAAAGTTGACACTCGGCCTCCTCTTAAATAACATCTCAAAAGGAGTCCTTCCATCCAAAATAGCACTCGGCCACCTATTGCACAAGAAATTGGCACAAAACAAAGCTTCATCCCAAAATGGTTTGTCAAGATTAGCACTTAATCTCATGGCTTTAGCACTTTCACATAAGGTCCTATTCTTCCATTCAGCCACTCCATTTTGTTGTGGGGTCCTTGATGTTGTATACTCCCTCTTGATCCCATGCTCATCACAAAAGGCCTTGAGCTTGTTATATATGTACTCACCACCATTGTCACCTCTCAAGCACTTGATCTTTGAGGAAAATTGGTTTTCTCTTGCATTCTTGAACTTGACAAAGACATCATACACTTCATCCTTGCTCTTTAGTATATAGATCCAACAAAATCTACTAAAATCATCAATGAAAGTTACATACATCTTAGCTCCACTATTGCTAATTGTAGTAAATGCATGAATATTCGAATGTACAAGTTGAAAAGGCTTTGTATATCTAGAAATAGATCTAGTATAAGGTAGTCTATGTGACTTAGACAAAGCACAAGACTCAAAAACATGCTTGACATTACCTAAGAACTTGGAAGACCAATCACAACCTTCTTCCTTGTCATTACCTCCAATGACTTCAAGTTGAGGTGTCTCATGCTTTTGTGCCAAACCTCTTGAATAGAAATTTGCTCCCTTGCAACACATCCAACTTGGTTAGCAATAACACAAGCATCAAGTTTGAACAACTTCCCTTGCCTTTTACCTTTTCCAATCAAGACATCCTTCATTTTGATCAAACAAGAATCTCCATCAAACTCCACCTTGAGGCCTTTACTTAGCATTTGACTCACACTAAGTAAATTCTTGGTAATAGATGGAATAGACAAGACATCCTCCAAATGAACATTCCTATTTGTAGAGAGAGAAATAGGAATTGTGCCAATCCCTTTGATTGCACACTCACCGTCATTGGCCATGTAGATCACCCTCTTGTCATCTCCATATGCCAACAAAGAAGTGAAGTACTCTTTGTGAAAGGTCATGTGTGAACTTGCTCCACTATCAATCCACCAAGGATCTAGATCTCCATCATTAGCAAGCATACATGAAGACATCACAAAAGCATCATCATTTGCATCTTGAACATCCAAACTATCATCATGAAGAGTAAGATTACCTTGCTTGTCTCCTTGATATCTCTTCTTCTTGTAGCACTCACTTGCAAAGTGTCCTTTGATGCCACAATAGAAGCACTTGAGCTTTGATCTATCCTTCTTTTTGCCAGTTGAAGAAGCATGCACTTGATCTTGCCCTTTAGACCACTTACTTTTGGTTTTTCCCTTGAATTTGGACCTTGTGAACATAGCATCCTCTTGAAGTGTCGATGTAGATCCACCTCTTGCTTGAAGCCTATATTCCTCATTGATCAAGATCTCTTGAAGATCCATCAAACTTGGCAAAGTCTTTTGAATAGCAATACTTTGAACAATGTTAGCATGAGCATCCAACAAGCCATTAAGAATCACTTGAATAAGCTCTTATTCCTTAATGCTTTCATCTATGCAAGCTAACTTATCATTAAATGCTTTCATTCTCAAAACAAAAGTACTTGGACTTTCTTCATTTCTTTGCAAACAAGAAAAGATTTGCCTTCTTAGAGTCAATACTCTAGAAGTAGACTTGGATTCTTAAAGCTTCTTCAATAAATTCCAAGCTTCCAAAGATGATGTGCACTTACCAACTTCCTTGAGAAGTGCATTGGTAGCATTCATCTTTATCATGTGTAGAGCCTTCTTGTCCCTCTTGTCATACTTCAATTGATCTTGTTGTGTTGCTGGTCTCTCCTCCAAACCTACAACAATATCCAAAACATCATTCATCTCAAGAAGTGACTACATCCTCACTTTCCACAATGAATAGCTACTTGAGGAATTGATCAAGTATATTGACCTATTTAGTGTTTAGATCTACAAAAGATACAATCTACAAAAGCAAAAAATCCGATTTTGGTGTAGAATCCTCTCTAGCATGCTCTAGACTTGATATCTTCACCAAATCATTGATAGATCTGATTTCCTCCTTCATAACCTGAAACACAAGCTCTGATACCATGTGAGAGATTTCAGATCCTTAAGATCCAATCTACTTAAATGATCTTTGGTTAGAAAGAGAAATACACTACCAATCTCACCAAAGTAGAAAAATCAGCATCTACACACAAATTGAGATGCAAACACCAATAGAACTTGATCAAACTTGAACGAAATGAAAAATTACTATTGCTGTCCATGCAAAACCAGCAAGCTAATCTATTTCACATATGTGGATCCAAAAATAACAAATATAAATCATTCTACACATAGAATTGCAAGCAATCACCAAGATAGTGCACCAATGGATAGTAGAACCCAAGAGAACCATGTATAAGCATGAAATGAGATAGAGAAGAGAGAAGATTGCTCTCTCCATGAGTTACATCCTTTTATGGTAGGTCCAAACCCTATTTGGTCACTTGGCTTTCCCTCCAAAATGCTAACCCTACTAATTTTGGGTCTAGATTCAATTTACCCAACTATTCAAATTGAATCTACTCAAACTCACATTCTAACTTTCCCACACTTTCAAGAAGTCTTTATTCAAATGAAATTTAGACTAATGAACTTTGAAAAGTCAACCTCTAAGTTTAAAACAAGTTTTTGGCCTCAATATGCCAAATATGAAAATATTGCAAAATGTGATGAAACTAGTTGAATCTTTCACATATCTTTCAACTTATAAGTTGGCCATGTGGAGCGAATCTCATATAAATATAACAATGAAATTTGATTTTTCATACAAGTTTGATTGGGTGTAGCTTTCAATCCTCAAATTTCTATGTAAGACGCCCTTGTGAATGGATTACTTTCACTCCTCAGTGTAAGGTGCCCCAGTGGATGGAATCTTATATATATTTGAATAGTCATAGATTTCAACCCTCCATATAAGGTGCCCTTGTGGATGGAAGATTGAATCGTGAAGGCAAAAAGGCAATAAAATATGGCCTTAGCCTAATAGCAAGCTACCACATAGCCATCACTAGATATTCTAGTGGCCGATTCATTTAGAAATGATAATCCATCGTGAAAAGCATGGTCATCAATTTGCACACTTCTATAAATCTTTCTTGTATCTTCATAAATTCCTCCTCAATGGCCAAGTTGGCCTCATATGCCCTGCTCTCAGACATGACTGACTACAGTGCATCACTGCCACTAAGCCAGTTACCTTCATCTTTAAAATCAATACTGGGCATCAGATCATCAGATTTGAGGTTCTATAAATTCCAAAAATTTGCAACAAATCTTGAGGCTGTCCGAATCCGACGACCTCATCACAACGTGTTTTGCGATGCCTACGATGAACAAAAATGAAATTAATCCTGTGATTTTATATATTACAGATCACGTCGGAAATCTCGGTGGTGCTGTATTGATATTCCAAAAGCAAATTCAAATAATCATAAAATAGTGATTCAATGGTTGCCTCAATGATCATTTATATGGCTATCACGGACATGTAATCTAATTTATTATTTTGTACAGATTTCAGTTATACTGAATTTGATAATTTTATAAGATCTTGACATGCTTTTCAATATCTAATCTAAATTGATCTACTTTATTGTCTTATACATGGAGCCTACCTAGCTATTGATCCATTCATTGATAGATTCATCTATAGATTCATATGCAATTATCTTCCGTCCAATCGATCAAGATTTATCTCTATCTATCTATCCATCTATTATATATTTATTGTGACAATGATTTATGACAATACTATTCTACCATCTCACTACAATAGTCGAGAGGTTTTCTGACTCTATTATTGAGGCTTTTCTAAAGAAATTTCTTTTAAAAAAAATACTAGAGACCTCAGTATACACATCGATTTATACCTTAACCTCGTTAATTACATTGGTTCCCGAGCTATCCCCATCTAGAGAATGTATTTGTCGAGGGATATATCAAGGGACCTGTGAAAGATTCAACTAGATTGATCATATTAAATTTTGTTATATTTCCGTATTTGGCAAATTGAGGCCAACTTTGTTTTAGACTTAGAGTTTGACTTTTCAAAGTTCATTAGTCTAAATTTCATTTTAATAAACACTTTTTGAAAGTGTGGGAAAGTTAGAAGTTGAGTTTGAGTAGATTCAAATTTGAATGTTGGGTACATTGAATCTAGACCCAAAAATAGTGGGGTTAGCATTTTGGTGGGAAAGCCAGTGGCCAAATAGGGTTTGGACCTGTTATAATAGGATGTAACTCGTGGAGAGACATATCTTCTCTCTTCTCTATCTCATTTCATGCTTATACACGGTCCTTTGGTGCTACTATCCATTGGTGCACTATACTTGTGATTGCATGCAATTCTATGTGTAGAATGATCTATATTTGTTATTTTTGGATCCACACATGTGAAATATAGTTTCTTGCTAGTTTTGTATAGATAGCAACAGTAATTTATCTTTTGATTCATGTTTGATCAAGTTCTATTAGAGTTTGCATCTCATTTTGTGTGTAGATGCTGATTTTTCTACATCGGTGAGATTGGTAGAGTAGCTTCTTTTGTAATCCAAGATCTTTTTTGTGCGTTGGATCATCAATGATCTAAAATCCTTCACGTGGTATCAGAGCTTGTGTTTCAGGTTATGAAGGAGGAAATCATATCTTTAAATGATTTGGTGAAGATATCAAGGCTAGAGCATGCTAGAGAGGATTTTACACCAAAATCGAGTTTTTTGCTTTTGTAGATTGAATCTTTTGTAGATGAAAACCCTATATAGGTCTATAAACTTGATCAATTTTGATTTTTGATTTCACATACTGGATTTGGCCAATTTTTGGATCATTGGATCAGCCTAGGTGGTGGCTAATGGATTGCATATCAAATTTTCAACGTTTGCATGTAGATTTGGAATAGTCAATTTTTTGTGATTTTGTCAAAACCCTAATTTTGATTGGATCTCTAGATAGTGAGGTTGCTAAATCTCATTTGAGTGTGTTTCAATCTTAGGAAGTGGCAAAAGTCATTAGATTGAGGATAGATCATAGGTTGATCAAGATTCCATGATTCTATGTGTTGATTTGCTTAGTATAAGTGCTACAAGAGAATTGTTGAGATATTTTCAAATCTTTGTGATTTCTTTTGAAGACATTTGTTATTTTTCAAAGGAGTGCTTTGTACATTAAAACAGGTTGAAAAAGAAGATCAGGTCATTGCTACATGGCAACCTCAAGTGGAGTCATGTTGGAAGCCAATGATAGGCTTACCTCAAGTAACTATTCATTGTGGATGATGTTTTGGATATTGTTGTAAGTTGAAGGAGAGACCAGCAACACAACAAGATCAAATGAAGTATGATAAGAGGGCCAAAAGGGCTCTACACATTATCAAGATGAATGGTACTAATGAGCTTCTCAAGGAAGTTGGTAAGTGTACTTCATCTAAGGACGCTTGGGATTCATTGAAGAAGCTTTATGAATCCAAGTCTATTTCTACAGTGTTGACTCTAAGAAGGAAAAAATTTTCTTGTTTGCAAAAGAATGAAGAAAGTCCAAGTACTTTTGTTTTGAGGATGAAAGCATTGAATGATGAGTTGGCTTGCATTGATGAGAGCATTAAAGAAGGAGAGCTTGTTCAAGTGATTCTTAATGGATTGTTGGATGCTCATGCTAACATTGTTCAAAGTATTGCTATTCAAAAGACTTTGCCAAGTTTGATGGATCTTCAAGAGATCTTGATCAATGAAGAATATAGGCTTCAAGCAAGAGGTGGATCTACATCAACACTTCAAGAGGAGGCTATATTTACAAAGGGCAAATTCAAGGGCAAAACCAAAAGTAAGTTGTCTAAAGGGCAAGATCAAGTGGATGCTTCTTCAAGTGGCAAAAAGAAGGATAGATCAAAGCTCAAATGCTTCTATTGTGGCATTCAAGGACACTTTGCAAGTGAGTGCGACAAGAAGTAGAGAGATCAAGGAGACAAGCAAGGTAATCTTACTCTTGATGATGATGGTTTGGATGTTCAAGATGCAAATGATGATGCTTTTGTGATGTCTTTATGTATGCTTGCTAATGATGGAGATCTAGAATCTTGGTGGATTGATAGTGGAGCAAATTCACACATGACCTTTCACAAAGAGTACTTCACTTCTTTGTTGGCATATGGAGATGACAAGAGGGTGATCTACACGGCCAATGATGGTGAGAGTGCAATCAAAGGGATTGGCACAATTCCTATTTCTCTCTCTACAAATAGGAATGTTCATTTGGAGGATGTCTTGTTTATTCCATCTATTACCAAGAATTTACTTAGTGTGAGTCAAATGCTAAGTAAAGGCATCAAGGTGGAGTTTGATGGAGATGCTTGTTTGATCAAAAGGAAGGATGTCTTGATTGGAAAAGGTAAAAGGCAAGGGAAGTTGTTCAAACTTGATGCTTGTGTTATTGCTAACCAAGTTGGATGTGTTGCAAGGGAGCAAATTTCTATTCAAGAGGTTTGGCACAAAGGATGGGACACCTCAACTTCAAGTCATTGGAGGTAATGGCAAGGAAGAAGGTTGTGATTGGTCTTCCAAGTTCCTTAAGTACTGTCAAGCATGTTTGTGAGTCTTCTGCTTTGTCTAAGTCACATAGACTACCTTATACTAGATCTACAAAGCCTTTTCAACTTGTACATTCGAATATTCATGCATTTACTACAATTAGCAATAGTGGAGCTAAGATGTATGTAACTTTCATTGATGATTTTAGTAGATTTTGTTGGATCTATCTACTAAAGAGCAAGGATGAAGTGTATGATGTCTTTATCAAGTCCAAGAATGCAATGGAGAACCAATTTTCCACAAGGATCAAGTGCTTAAGGAGTGACAATGGTGGTGAGTACATATCTACCAAGTTCAAGGACTTTTGTGATGAGCATGGGATCAAGAGGGAGTATACAACATCAAGGACCCCACAACAAAATGGTGTGGCTAAAAGGAAGAATAAGACTTTATGTGAAAGTGCTAAAGCCATGAGGTTAAGTGCTAATCTTGACAAACCATTTTGCGATCAAGCTTTGTTGTGTGCCAATTTCTTGTGCAATAGGTGGCCGAGTGCTATTTTGGATGGAAGGACACCCTTTGAGATGCTATTCAAGAGGAGGCCGAGTGTCAACTTTCTAAGAACCTTTGGATGCACATGCTATGTCAACATTACTCTTGATGATAGGACCAAGGAGGATCTATCTTCAAGAAGGGGTATTTTTGTTGGATATAAAGCCTACAAGGTTTACATTCCTTCTACTAAAAAAGTGATTGTTGGTAGAGATGTCATCTTTGATAAGGGGAACATTCCAAAAGTGTTTTCAAGCATGATTGATAAAGGTGTGGATGGATCTAACATTCTTGATGTTGATGTTAAGGATCCTACTTTGGATGGTGATGATGATGGACCTTCGTCAAGTCAAAAGCCACGGAGAACATCAAGGGAAAGACAAGTACCTTCAAGGCTCACATATGATGAAAAGGGTAAGCAAGTAGTTTCTGGAAATTATGCTACTTTCCTAACCTCTTTTGATGAACGTACAAGTGTAGATGAAGCAAGGAAAGAAGAGGAGTGGATTCAAGCAATGGATCTTGAGTATCAAGCTCTGATGAAGAATGGCACAAGATTGGTGGAGTTGCCTAAGGATGTTTACAGATCCCCTGCTCTAGAGGATCAGTTGGCTTTTTGGTTTCTTTTCTTGTTCTGGTTCTTTCTTCTTGTTCCAAAATAGTTTCGAGGTTGGTTCTGCCTGTTATTAGGCCTCTTGGGCATTTATTAGATGTTTTCTTGTTATTGCAATGCCAAACAGTGCAAGAGTGACAAACCTGGGTGTCTTCTGACAGGCAGGACAATACCACAATGTTAATCAGGCAGAAGGGACTGATTATCATTATAGTATTGTCCTACCTGTCAAAAGACACTCAAGTTTGTCACTCTTGCACTAAAGCACATGCATAAATGACAACAATCAGTCAAGCATGTATGCCAAAACGTTTAACCATCAGATCAGCATGCAAATCCATTGAACAATGACTGAAATCCTATTCTAATGCTACAAAAACGAACTGAAATCAGATCATAAACACTACTAAAACTAAGCTACACCTGCATTAATCCACAAAACTGAAACAAGAAACTCATCTACATCATTTTAGAAGTCAAAGAATCAAGAAACCAACCAGTCTTTTGATTTTTGGACATCTCAAGAACATCAAAAACATGCCCTATAAGAGAATATGCAAGAACTACACCACGAACCTAGTCTATTTATTTACCTCAATGTTGATTTCCTACATTAATCCACAAACAATAAATGAAAACTAATCCACTCTAGGAAAGCAAGAAATCTAATCCACTCTATGATCCGCAACCACACACAAAGGAGAGAAGGGCAAGATCATGAATGCATTCACTCAAGAAACAAGCATGATCAAGGAGCTCAATGGATGCACCAAAACTCGTGGACACTCTTCTCATTTCAGCATGGAGTAGGTACATTTCACAAAAATCTCCTCTTTTCAAAGAGGGAGTCTCTTAAATAAGCAAGAGAGCTCCTTAGGTGGCATCCTAGTGGCATTTCCACATTTCACAAATTACAAGTGGAATAATGCTCTCCACAAGAGGTCACCATCAAAAGGTGGCTCACTCTACTTTCTTTAAGAGGAATCAACTTGCATTTATTACATTAGCCTAGAAATACTAGTTCCTACATGGTTATTCCATCTTTCGAGATTCACCATGAGGCTTACACAGTCCTTGCTTGTCATTCCTAACTAGCATTTCTCAGCTCTCATACTCGGCTCTCAGTCTCGTTCACCTCGTCTCCTCAGAGACCTCCTCGGTCTAAGGTGAGAGGTGCTCTTGGGTAGCTCTGTCCGAGTATCTTGGAGATTCGTCAGAATCAGCCAACATCATCCCACCCCTAATGTGTTGCAAGACCCACTGCAACTCATATTGGACGATGTCGCTTCGCTTCCACATTGGCATCTTCGATCGGCACTTGGAAAAGCGTAGATCCTCATTCACTTGCATAAAATCAAGTGCTTATTGTCGCCAGTCTTTATCAAAAACTGCTTTCGCAATTTGCCATAATTTAACTAGATTGTCTTATTGTTGTAGGTGGTTGACATTCTCAAAATTTGGAGAGCTCCCAACAACTTTACAACTTGCATGCCTGAGTGGCCAGAGAGTTTCTTTTGATCGAGATCAATCTAACTCAGCTGTTTCTTAAGTTTGTCCTTTCCTCCTCAGCTTCTTAGATCTTTCTCTTTATTTCTTCTAGCTACTTTTTCTGCTTCTTAGATCTTTTCCGGCTGACCAACCAATGTAGTGGTGGTTGGTCTCTGCAAGCAAGACACTTGCAATGATCTTTTAGCCGCTTTGGTAAGACTATAAAAAACTGGGAATTTATCAAATGAACAGTGGTATGATGGCAAACAAATGGAAGGAAGGGTGGTGGTAGTGACAACGGTAGATTGTGTGGGCAATAGGCATGAGAATGGGCACAGAAGTATGGCAAGAGACTGGTGGAAGAAAGAGACTGATTTTCCAATGCTTGTGCTTCTCTTTTCTGAAGGATCTTCGTCGTGAATGGGGTACTTCTTCTGATTGAGTTGCTTTGGATTGCCCATCTGCCTTCTTAGCCTTGTTGTTATCCTCTTTGATTCATGACCTTGGTTGTCGATCTTGTTGACGGTGTTGCTGGCAATGTGGCTGCTCCAGTGGATGCCTGCATATCCACTCTCTCTCTCTCTCTCTCTCTCTCTCTCTCTCTCTCTCTCTCTCTCTCTCTCTCTCTCTCTCTCTCTCTCTCTCTCTCTCTCTCTCTCTCTCTCTCTCTCTCTCTCTCTCTCTCTCTCTCTCTCTCTCTCTCTCTCTCTCTCTCTCTCTCTCTCTCCCCCCCCCACCCCCAAAATCTGTTGGTGGGGATGTTGTTGCTGGTATTTGTTCATGCTCAAGATTGGATCGACGTGTGGAGCACACAATTGAAATACGTTGAACATGCGACTGGACTAAAGATAGAACAAATTTTAACTAAATTTGTTTCGATCCTGTTGTAGTTGACTCGAAAGTGAATATGATGATGAGATACAAGAATCAACTCGAAAGTGACAAGGATTTCTCAAATTTTCAGTATGCTCAAAGATCCTAAAACGTTGTACAAGGTGTGCTGAAGATGGATAGATAAATGACAATGTGTTTTTGATATGCTGCACACGGAAGACTCTCGTGCAATAGCTATTTCTCATGCAAAAATCAATCGCACAAAATAGGTGAAGAGAAACAAGGAAATAAACAAACTGTACAGAGAGTGAGAACTGTATAGCACTTGTCAAACAAAACTTGCATTCATCAGCATTGATAATTTACCTTGATAGTTGCAATATTCCATTGTTTGTATAGTAATGAGACTTACTCTGACATGCCCTTTTCAAAACAAGGCAGGGTTGGTGACACTAAAATCTACCATTCATGATAGCAGATGTTGTAAGATATATCTTGAGATGCAGGTATGGTTGAGGTACTATGTCCTGAGTACCTCTCTAAGCAAGAGATTCAGAACTAAATTTCTATCTGGATTTTTGATTTCTAGATTTATTGTGTATTGGCACATTGGAAATCTTATCAGCATGTGGAAAGACAAATAGATTTGAGGTTGTAGAAGGGGAGAAAAACTCACGTAACAATTCCAACAATATATTTATTGACATTAATCGGTTACTAACATTCATAAATTTTTACAGTATTACAAATGAGAATGTCAATAACAAGTTGATAGTTGTTTCTCAAGTTCGATGAGTCTTAAATTATAAAAGGACAAAAAATGGAAAGAGTCAATCTCATCAGTCTCACAATCATGAATGGAGCACTTTCAAATTCAGAAGACTCAAAATGCCTCAATTTCAGTGTTCAATCAGAAAATGATATCTGGTGGTTGGCAGCATTTCAGGTATAGCAGTTCCTTCGCATAATAAATAGGGATAGTCATTTTAATATGGATTTCATTTGGGAGATCTTCTATGTGTTAATATTATGAGGCTAATCACATTTTTTGTATTCTCTTATAGGTGATGAAAGAAGACCATGACATTCTCTCATGGATATTTAATCAGACGTCATATCCTGCCACCATAAAAAATCACATGGAGGGAGTTCCACTCAATATTTTTGGAATTGGCACTTTCAACATTGAATGGCATTTAGCAGGAGATCTGAAGACATTAAAATGTATGCTCAATGTATCCCATGGCGCTAACTCTAAACACCCTTGTTTGTACTGCATAAAGACAGCAAAAGACATGACAAAGAGTACAGGAATATCAAGAGATCGATAAAATCCTAATTGGAAACCTGTACTATCGATTCCTCTTCAAAATGTTCATATCTGTACATTGCATGTGGAGGTGTGTATTATAGAAAAAATAATATATCTTCACATCTTGTTTGCATGGAATTCCGAGCCAGAGGCCTCTGCGAAGGAAGCTATTTCCAGATTAGAGGATGTGTTGTCCAAAGCAGGCTTACATAAAGGCCACGTTAAAATTAAAAAAGATGACAAGCTATCAGGTAAAACAAAAAATACTCCATGCAAGCCGAGCATTAGAGGATCCAAAGCTCGAAGATTTTTATCAGATTATTCTGGCAAACAATCCAAGATATAATACTCGGTTTGGAATGAAATTATTGCAGCAACTCAAGGTTTTGAAAAAGAAGGTTCTACTCGTATACACAAAGTAGAAGTTTAGAAGAAAAAAAATAGACAACATGGTGAAATACCTGAGAAAAAATAAATTTTCAAATACTGATGTACAAATGATACAAAAAACAACTAGTGAATTTGTGGATGCAGTTCGATTTACCTCTCTACTTGTTGGATTGTGGTGAGTTTTGATGCATAAGAAATGATTCATATCATTCTTCAAGATTCTATATCAAGTTTCTAGCTTTTGCATGTAGAATTTGTGTGATTCAATATATGCATTTTTGTGAAAACCCTAAAGTTGATAGGATATCTTGATTTTGAAGTTTTTGGACTTTTCAAAAGTGTGTTTCAATCTTAGGAGAGTGCAAAAGTTCATGATATTGTAGGTTGATCATGTGTTGATCAAGTGCCATCAATTCTATGTGTTGGATTGACTAGTTTTTGTGCAAGAAAGAGATTTGAGAGGTTCCATATCTTTGTGAGTTCTTCTTGGATTCATTTGTTGACTTTCAAGATAGTCACTAAGTGCACTGGAATAGATTGAAAGAGAAGATTAAATCATTGCAACATGGCTACAAATGGAGGCTTCATTTGGAGAACAAGCAATTATTCAACTTGGAAGGTGAGAATGAAGTCTCTCCTTGAGATGAATGAGTTGATGGACATTGTTGTAGGTGTGGAGGAGAGACCTTTGGCATCTCTTTTGATTCTATGTTCATCTCTTTCATATTTCTCATGATATCTTGAGTTCTAGTGTATAAAATGTGAATTTTCTTGTTGTACTTGAATCCACATGTGTGAAATGATGTTTGCTGCTGTTGTTGTACGAACAGGGACAATACCATATCATATCTCAGTGTTTATGATCAGATCTACATGAATTTGCAATTCTAGCATGGTAGATGTATGATTTCTAGCTTGTGAATGATTCTAGATATGCATTCCAATTTAGCCAAGATCTTGAACTGAGTAATCATGCTTGTGCTAGGAAGGATCATGATGTCCATTGCAGATGGGACATCACGATGGATAGTATAGCGTGGAGACTGGGAAGTATTGGTAGAAGGCATAATGATCAGAAATGAAATATAAAACGTGTAAAAGTGTCTCAGAAAGCAGTGTAGAAATTTTGGAAGGCTTTGGTCACGGTAAAAATTCACAAGAGCTTTGCTTGCACAAGTGAGGAATGAATCGAATTCAGTCAACTTATAGGTGAATTTGGTGGGTCCATTACACTGAATACTAGTTTGGCTGATCAGTTTTGAACAAAAATTTGCAGGCATGTACAGTACTGTGATAATAGGGTATAAAAATCTCGGTGAAGGTTTTTGGAGATCTGAACCTATCAGGCAAATATTTTCCAAGCCTGGCGAAGGATGAACCTTCGCCCAAGTACTGTCATAAATGTATTTTTCCAAGACCTGAACCTATGGACAACCTAATTTTGACATTTTAAGATCATCTAATAGGTCGACGAAGGTTAATAATGAAGTTAAGATGCTCGGTGAAGGTTCCCAAAATGACATATCACTAATCCTTCGTCAGACTCAAAAATTGGGGTTTTTCTGGACAGGAACCTTCGCCCACCTCAAATTAGATAAATCTAGAGTGGATGTACAGTTTGAAAGCTCAACAAAGGTTTCTGGTACTGTATAGGCTAAATCTGACCAAAACAGTGATTTTCTAAGTCTTTTTCCATCAAAAAATTATTGTGCTTCCTTTTCCTATGCTGGTGACTTTCTAACTTTTGCTCATCAGTCTTTTCTCAATTTAATAATTTTTTTTTAACTGTCTTTTTCCAAAAAACTCAGCAAATTAAGTACTGAAAAACAAAAAATTGAAAAACAACTAAAATTAAAAAACCATTGAGATCAGGCTTGCTGGTCATATGCATGTGCTCAGACAGTTGGGTCACAAATCAATAATAGTGGTTGACAAAGTCCATAAAACTGAAGTTTACATAACAAATTTTGGAATGACGTTTTGTGACTGATGTAGTGTGCTTTGCATGCCAGTTTGACATTGGGTTAATAACATGAGAAATCGGACAGTGTTTCGATTTTTTTGATTGCCTTTTGTACTAACAGTATTTTCGTCAAAAAAATTTGAATTACGTAAAATAAAGCAAAAAATTGAGTTTTCTGAAAAAAAATCAAATTTTTGGTCATTTTTTTATTATCTATGGAATCAGTTTAGATTAGTGAATTGATTAAACTAAGTTTATCAGTCAGAATTGATCACAGTGTTTTCACTAAGTCTAAATTATTTTTCGGTGATAGATAAGTTAAAATTGACAGAAGGAACCACATTAAAGTTGTTGACAATTTTTACTATACTGTCATTCTTTTAACTTTTGGAGTTGGGAACTCCCAGATTGAAAGTTAAAATTTGATTTTTTTTTTTTTTGTTGAATTTCAATTTAGTAAAAATTTGAAATCAGTTACTTGTTTGATAGGTTTGCAATCGATGTTGATCGCTAGAAATCAGTCAAGTGAGCGTTTGTGCAAGATCCTCGTTAAATTTGAATTAAAATCGTCAAACAATATGAAATGACCAGATTGAATGAGTGGCAATAATATTCTTTATCTAGACAGTAAATCTGATAGGATACGGTTCAAGAATTACTGAAATCCTATTGGTGGGATTTCCATTCATGTTTTTTCATATTCTGTGTTTGGATAGGTTTTGTCAGTATTAATGGAGTAATGCTAAACCAGTCAATAAAAAAGAAAAACAATCCAATTTTATTGAAAAAATAATAGGAGTTACATGATTGATTTCATTTCCAGTAAAATCCTATGGTGAATTATATTCAAAAGATCAGACTAGTACTGTTTCACATACTAGTAATGATTTTTGATATATCAGATATTCAGCCCAGGTATAGGACATAAATGAAATTGTTTTAGACTTTTCCTTACAGTAATTACTTTTTAAATATTTACTAATGTCGTTACGTCTCCTTGGTATTTAGCTGAAATAGATTTTCAAAACTGAAAATTCTAAGGAGGGAAGAAGAGTGGACATTAGAGGTAGTAAGTGTGATCGGGAAATGTATTTTGCAATTAGGATTTTGATAATCCTAGTAAATAATTGCTTAATACCGGATATTAATTTCTTGGATGAATTCATTTAGTTGAATTCATAATGGATATATTTGTAACCATTGAGTTATCTGTAGTTTTGGATGTCAAATGTGATATTAGGAGTGGAATCTAATATGTGAATTACATTGGATCTGTTAGTTGACGGAAGCTTGTCCCTAGATTTGATGCATCAGTTGGGTTTCGAAGCTTATCATTAACTAGAAAAGATTAGAATGTAATATTGAACCATGTTAATTCATCAGCTTAGATCACATGATCAGATGTGGATTAGTAGTATCCATCTGATAGGCATGCCAGTCATCCAAATAAATGGATTCTCCAGTATATGGAAACAAGAGATAATTTTCTATATGGAATATAGGACAGCTAGATGATCAGTGGACCTCTAGAATATCAATTATGGCGGTTAAGGATTTTCTGGAAGGAAGAGCTGATGGTATGGGACATCAATAATTTTGGAAAGGAAATTCTAGGATTGTAAAGATCTGATTATCAATGAAATGTTTTAGTACCTAGTCATGATATGGGGAAAAAAAAAACCATTGATAAAATGTGGGGTATTTTGGAAAATTTTGAGTTTTAATCTAGATCCCAATGTGGTATCTCATTATTTACAAAATCAGAGGCCCTCAAATCTATTTCTTTCTTTTTTAATTAATCCTTTACTTCTTAGTAATTTCTCAAATGTAAGACATCCGACTGTTTATATGATTCTTTCCAACATAAATTTATTCTTCTGAAAGACTGTTATGATTTGAATAAAGATCTAAATGGGGTGTTATGCTAGTATAATTAAGATCTGCATCTAGACATTTGAGATTTCTGAATCATTGGCAATTAACTTGAGTAGTTGATTACTCCAAAGTGAAGTTAATTGGTAAAACCGATCAGTGTGATGTGAATCACCAGAAACTGATAGTTTTGATTTATATTGCTTGTAAGACACATGGTTAGTGAATCATTTAGGTTCATCAGTTAAAATTATGTGCATTGGATATACAATATTTTGGGGATAGAGTATTCCTTAGTTAAAGAATAGACTCAGCTCATTAATAATTGTATCCCAGAGCCCTCAATTGGATAACAAATCATAATGAATCCAAGAATAATAACTGAATTGATTTTCAGTAGGACTTTGGGTATCTAGATGTGATTCTAGATTGTAATCTAAAGTTTTTTGTAGTTGAAGATGATTGTCATTTTGGTATGCGTGCAGTCTTTAATTACCACTTATTTATAGAACTTGAATCTTGCACTTCAGTTAAAGAATCATGTTTTGGAAGTATTCCTAAATCCAGTATTTTCTTAATGGAAAGATTTTAGAATGACTCTTACTTTCCCTGAGTTATGTTGGACATATACTCCAGTATCCTATAAATGATTAAATATAATTTTGGATTCTAGAAAATTATGATTGACGAATTATACGAATCTAAATATTTATAATTGACGGATCATAAATAGATACTCAATTACTGTCTGATGATTCTTAAGTGTGATGATTAATTCGTGATCTATTATTTGAGTAAAAATTCAGATCAGTGTTTTAAATCTCTCTACTCCAGTATTTTATTTGAGAACCTATGGATCTCACAGACATTCTCACAAGATAAGTATTTTATTTGTGGAGAATTTAATTTATCTAGTGGATGTAATTCTACTACAGTTTATGGTCAGCAGATGCTTGAGTACAGTTATTCATTTGGATGGATTTTCAGTTATCATAGGAGACAGACAAGTCTGTTAAGGTGAATGAATGTTATTTTCTTGTATTTGGTGCTAGAAACAGGAGTATTTAACTCAAAAGAGTATCTGGGATACTCAGAGTTGAGTTTATGATCATTCTATATCTTAATGATTCTCCTAGTGATTCTAATTGAATGAATTATCATATCTTAGAATTTTAGATTCTAAGGATATTTGTACTTGAAAGCTTATGAATTATTTGTCAAAGTTGTGAATAATTCCAGACTGTAATTATAATTATTTTATTTTTCTTTAACTTCAATCTCTTAAGTTAGGTTATTTCACCCAATATGTCATCAAAGTACTTTATATGAAAGTGATGTTACTAACTTGTGGTGAATGTAACTCAGATGGAAAATTTATCGCCTTAGTGTACTTTTCAAACCTGAGTCATAATCCAGTGCAGAGATTATCACTTGGAAAATAGGATTATCTATGAGTACTTGTTTGATGTGAAAGTTAGACTAAGGATAATGATTTTCTAGGTTGATATTGAGAGTTGAAAGAACTGTTCCTGTTATTCTTTCTTGTTTAGAGTGCTTCTAAGGATAGAAGCAGTTTAAGGAGAGAAGAATGTTATGTCCATGGCCAATAAATAGGATTAAGTATACTCCTAGTCTTGGATACATGGTACTCCAGTAAAACAAGCTGTTAGTTATGCCACGTCATACTGGATGTGACAGAAAGTAGCTAATATCCTTGTGAGGCCCAGAACACACTAAATGGAGTTTAGACAAGGTATGAGATAGTGTATGCATGTGTAGAGTTATCAATAGCAATTCTATAAATAGTTGGTCCACTTAGGACTCTATTCTAGGTGAATCTATGTATAGGGAACTCAGGGCTATGCATGGCTATGTGCCCAGGATGTTTTTGGCTCTACATATTGAGGCCAAACTCGCCCTACTCCTCATTGTGGTCATTGATTCATTGCCAGGGTTTCACTCTACCTTCATGCTTCTTATTCCTTGGCTTGGGAGTGAAGCTTCTAGGTTTGATTGGTTGCTTCTACTTGGTTGGGTGGTTGCTCCATAGTGTGTTTTCCATTGTGTTTTGTCTTATAAGCAAGATCTAGAGAGCTTCCCTTATACATGATCTCGAAAGGAGAGCTGAATGTCCAATACATAAAATTCGAAGACATGATTGCAGATTTGCTCACAAAGCCGCTCAACAGACCACTCTTCACGAAACAAAAAAAGACAATGGGACTGGACATATACAAAGGTTGCAACGTTTAAGAGGGAGTGTCTAAAATGGTGAACTCTTGCAACCTTGACGAACATATCCCGAAGGACGAAGAAATCCCAAAGGTCGAATATGAACCGAAGACAAACAAGTCTGGCTAGCAGCTGGTAGCTCAACGAGCATGGAGTATTGTACTATCACGCTCAGCCGCCAAAGGCAACATCATCAGAGGGTAGCTAAACAATAGTTTAGCATTAAACTTGTCTTGTAAACTGTTGCTAAGTAATCTTGTAATTTTTTCAGATGGGATAAGTATAGGATAGAATGAATGAATCAAAGAGAGATGCAAACTGTTAGCATTATCAATTATGCATGAAAGTTTGCCAATGAGCAAAACATGGCAAAATTCTGTAAGGGGAGCGACAGGCCATCAACGTGCAAGACACTGATCGACTCACTCAAAACAAAATACAAATACAAATGCTCTCTTCTATTCCATCTCTCATTGTTCGCATCATTGTTGGAGAGAGAGAGGGGGGGGAGAATAAATGACAAACACGAACGAGAAACGAACGAGAAGCGAACTCGAATAGAAAATGTTCGTGCGTAGTGGAATGAATTATTTGACTCTCTCCGTAAGCATGACTACGCCTATCAGAATGAAGAGAACTTTAGTGATAGAAATTGTTGAATTTCACACATGTGGATTGTCCACTACATGTACTTGTGATCTCCTAAGGTGTGTAGATGCACCAAGATCAAGACTAGATTGAGATTCAAGATCAATCTTAGATCCTATGGCAAAAACACACTACTACATGCATTCAATCACTTCCAACTCTCACTCACACGTGTGGGAAGTATTCAAAAAATAATCTAAGTAAAAACAAGCTGCTCTCCTCGGGTAGAGAGAGAGAAAAACATCATGAGCTCTTGGGTAGAGAGAGAAAGCTAGAAATCCAATAACTCACAAAATCCATGAAATCACCAAATCAATTAGATTCAAAATGAGGAGTACAATGATACTAGTAGATCCACTAGCTACCACTATGCTTAACTATGATTGGACCATATTTTGTCACCTCTTGATCCTATTGGATCATTGATCCATGCACCTCTTAATTCTATTGGACTATATTCAAGCACACCTCAATTTCCTATTGGACCTCACAAGGTTCCACCTCTAAATCCTATTGGACCTCTTGGAATTCATCAAACAAAAGCTTTACACTTGTCTACACTCTAATTTGCACGTGTTTAGCCTCTTACTCTATTTTGGCTCAATAGTGGCATTACAAGTGGAAATGCATAATTTGCCATCTATGCCAAATTTATTCCTATCAACATCCTACACCTAGATGCTTGATGCAAAAAACATAAGACCCATATATCTAACATAGATAATCTTTTTCAATTCTTCACACTCCTCCTAAAAAATTATCTATGAAGATTTGCGCATTGATCTTGATATAACTCCAAGATTAGATCTATGCTTGATGAAAAGCACTTTTGCTCAAAGGCTTGGTGAGTAGATCGGCAATACAAGAGGATGAGTTGACATGCTCCAAATAGATTTCACCTCCAATAAGCTTTTCTCTCACAAAATGGTGTGCCACTTCTATGTGCTTGCTTCTTGTATGAAATATGGGATTATTGGCAAGATCTTGGGCCGAGATGTTATTACACTTGATCATTGGTAGATCATCCTCCTTGATGCACTTTAGCTCCATTAATAACCTTTTGATCCAAATCATTTCTTTGGTAGTTGTAGTGAGTGCTTTGTACTCGGTCTCACATGAAGAGAGAGATATAGTATCTTGCTTTTTGGAAAGCCAAGATATAAGATTGCCTCCAAGAAAGATAGTGTATGCACTAATAGACTTTCGATCCATCTTGTCACTTGCAAAGTCCGAATCCGAGTAGCCAATAATGGATAGATCTTCACTTTTATAGAGTAGACCATAATCACAAGATGAAGATACATATCTTAAAATCCTCTTGGCCATCTTCCAATGATGGATCTTAGGATCTTGCATAAATTGACTCAATTTGTGCACACAAAAACTTAGATCGGGCCTAGTAATTGTAAGCCAAATCAAGGAGCCTACAAGACTCCTAAAAAGTGTGATGTCCTCAAAGGATCTTTCATCACCTTTATTAGGATCTTTTACAATTTGCTCCATTGGAGTATCTATGCTCTTAGAATTTTCCATATGGAATTTTTTCAACATAGAGTGAGCATATCTAGATTGGCATATAAAGACATGATTTTCATAAAAATCAATTTCTAGGCCTAGGATGTAATGCACTCTCCTAGATCTTGCATTTTAAACTCACATCCAAGTGCTAGCTTGGTTTCATCAACTAGCTTGATACAACTTCCACAAAGAATAATGTCATCAACATAAATTAGAAGAATGACAATATTGCTATCAACAAACTTTAGATACATGGAAGGATCATAGTCACTAAGAGTCAATCCTAGTGAGATAAGAAAAGAGTTAAGTCTTGAATACCATGATCTTGGTGCTTGCTTGAGTCCATAAAGACTTTTGAAGAGCAAGCACACTTTGGACTCATCCTTGATGAATCCTTGAGTTTGTTCCATATAGATCTCCTCCTCAAGATAACCATTTAGAAAAGCATTGGATACATCTAATTGGAACACCTTCCACTTGAAAAAACAAGCAAGAGAAATAAGAATTCTTATTGTCACCATCTTTGCAACGGGTGCAAAGGTCTCCTCATAATCAAGACCATGGATTTGAGCAAATCCTTTGGCACATAATCTTGCTTTATGCTTGTTGATGGTGCCATCATGATTGAACTTGATCCGAAATACCCACTTGCAACCAATCACATGCTTGTTGGATGGAGGATCCACAAGCTCCCAAGTATTGTTGGTGATCAATGCATCATACTCTTGCTTCATGACATCATACCACTCCTTGGTATTGAGTGTCTCTTGTACATTCTTTGGCTCTTCATGAGAGACATAAAAAACATAATTAGTGGAATCAAGATCCACTTGTTTGCCTTTGTCATCATATGAGAGCCTCTTAGGCTCGGATCTATCTCTCATGGATCTTCTTGGTGAGAAAATCCGAGGAGAGTCTTCTTCAAATCTCGACCCCATCACATCATGACTGTCTTCAAGATCAATAATTGATGATGCGTCCATAGATTTCTTGATCTCGGCCTCTTCAAAAGATGAGTGTTGATCTTCATGAAAGACAATATCTCTACTTTCAATAACTTGAGAAGTAGAGAGTATAAAGACTCTATAGGCCTTCTTGGTGGATGAGTATCCAACCATGATCCCTTTGCATGCACTAGGATCTTCCTTCCTCCTTGTTTCCAAGGGAATATGGACAAAGCATAAGCATCCAAAAACTCTAAGGTGATCAACCTTAGGCTTCTTCAAAAATAAGATTTCATATGGTGACTTTCCTCCAAGAGCTATATGTGGGAGCCTATTGCACACAATTAATGGCTTCTCCCCAAAAATCTTTGGATAAAGATGCCTCAATTCTCATAGATTTTGCACATTCACATAGAGATCTATTCTTTCTCTCGGCCATCCATTTTGAAATGGAGAGTAGGCACAAACTCTCTTTTAATGCCTTCAAGCTCAACAAAAACTTAAAATTTATTGGAGATATATTCACCACCTCCATCACTTCTAAGAGCTTTAATCTTGAATGAGAATTGCTTCTCTACATAAGCTTTGAAAATAAGGAAATGATCAAACACCATAGATTTAGAAGCAAGAAGATATATCCAAGTGAATCTTGTGTAATCATCAATGAAAGTAACAAAACAAGTGGCTCCTCCCTTGCTTGTAGTTGATGAGAAATGCACATCCGAGTGGATTAACTCCAAAGGATGCTTGCTTTTGATAGAAGATCTTGTAAATGGCTTTTTGTGAGATTTAGCAATAGCACAAGCCTCACAAGGCTTGATCTTCTTGGAGAGTGACTTTGTCAAGCCAATAGCTTTGGCTTCTTTGATCATAGAGAGCATGGATTTATAGTTGGAATGTCCCAACCTCCTATGCCATAATTCCTCCATAGAGAGCTTGTTCACAAGAGCAACATTACAAGCATTCACATACTCATTTGGATCTAGTTTATAGATGCCACCAAATCTAGATCCTAATGCAAGTATCTCATCATTCTTCTTGATAGTGCAAGTATCAACATTGAATTTTACATCAAGGCCATTATCAGGCAATTGGCCAACACTAATAAGATTCTTGGTAAGCTTAGGTACATAAAGAACTCTAGAGAGAGAAAGAACTTTAGAGGATGCAAGCTTCAAGGGAATATTCCCTATGCCTTCAACATGACATTAAAAATCATTTGCAGTGTATATTGATTTCTTGACTCCATAAGGTGCAATAGAAGAGAAAGAGTCCTTGGAGCTACACATATGTGAAGAGGCTCCACTATCAATATACCATAGGCCGTCCTTCTTGAAAGGAGTAGATGAGAAACTAGAGACCATAAGAGATCCCTCTCCATCACTTGCAATAGTGTCTTCCTTCTCATTGGTAATATTGACTTGCTTGAGTTGATTCTTCTTTTTGAAGCAATTGGTGGCATAATGACCTTTCTTTCCACAATAAAAGCACTTGATCTTCTTCTTCTTGAGCTTGGATGATGAAGCATTAGAGGAATCATCTTCCTCCTCATCTTTGTCTTTGGATTTGACTTTGTCCTTGCTTGAGGATTTTTGATGTTGGTTCTTGCTCCTCCCTTTGTGCTTATCCTTGGCAAAGAGAGCTTTGCCATCATTATGAGTGAGAGAAAGCTTGTCCATCCTCAAGAGCTTGTACTCTTGTCTTGATTCTTCCGAAATTAGCACACTTTGGAGAGCCTCCGAACTTGGTAGCTCCTCCTTAATGGCATAGGATTGGACAAGGTTATCAAATTCACTTCTCAAGCCATTGAGAATGACTTGAACTAGTTCATTTTAATTGATGGAATCACCAATGCAAGCAAGCTCTCTATGAATATCTTTTACTCTCAAAACATAACTAGATGCACTCTCATCACTCTTTTGGCTACTTTGAAAGGTTTGATTCCTAAGAGTGAGAAGCCTAGAGGTATTCTTAGCCTCATAGATAGTCTTGAGACAATCCCAAGCTTCTTTGGCTATTGTACAAGTACCTATCTCCCTCAATATCTCATTAAAGACATTCATCTTAATGTAGTGGAGAGCCATCCTAGCTCTCTTTTTGTATTTCTGAACCTCTTGAAGGACTTGTGGTTCTTCTTCAAGGCCAAGAACTATGTCCATCACGTCTTGAAGGATCAAGATGGACTCCATCCTCATTTTCCAAATTGAATAATTTGAAGTGGTCAATCTTTCACTTGGTTCCAACAAGGATAAACCCATTGAAGACATTTGAAAGAAAACTCAAATGATGAACAATTAATGTTGCTACACACTCTCAATAGGATCCAATAACTGAGTACTATCTCATCCAATGAAAGATCTTGCAACTATTTGTGAATTGATTTTCACTAGCTACTCAAATCTCTCTAAAACAAGATCTATTTCACATCAAATGATGGAGTATAGGCAAAGTTAGGATCAAACACTCTTAGAATGTGTGAAGTACTCTAAGAAACCAAATTTGACTCAAATACAATGATATTGCATGAAACAAAATGGCTAAGATCTCAAAACAGTGCCTAGATCACATATAGATGAGATTGGCAAGCATACAACTGTGATTTTGGATCAACCAAGCAATCTCTTGACCAAACCAAATGTGTCCACCCAGGTCTAGGTGCCCTAACTAACCCTCTTCAAAAGCTTATAACTTCTGATTGGCTCAACCAAATGGAATGAAACTGATTGCATCAGAAACTAGACAAAAATAGCTTCAAAACAAGCTATCAAGCAAGATAAATGGATCAAGCATGAGAGAGAACTTCCAAACTGAAATTGGATGTTCCTCACACGTGTCTGTGCACCTGATTCCATACAGTACCAGGTCAGACCCAATCAATGTCCTTTTGATCTCTTTTGATCCAAGATTGAACAAGATAGCTAGGAAAATGGGCCTTGACAACTTCTAGCTCAAGATTGATGAAATTTTTTCACTTAGATGGATCAAAATGCATGGTAACCTTAGGTAGGCCCTGATACCATGTTGAATTTCACACGTGTGGATTGTCCACTACATGTACTTGTGATCTCCTAAGGTGTGTAGATGCACCAAGATCAAGACTAGATTGAGATTCAAGATCTATCTTTGATTCTATGGAAAAAACACACTACTACATGCATTCAATCACTTCCAACTCTCACTCACACGTGTGAGAAGTGTTCCAAAAGTATTCTAAGTAAAAACAAGCTGCTCTCCTCGAGTAGAGAGAGAAAAACATCATGAGCTCTCGGGTAGAGAGAGAAAGCTAGAAATCCAATAACTCACAAAATCCATGAAATCACCAAATAATGGATGAAGCGCTAGATGAATAATTTCTCGCAAATTGCAAGACATTATCTGTCGCAAAGAGCTAGACTGTGCTCGACTGATAATTAGTCGCAAATTATTCATGAAATACAAGACTAAAAGTTGATCATCTATTACTAGAAAGAGCAACTAGAAAGATCAGACAAAAAGCATAGCAATATTAACACAGATCTGAATGCAGAACAAAGAGCTGTATCAGATTAAGTATATCATGTATACAAGTTAATAATGCGGTAGAGCACAATACAATAGCGGATGAAACCGCGTGCCCTATGAAGCTTATTTTGTCTATAATGAGGAATGAAACTTCTTCACTGAGTCTCTTCTTATCTCGCTTCTCATCTAACTCTCTCTCTCTGTTGAATACATGAATGGTATCCAATATATATACATAATATTACAGGTGTGCAGATGTGAAAGTACAGAGTGGATGTGCTGTCTGTAGGAGATCATGGGTGGCTGCAATCGTTGTCCAATCTGTTAGCGCAACTGCATGGAGTGAGCGTAAAAACGGTGCGACGTCAACCAGTGCTGAAGTGAACGTTGGTGATGATGCGAAAAGTGGGTCACTCTTACGAATGGTCTTAGGATAAGATTTACAGGGTGTCTTAGCTTTTAGGACACTTTTGACATTCAGTAAGGTAGTGTCACCATTTCGTCTGTCACCATAATCTGTGTAAGAACACAGTGTTGCGATTCATTCGCCTTTTCTTCGTCTGTGCGAATTTGCGTGTAAAAATGTAGACTGCGTAACAACGTTAATAAATATGCAGCATGAATGGAGGCAGATTAAAATTGGGATTTAGGAGAGTAGAAGGAGTAAATCCAACAGTCATTTCGTCTCATCGAATGCTTGGTAGTCATTTGCTTAGGATCCTGTATATTCCGCAAGCTAGCCTGAAAGGCAGCACACAGAGAGCAGACAAGAACAACTACCACCAAACACTCAGAAAATCTATTTCATTAAGTGGAATTTAGACTTCTTGAACCCAAATGATTATCTCTATTTGATAGTTAATTATTGAATGTAATATGTCTATCACTCAGGGTAAGATATTCTATGATTTTGAGGAGAAAGTCCAATGTGTAATAGTATTGGATAATGATTACTGTTTTTACCACGCTATATTTGTAGATAGCATGATTGTAATAATTGTTGAAAGGCCTAGTTTAGCTAAATAACGTCCAAAACTCATAGTGTAGTCACAAAAGATCAGTATAAATAGCCAAGGTCATGACATTTTTGAATATGTGTTCTTGAAGCTTCTCTTAGAGAGCTTTCCATATGTGTTTTGTGTTCATGTGCCTAAAATCACATGACAACTTTGATCATGCTCTAGATTCAGGCCCTATGGATTGAATGATCAATAATGATGATGGATCTTACCTATCTTTGTCATATATTTGGTGATGGTTTTTATGTTTTGTCTAGTTTTTTGGTTTTTGACTAGTCTTCTTGATTTCTTATTTTGCTATGCAAATTTGATGTTTAAGAATGGATTAGATGCTTGAGTGCTAAGATTGGCAGATGAAAAACACCATGCTAATTAACTTTTGAGGTCTCTTCACACATTACACTCACCTATAGGTTGGTTGTTTTGTTTTGATGCAAGGCTTCAAAGAAGTGGCTATCATGGATGTTCTATTTGTGCGAGTATTTGCAATCACGTCACTCACAATATTAGAGAGATAGTACATGAGAGTCACAAACATGTCCTAACTTGCATAAGGTGTAATTTGTATTATACCAAATAAATCTTAGTTTTGTTTGTGCAACAAATAATTATATGATCCATCATATTAAGTAATCATTGGTATCGATGGAAATTTAGCTTGACCAAGAAACAAATTATTAGCTAGATTTTGGTGACTTTAAGTACTCATTCTTATAGAGTAAGTATATAAAAAGGTTTCATGCCAAATAAATTGCTCTACTTAATTACTCTATTTTGCCAAGGAAAAATGTAGAGAAAAATTACCTCACCACTTGGTAGAATTCACCCACATAATATACTTTGCACCATAGAACAATCAAATTGCACTAAAAAGAGATGTACAAGAATGAGGGTTACATCATGGAAAAGAGAGACTTTATGATATCAAAATTTACCTCATTAGGCCATGTTGTTAGTAAATAACTAAACATAAACATTGTGGGATCCACTAAATTGGTAGTAGGTTAGTGAGGAGTTTGACATTTTGAATCCATTTTGGAGCAAATGTTTGTTTTTTGGGACAATAATAATTGTCTGGTTGGACACATGTTTGTGAGCTTCCATTTGGGCCAAACACATCAAACTCTATGACGTCGTGACTCATAATAAATGAAGTACAAAGATGGATAAAGATACCAATGATATGATTCGAGATAAGCTTACAAAACATATCATATAATAATACCAAAATAAGGCCGTGCTCTGGAAGATGACAATAAATTTTGTACATGGGCTCAAAATATATTCTAATGGTTAAAACATGAAATTTACACAATGATTGAATTGTTTATGCAACAAAGATACCCAGGCCGATCCTAAATACCACGACAAACTTTGACATGTCAGTTCAAGGTATTTTTAAATTGTTATAAAATTACAAAAATAGTGATTGCAAAATTTGAAGATCAATAAGAATGAGTGGCTAAATATGCATAATGCATTATGCTCTTTGCAAACATCAGTGCTCGAAAACCTCCTTGGTAACTGTGGCCGGCTAGGCACAGGCTCGATTCCCTACCGTTGCGAGGTGACATGTTAGGGGCTTGTCCCTTAGATGGCACTGCCCAACTGGCGTTGCTACGTTGTATATATAATGTATATAACCGACCACTAGAGGTTAAAAATAAATAAACCTCTTTGGAGCTATCTTAAAATAACCTCTCAATCTTTTGAATACTATTATTATGTCCATCATTGTGGGGTGCACTGGGTAGAGTTGTTGACTGCCACCGGAAAGTGCAGGCTCGAATCCCGACCACTATGTAGTGACATCTAAGGAAACTCTCCGTAAATGGCATTGTCAAAGTTGTATATGTTGTATATAAAGACCACTAGTTGCTTAGTATGTATGCAAAAATAATACTATTATTACTCATAAAAGGGTCTAGCCGTCTAGCTGCTATTTGCTTCTAGCCGTCTAGCTGCTATTTGCTTCTATGAACAATCATCAAAGGGGGAATGATTTCTACTAAATTTGAAAAATTATGCCTATACTTTCTATACTTTGCCTATTGAACATGGGCAAACATCATTTGCAAATGAACTAAAATACATACATACATACTACCTCCTTCCTTACTTCTAAGCCAAAACGGAAACACTCGGCACGTGTCAGGAGATCGCCCATTTGCAACGCTGGTGGCTTAACGCCCACCAACGCTAGGCGCGTGTGCGCTCTCTCTCTCTCTCTCTCTCTCTCTCTCTCTCTCGTTCCCCATATTCCTGAACGCGATACCTCGCGTGCAATATAGCTCGTCACACACAAGCATCATGGCAGCACTCTCTCTCTCTCGCTATTGCGTTTCGGTTTCCATATTCGCAAACAAGGACAGGTGATGGTTCTTCGGATTAGGCTGAGAGAGTTTGGGTGGGGTCATAAACTGTGGGAGGAAACTGCCCGTGAAGGATGTATGCCATAGATCACCATGCAGGTATGTATTTGGTACAAGTATAAGCAAGGGTGGAAAGAATCATGAGGTACTCCTGATTCACCTACCACCTTATATCGCTACCGGATTGCTCTTTTTGCGTTTTAACTCCAAGGTGACACTACCTACGCAGCAGGACGTTGTCCTTCCTTCTCACGCTGTTTGTGACTGTACTTCATGGAATGTATATATATCTATATATGGGTGGCAGCAGTAAAGCAGAAACAAAAACAAAGAGTGCAAAATTGAATGGGGGGTGATGTTCTTCAAAGAAGTGAAAGAATGGTTCCTTCTTATGCAGCTGCTTCTGAAGTAGCCGGTAGTTCTGTCCTCTGTTTCTGATTCTGATACTGCAAAGAAGATTAAGGAGAGGTAACCTAGGTAGAACCTTAAGAGCAAATTGTTGTCGACATGGGTTGTCTCAAACTTGTGCTGGGAATTTTAGGTGTGCATCACAGCTCCATCTCGTTGTTAGTACAATGTTTTGATTGTTTGACAAGTTCATTCATATCATAAAGCTGCATTCAAGAGATTGTGAGCAAATTAATAAGAGAACGTGCAATTGATGTACCAAGCTCTCCAATTTTTTTGCATGGATGAAGTTCTTCGATGTTAAAACAAAATTCTATTCTGACGAGATGCTAGTGAATGAGCAACTGCACCTCTGACTTTGATTGCTTGCGGTTGGCAGGAAATGCCACTGCAGTGGCACTGTTCATTGCACCATTGTAAGTATATTTTTTCAGTTTTTTTCTAGAAAAATTAGAACAAGAAGAATCTCTAGCTTTTGTCAAAATCTTTGGCCTTTCCCCCGTTGAACTGATATGTCTAATAGGCAGAAAATATAGCACTATATCCTTCTCGAAATAATTTCTTTACTTTTATAACCTCGATTGTGATGCATTTCATATTTGCTCAGGCCTACATTTTGGACGTTGATGAAAAAGAAATCCACAATGGAGTACTCTGGATTACCCTACGTATGCACGCTGTTCAACTGCTTGCTTTGGATCTTCTACGGCATGCCATTCGTGAAACCGCATAGCATGCTGATCATCACCATAAACGGATTTGGTTGTGCCATTGAGCTAATTTACCTCACAGTCTACATAATCTACGCTGACAGAAAGAATCAGGTTGCTGCTCAAAACTTCTCTGTCGGAGTTCGGTTTTGCAATCTAAGCAGATGGGTATGAGAGAGAGAGAGAGAGAGAGAGAGAGAGAGAGAGAGAGAGAGAGAGAGAGAGAGAGAGAGAGAGAGAGAGAGAGAGAGAGAGAGAGAGAGAGATTCTCAAACTCAGCTGAGCATGTGATTCTAATAATTAATTATTCAATGGTCCTGGACAGTTGAAAGTATTAGGCATGCTCTTGGCTGTGATTCTTGCGTTCACTGTCGTGGCAGTGCTTACAGTCACTGTTCTGCACACGCATAACAGCAGAACAACAGTCGTTGGATCTGTATGCGTAGTGGTGGCTATCGCAATGTATGTCTCTCCGCTAAGTATTATGGTAAGCTACAAAACACTCACTGCACGTAAAAGGCTTTTGTCATTCAATTCAACACTAAGCAAATGATCTAGCAGCAACTTAATTGTATAGGAACCTTATCAGATCACGCTTCCATATGAGCTGCATTGATCAAAGATGTCTGCAGCCTTACGATCGTGGGCCTGTCTAATTTCTGTAGAAACTGGTGATACAAACTAGGAGTGTGGAATATATGCCGTTTCTACTGTCGCTCTTTGTGTTCCTTAACAGTATGGCCTGGACTTCGTATGCCCTCGTCACAAAAGACATTTTTATTGGAGTAAGTCAGCACGCCCTTGTCCATATGCTGCTAGCTAAGAGAAATATGTAATCTGCATCATATCATAACTTGAAGTAAAGATCAACCATCTAAAGCTGACCACAGCGTCTTCTGTCATCCTGTGCAAGCAGATTCCGAATGGACTTGGGTGTCTCTCCGGAGTGGCACAACTCGCACTATACGTCTTCTACAGATATTTGAAGCCTGTAACAGCATCCCTAGAGTCTGGCGACAAGCCACTCGTGAACAATGTCTACGTAGAAATAGGCAAGAGTAACGAAAAATTGAACGAAAACAAAGACTCCAAATCCAGATTAATCAATCAGGATGGTAACAAGCCAGCTAATTGATGGATCAAAGGAGCCCTGCCGGAACACGAAAGTCGATGTAGAAACAAGACTGAAAAAGAGTTGAACTCGATCCTAATTTGCACCTCAAATTCTTCTTTCTTGAATTAAGTCCAAGATACAAATCAAGAACGTCTTTGACTGAAGATGTAACCTGCACATGACAAAATCGTTGACACAAAAGCTGAACAAGGCCAGTATTATGTTTTTTGCTTCCCAATCTCAGTAGCGGGCATATCAGATGAAGATCGTGAAGCTTTTGAAGTACATGAATGAACACAACATGCTCTGAGCTTCAGCATAATCGATTGACCAACCAGCTGCAGATAACAGCACCTTTTTTTCCCCTGTCAGTCAGTAGCTTCTGATGAGATGACTCAAAATCCGTAGTTGCTCTGAATTCTTGTGCAATTTCTTAAGCTGGGCTTGTATTCCTGCACATCTTTGCATGTGCATGTACGAAGACATAATTTACTCTTTCCTTTTAGTTTTGAATATACACCATTTCAAACTCTTGATCTGGAGTGTAAATAGTCAACAATATATCAGGAATGGAATGTTTCACGTAGTACCTACTTTGTTTGTGGCTCTCACTAAATTATGCTATTTTTACTCATCTTCCACTTGTAGTTAGTATGTGTGAACTGGGGTATCACACTTTAGTCCTTTGAGATTATAAATATTATATCATTGCCAAACTTCCACCATTTGTAGGGTGGGGACGTTATTTATGGCAATTACCAATTTTATTGAATTAGAATCCAAATCAAGCCAAAATTAGTCAATTTTGAGTGATTATAAAGCATCTCGATGTGGTCCAAATATAGTTTGTAATCTTTGAATATAGTACTAGGACAATTTAATGATTTCTTGAGTTTGATTCCTAATGGACTATAGATCAACACAAATACTTGCATGGATCTTCTACACGTGGTTGGTGGAAGCCTTGGATAGATGGATGTAGTATCCACTGGGAGTTTGATTCTAACATGATTTAGATCAAGTAACGAACAACCAAAATTAGGACATGTGAATCATCAAAACCAATCCTAGATTTAATCCACCCTATGGACGCCATAGTTACTCCCTATTAAGAGGGAGATTTTCCTCATGGCATATCCTCATCAGCGCAACCTCCACATCAACCCACATCGAGGTGACTCTTGCAACAGTCCCTTTTTGCAATAGTCCACCTCAGGCATATCATCATCACCGCAACCTCCACATCACCCACATCGAGGTGACTCTTGCAACAGTCCCTTTTTCGAGAATGTCGAGGAGTTGGTTGTCTCAAAGTGTTGAGCTTTGATGGTGTGCTTGATAGCTCTGATACCACTTGTTGGGGTGGTACAAGCATTTAAGAAATAATTATTTATCAACTCTGATACCACTCGTGCTGAATATGAAATCCAAACAAGAGAAAACACAATTTTAAATTATAACAGGATCTACACAATTGTTGATTCTGACTATTTCTTAGATCAGAAGAATATCTTTGTAGGTGTCTGAGACAACCATGAAGGTAGCAATACAGTTAGGCGTCTATGGCAACCATGCTTCCTTCGAGTTAAATATTCGAAATGAGTCGTGGGAACGAGTATCAATGATAGAGAAAGAAATTATCAGAAAGCATTCATTGGTGCAAACACACGTAAAGAAAATAGAGAATTTGTGTATTAGTTGTTGTAATCACAATGATCAAATCACGACCCTATGCCCGAGAATGGTTTACAGTAGTAATGCACTATATGTTGTGATCCTACTACGTTGATTATAGATTAAATATTATCTCTATTTCTTGAACTACTTTCACTCTCTCTAATGATCTCTGATTCTGTGGAATCAGAGAGTTTGATACAATGGAGTTCACGGAGGAACTCTGATTCACGCTTTCACTAATTGATTATTGACTTTGATTCATCAATGGTGGATATTTTCATCATCTTTTTATGTTTTTGTTATTGTGTATATAAATAAATCAATTGTGGCAGTCATTAAGATTACAATTGTACCGTTAGAGTAAACTATATATTTAACAATCGTGAATTGATGCAGTTACTGCATAGTGAACAGTGACATAGTCTAAATTGGATAATGTAGAGCGAGAGCTTCCTATTGAGTGGTGACAGTCGACGGCGGACGTCGAGGGAGTCGAATGAGTAGTTAAATGTTTGCCTTTGAGTCGATGTCGATGAAGTCGATGTCAGGTAAGTTGAAGTTGATCTTGCTCTTCTTCAAAGTTGATGTGTATACAGATTGTTCATCTTATGTGAGTAAGGCTGCATGCTACTGTATAGAGAGAATATTTACATAGTATAGGAGATGAATTCAGGTGAGTAGGAGTGAAGATTAACTCCAACATGCCCCCTTAATCTTGACTCTTAGGATACTAAATGAATTTTAATGAGATTGCATATGACAACATGTTTTTCCCTCGACAGAGGTTTAGTCAAAATATCAGCCAACATCCTATCAGTGTGACAGTAACTTAAGAGTCGACAACCTTGTTCAGAAGTTTTTCTCTATGAAAATAAAATTGAACTTCAACGTGTTTAGTTCTAGAGTGAGTTCGTGGGTTTAGAGATACAGCAATGCAGCTCTGATTGTCGCAATAGAGTATAGCCGATTTGAGGAAACATCATATCTTGAAGCAATCTTCTGAGCTAGATGATCTCCTTTACTACAGAGGTAGCCGCAACTTATTCGGACTCTATGGAAGACAATAAAATGCATTTCTGCTTTCAACTATTCCATGAAATGGGTCCTCCTGCTAAAAAGCATAGATAGCCAGAAAGCCGAGTCAGAGTTGGAATGAACATAAAGAGTTAGAAAGACCTCTATATTTCCAATATAGCATAGAGCATAATGCTTTATGGCTTGAATGTATCTCAATGCTCTCAATAGAGCTTTCTAGTGAGGTAGGCCGACATATATTGTGACAGTGTGTTGATTGTATAGGCAAGATCGGGTCGTGTGCAGACCATGGCATATATGATCAATTTGACTATGGACTGATCTAGAGGTATTTGCTCATCTCCTTCTTCTTTGCTTCAGTTTGAATCTTGGATCCATAGGCAAGTCAGTTGGCTTGTAGTTTTCCATGCCATACCTATAGAGTACACTAGTTAGATACCTTTCTTGGCTTATCGTAATCCTTATGTTTGCTTTGTCTCTAGTTATCTCGATCCCGGGAAGGTAATGCACTGGGCCTAAATCGGTCATTTCGAATTCCTTCGACAATAGAGATTTTGTCTCTTTTAGTAACTGATTCAAATTGCTGATAATCAGAGAGTCATCAACGTATAGAGCTATTATAAGATAGCTTGGGCCTCTGTATTTGAGATAAACATTAGAGTCGGCAAAATTTGAAGTAAAGTCATGTTGCAACAAGAATCGGTTGATTCTATCGAACCAGGCCCTTGGAGCTTGCTTCAGCCCAGTAAAGAAATTTCTATAGTTTGCATACCTTGTGTTTTTGGCCTTGAAGGACGTAACCTTCTGGTTGATAGATATAGATGTATTCTTGTATGTATCTATTCATAAATGTTGTCTGAACATCCATCTGGTGAACTTCCAGATCTTCGGCAGCTGCGATAGCAAGTACTGATCGAATTGACTGAAGTCTTACTACTGGAGTAAACGTCTCAGTGTAGTCAATCCCATAAGTTTGTTCATATCCTTTGACGACTAGTCAAGCTTTCCATTTGGCTGTCGAACCATTTGGATTGAGCTTCAACTTGAAGATCCACTTAGTGTTGATAATCTTTGCAATACGAGGAGCTTTGACAGGATGCCTGAGGTCTTGTTCTTCATCAATGAGTTTACTCAGTGTTCATGGATGTATGCTAGTTGTCTGCATTTGAACTCGACAATGCTTCTGCTCCTGAGACAGGTTCATCATAACTAATGAATTCTTGAGGGATATAATGATCAAGCCCTTGTCAATGTCGAGCAGACCTTTGAACAATAGTTGGGGGAGTACTCATAGGGCCACACAGATCACTATGTATCAATTCTAGAATGGACCGCTCTAGGGGCTTGTCCCTTTTGGAATCTTGATCTAGGTTGTTTGCCTAGTAGGCACATCTCACAGACATGTCGAATGTTAGTGGAGGCAGCATTAATATTTAAATCTTTAACCATACTATTGTGATGCATGTACAAAATTGATCTCATATTCAAATGTCCTAGTCTTTGATGCCATAACTGGGCATTTGAAGTACTCACATTGGTGGAAAGTGCACATTCATGACTCAAAATGTACAAATTACCTTCTCTGTTTGCAGAGAGAATTTCGTTTATATCTTTATCCAAAATGGAACATTGCTTTGAATTGAACAAAGCTTTGCAGCCTTGATCTGTGAGCTTACTGACAGACAATAAATTCTTTGTCAGTTTAGGTATGCATTAGAGGAAGTTTGAGTTAAAAAAGAGGCACATATGATTTCGTGCCAAGATGTCTTTTACATTTTGTCACTATTTTCAACCAATATCTTTGACTCGCTATAGCTTTTTAGAAGTAGATCAGAAGTATGACATGTAATATATCATTGGAAAGTGCTTGAGCCCTTTCCAATGCACCAATTTTCGTCGCATTCTGACATAGCAATCAGAAGTTATGCCATTTTTAGTGTAGACTCAAAATGTAACTCAAAGAAGTAATGTTACGTTAAAGCCACTATGTCAAGAAACTATTGGGCCACATGTCCAAAAGAAGTGAATAAACAATGAAAAGAGAATCTTGACAAAAGGCTCTCTTTGTGTTTAAACTTTCTCTAATGGTAAAGTACATCCTTAAGCAATGTTAAATCACCATTTGGAAGATGAAGACATATACCCAAATTCACACGACAATTGGTCTGAGTGGTGGGGTAATGGGCATGGAAAATTGTAACCACCATCCTCGACCGACGTGATGGCCTCTCTCGAGATTGCACAATCATTTCGCACCCACTCTTCCATATTTCAGTTTTTAGGGTTTAGGTTCACCAGTCTGTAGCTCGGCCGCAGCGTCCGATCTGCATGGGATTGGCACCTGCAGGTTTGTTTCGAGGTTGCCTTGTAGCTAGAACAGACGGCTCCCAAATCTGGCACCATTTCGTCGAAATGGACCCTGCCATAGCAACGTCGCAAAATGTCCCACATTACAAGCCCTAATTGCGGTCGGCCTGACCAAACTGTCGTTTTTGAGTAGGGAAAGCCGGATTCACACAACAATTAGTCCCAGTGGTGTGTAATGGGTATGGAAACCTGCAACCACCATCTGACCAAAGTGGTGGCCTCTCTCGGGACTGCACAATGCTTTCGCACCCACTTTTCACTATTCCAGTTTTCTAGACCCAACTTCCTGACCCATAGCTCGGCCGCAGCTCGTCCGTTCTGCATGGGATTGGTACTTGCAGGTTCCAAGTATGCACCCCTCGCATACATGCCCTTCCGGCTGCTCAATAGTAGGAATGTGGGCCAATTTGCGACGCTGCTGTGGCAGGGTCCATTTTGATGAAATGGTGTTGGATTTGGAAGCCGTCTATTCCAGCTACAAGACAATCTTGAAACAAACCTATAGGTACCAATCCCATGCAGAACGAACGACGAGTTGCAGCCGAGCTACGGGTCGACGAAGTTGGGTCCAGAAAATCGAAATAGTGAAAAGTGGGTGCGAAAGCACTATGCAAACTTGAGAGAGACCACCACTTCGGTCGGACAGTGGCTGCAGGTCTCCATACCCATTACCCACCACTAGGACCGATTGTCATGTGAATCCGGCTTGCCCTACTCAATAATGACTTGGTCGGACCTACTGCAATTAGGGCTTGTAATGTGGGACATTTTGTGATGTTGTTGTGGTAGGGTCCATTTCGATGAAACGGTGTCAGATTTGGGAGCCGTCTGTTCCAGCTACAAGGCAACCTTGAAACAAACCTGCAGGTACAATCCTATGCATAACGGACGAACTGCGGCCGACGAGCTGCGGCCGAGCGAAGTTGGGTCCAGAAAACTGAAATAGTGAGAAGTGGGTGCGAAAGCATTGTGCAGTCCCGAGAGAGGCCACCACTTGGGTCAGACGGTGGTTGCAAGTTTCCATACCCATTACCCACCACTTGGACCAATTGTCGTGTGAATCCAGCTTGCCCTACTCAAAAACGACAGTTTGGTCGGACTGACCGCAATTAGGGCTTGTAATTTGGGCAATTTGTGACGTTGTTGTGGCAGGGTCCATTTCGACGAAACGGAATCAGATTTGGGAGCCATATATTCCAGCTACAATGCAACCTCAAAACAAACCTGCAGGTACCAATCCCATGTAGAACGACTGAGCTACGGCCGAGCTGCGGGTCAGCGAAGTTGGGTCCAAAAAATCGAAACAGTGAAAAGTGGGTGCGGAAGCACTATGCAGTCCTAAGAGAGGCCACTACTTCGGTCAGACGGTGGTTGTAGGTCTCCATACCCATTACGCACCACTGGGACCGATTGTCATGTAAATCCAGCTTTTTCTACTCAAAAATGATAGTTTGGTCGAACCGGCCACAATTAGGGCTTGTAATGTGGGACATTTTGCGACGTTGCTGTGGTAGGGTCCATTTCGACGAAACGATGTTGGATTTGGAAGCCGTCTATTCCAACTACAAGGCACAAAGGAAACCTTTTCCAATTGATGGAACTATAAGGGTTCTTGATAGATTTGATTTGGTTCATAGTGATGTTTGTGGTCCAATGAGGACCGAATCCATTGGAAAGTGCATCTATTTTGTGACTTTTATTGATGACTTTTCCCGTTTTACATGGATCTATCCTATGAAGGCTAAATCGGAAGTTTTTCAACGTTTCAAAAATTTTCTAGCAATGGTGGAAAATCAGTTTGGGCATTCTTTGAAGACCCTATGCACCGATCAAGGAGGGGAATACATTAAGAATACGTTAGGTGCATTTCTTCAAGAAAAGGGAACTCTACATCAAATGAAAACTCCCTATACGCCTCAACAAAATGGTGTTGTCAAGCGAAAGAATCGCACACTTATGGAGATGGCCCGTTGCATGCTCAAAGCAAAGGGGCTGCCTCACAAGTTTTGGGCTGAAGCGGTTATAACGGCAGCATACATAAGCAATTGTTGTCCTACTAAAGCATTGAAAGTATTCACTCCTTATGAAGTTTGGTATGGAAAGAAGCCTACAATCTCTCACTTTCGCATTTTTGGTTGTACGGCTTATGCTTTTGTTCCGAATAAACTTTGTACAAAGCTTGAGGATGGAGGAGTTAAATGCATTTCACAACTACATGTATGTGTGTTTTGCCATGCGACGCTGCCACGCGAACCCGATACTTAGCCGAAATTTTGACATTTTTCTTATGCGTGGCACTGCCACGCGTGGCATATCCATGCCAAAACTTTTTCGAGGACCCTGCCGGTGAAATCCAAGCTGGAGATGAGGTCTGGCAAAAAAAAATTTAATGAGTGGCAGTGCCATGCAAAAATTTTCTAAACTAAAACTTGAAATATGAGCGTCAAAATATGTCAGCGTGGCACAGCCACGCGTGGAAGTGCCACGTACAGTTGTTATTTAACCAATTTTCATGTGACATGCTGTTTTGAGACTTGCCACGCGTGGCAAATCTCCAGAGAAAATTCCAGAGCGATGGCTTTTTTTATTGCCATGCGTGGCAAAAAATGTCAAAAAATTTGGCACACGTGAAAAACACAATACTTAGAAAAATTTTGCTTTGGAAATTTGCCATGCGTGGCAGTGCCACGCATGGCAAAATTAGTTTGTTATAATTTTTTTTTTTTATCTATTATGGATAATATGTTAATAAACAACAACTTTATGATTAATTTAAAAGCAAATAAGATTTTTTTTTATATTTTGAATAAGTGTATACTTATAATAAAATGTGGACTAAAAATTAAATGATCATTATCTCAAATTATTATGCTCTGACGAATTAAAGTTATTATCAGTTGAATATTGCATGCTATCTTATGTATTTATGGACATTATGATGTGTTTCTATATTGAGTAAAATCAAAATTTAACATTAATTTCAATATGGTATTAATGGGTAAAAATATAAGTGTGAGCTTAGTATGCATTTGAAAGGGTGCTAAGTACCTTACATTTGAGGGCCGTGTGGTAGCTTGTTAAGCTAATTTGTTGATAGAAAAATTGCAATGTTATACACCTTTGTGTGTTTGCAAAGATCAATGAATAGTCAAATAATATTGTGACAAAGTGTATTATTATCTCAAAGAAGATGTTTTTTAATTATAATATATAAATAATCAACACATATATCTTTTAATTAGTTCACACATCTATTAATATTGATAAATTTTTTTAATTCTAAGTGATTGCGAGATGCGTTTGAAATGAAACTTTAGAAATGCAACATCGTAGAAAAATATAATAATTTTAATTTGAAAACAATATATATTGACCACAATGGATCATTTTATGACAAAATTATTTGTGACATGTACAAACTTTATTCATCACCGCAAGATTCGAATTCATCAGCCAATACATCTTGCAACTCATCCCCGCTAAGATGATTTTCATCATCACTACCGAAATCAAAACCTCTCTCCTCATGCAAAGAATCATTGTTGTCCTCTTCATCATTTGAGTCATCGGAATCATGAGAATCAATTCTCGGGTTTTCAATATTTATAAAACTCGAAGATATATGTACATCTTCATCAGATATACTTGTGTTGTCCAAATTTAGATCTTCCATTTCATTCTCAACATATGCATTTTCAAATACATGTCTTGAGTGTGGCTTAATTTGAACAACATACCACCAATCTTTGTTTAGTCGATCTGGTTGAAAAAATACCTGCACATTTAGCAATGTTAGGATTAGATATTTGTTATGCTCACATTTTAATTCAAAATAAATAGATGTAATGAAAAAGTAGTGTAGATGATTATGATCAATTAAGTGGATGGGCGACCTCACACGTGTGAAATTCTATCACAGTACGGACAGTAGACAGAGAGTGAAGTGTGAGAAATTCAGATCCAAAACACACTTAATGAATCAACAAGATCTTGGCTAAATTGGAATGCATATCTAGAATCATTCACACGCTAGAAATCATATATCTACCATGCTAGAATTGCAAATTCATGTAGATCTGATCATAAACACTGAGATATGATATGGTATTGTCCATGTTCGTACAACAACAACAGCAAACATCATTTCACACATGTGGATTCAAGTACAACAAGAAAATTCACATTCTATACACTAGAACTCAAGATATCATGAGAAATATAAAAGAGATGAACGTAGAATCAAAAGAGATGCCAAAGGTCTCTCCTCCACACCTACAACAATGTCCATCAACTCATTCATCTCAAGGAGAGACTTCATCCTCACCTTCCAAGTTGAATAGTTGCTTGTTCTCCAAATGAAGCCTCCATTTGTAGCCATGTTGCAATGATTTAATCTTCTCTTTCAATCTATTCCAGTGCACTTAGTGACTATCTTGAAAGTCAACAAATGAATCCAAGAAGAACTCACAAAGATATGGAACCTCTCAAATCTCTTTCTTGCACAAAAACTAGTGAATCCAACACATAGAATTGATGGCACTTGATCAACACATGATCAACCTACAATATTATGAACTTTTGCACTCTCCTAAGATTGAAACACACTTTTGAAAAGTCCAGAAACTTCAAAATCAAGATATCCTATCAACTTTAGGGTTTTCACAAAAATGCATATATTGAATCACACAAATTCTACATGCAAAAGCTAGAAACTTGATATAGAATCTTGAAGAATGATATGAATCATTTCTTATGCATCAAAACTCACCACAATCCAACAAGTAGGGAGGTAAATCGGCCTACTACAATATTTTGACCTAAATTGAGCTTTGGATCAAAAAGATCCTCATTCTACTCTTGAAAATGCTTGATTTTGACAAGGAATCACTCTAGAATTGATGGCGTCTCCAAATCACTCACTAAAATTGGCTTCTCCTCCAAATATAGCCTGCAACAAAGCTTTAATATCATGTGAAAAATTCAGATCCAAATGATTTTATTATGCCCCTTGATCTTTGGCAAATTTGGAGAGCACGTCTAGCTTCATGAACAATGTAGAAATCATGCATCAACTACACATAGAAGATGAAAACTCAATAATAACTTGTCATAAACACTTGGATATGATATTATATTTTTCATGTCCATACAACAGTTGTACAATATCAGTACTCACACGTGTGAATCCATATTCTTAAAAAAAATAACTTTCTAGACACAAAAATTCACTATATCACCACCAAGATGCAAGATTGATGTAGAAACCAAAAGAATAAATGAGAGAGATCAATTTCTCCCACACTTGTATGCCTATTTGTAACAGCCTACTGACCATTTAGATCATCTTGCCCAAGCTTATCAACTTATGGAAGTTTCTAGAAACTTCTCCAAAAAGCTAGATAACTTGACTAGATTCAATGTATCTCTTCTAACCAATTAGAGTATGTCTAAATTCGACCTAATCCACCTATATACTTGATAAAAATAGTAAGAATATTATTTTTAGTCCTTATTGACATTAAGAAATGTATCTCTAAGTTGAAAATTCACTTTGGCCTCCAAATTGCCAAATTAGACAACTTAACTAAACTAGTTGACAATGTTTCACATCTTCTTCAAACACCCTTGCTTTCAAAAGCTACAATTTTGTACCAGCTCACTTACAGCCTTCGAGAACAACCATTATTCAAAAATCATAAAGGTCGTCGATTTATTCATCATCTTATCATTCGCGTGTCACAACTTCCACATGTCCAAATCTCCAAGGCTAATATTCTTTTTTCTAATTTATTCATTTATTTATTTATTTTAAGTCTCAAGGATCGTGATGGCTTTGCATCGGCGTAAAGGGTAACCTGGCCTTCCAAGGCACCCAAAAAAACATTTCAACAAAAAAACGTTTGGTGGTTTCTTAAAACTCTAGGGTGCCTTGGCTCTTTCAGAGCATTTAAATCTCTTTATATTTTTTTGTGCCCTATCTTAGTTTTGATTTTTTTTTTTTTTTTGGGATTTGGGTGGCCTAAGCACTCTTTATGCTAGGGATTTTCGTTTTTAGGAATTTGGGTGCCCTAAGCAATCTTTATGCGCTTTGGCCATCCACATCACCCAAAAAGACTTTATAAAAAAATTGGGTGCCTTAGAGCTAAGGGAACCTTTGCACAACGAGTACTTTGGCCCTCTAGGGCACACAAAAATCTTGTTTCTTTGTTATAAAAAAGAGTAAGAGATGACATGATTTTTCTAACAAAAATATTGGATTTTTTTTAGTGTTTAGAAAATTTTAGATTCCAATAAATATCATATAATTAATTATTTATCAAAGAGAGAGATTAGTTGTCTCGTACTAACAACAATATGATTTGTATTTTTAGCTAGCGCTATAGATACCATCGTTTTATTTCTTGTTATGTAGGGACTTTAAAGACGACAATATCAAGACATTTCCTAGAATAGATTTGTTGCACAAAAGTACATAACCAATAAAATCCAATTTTTTTTATGGATTTCCATACAATCACGGACAAGACATCAACTTTGGATTTATGATAATTTTTGGTCTAATTTTTATTTGTTGTACATTTTAGGATTATTAAATGGATATTAAATATTAGAAACCTACTTTGTGTGATCTTGGATTGTCACGTCATACAAAGAAACCTTCATATATTGCCTATTGACTATTTGGTGGACTCTTTTTACACTTTTAAAACATCTACCAAGTCTTTTTTTTGCTCTATTCATATTTGGTTTTGTTTTTCAATGATTCTCTAAAATATGTTGGGCTTCAAATACTTGATGAAAGTGTATTCTACTCATCAAGCTTATTCCAATGAGTATACACATGTCTAATATTGGACTTTGATAAACTACTCTACTAGTTTTGTTTGTGACCAAGATAGATAGACTAATTTTAAAATGCTTGTAACGAATTGTTAAAAATCAATGATAAACTTCATTGTTACACTTCTTAGGTACTGTTTACGATGTACTTTATTACTAGCTATAACTAGTCGTTGGCTAGTCTAGTAGTCTACTCCGAGGTCTCCCTCTCTATTAGGGTTCAGGGTTTATATGTACATTTTACATTCAATATGTTAGTGTGATAGATTGATAGTGCGTGTTCTTCTTTCGGCTTCTTTGGTGATTGCTTATGGTGAATGCTTGAGGTTGCATATCTGATTCTTGACATGGTATCAGAGCGGCAATAGTCCTACGTGCCTGATCAGTGGATACAGCTTGTCACAAGCTCCGCAACGAAGTGAGAAAGTCCTTCACGGGAGGTGAAAGCTTGGAGAGATAAAAACGGCTGGAAGAAATCCTTCTTTGGTGTATTTTGCAGGTTTGGAGCTCAAAATCATCACTGGGGAATGAAGACACAGTCCCGAAGGCATCAGAAAGGCCAGGGCAGCATCAGACAGATTGAAAAACTGTTGAGTGGGGGAGATTCTTACAATACTTCCTAATTGTTGTGAAAAGTGTTATTTGTGTGAGAGGTTTGCCAAGAAATCTCTCATTTGCCTGCTTGGAGTACCACAAATCACACTAGATAGTATCTAGTACTGTCATTCAGAGTTAGGAAGCTTCATACTTTTCCTGTCTGTTTGAACGATCACTCGTTTCGAAATCTAAACAAAGAGGAAGCGGCGTAGCCATCGCGCCGAAGTAGGGAATCTGGATAGTAAGAATATTATTTTTAGTCCTTATTGACATTAAGAAATGTATATCTAAGTTGAAAATTCACTTTGGCCTCCAAATTGCCAAATTAGACAACTTAACTAAACTAGTTGACAATGTTTCACATCTTCTTCAAACACCCTTGCTTTCAAAAGCTACAATTTTGTACCAGCTCACTTACAGCCTTCGAGAACAACCATTATTCAAAAATCATAAAGGTCGTCGATTTATTCATCATCTTATCATTCGCGTGTCACAACTTCCACATGTCCAAATCTCCAAGGCTAATATTCTTTTTTCTAATTTATTTATTTATTTATTTATTTTAAGTCTCAAGGATCGTGATGGCTTTGCATCGGTGTAAAGGGTAACCTGGCCTTCCAAGGCACCCAAAAAAACATTTCAACAAAGAAAAAAAAAAATTTGGTGGTTTCTTAAAACTCTAGGGTGCCTTGGCTCTTTCAGAGCATTTAAATCTCTTTATATTTTTTTGTGCCCTATCTTAGTTTTGATTTTTTTTTTTTTTTTTGGGATTTGGGTGGCCTAAGCACTCTTTATGCTAGGGATTTTCGTTTTTAGGAATTTGGGTGCCCTAAGCACTCTTTATGCGCTTTGGCCATCCGCATCACCCAAAAAGACTTTAAAAAAAATTAAAAAAACAATTGGGTGCCTTAGAGCTAAGGGAACCTTTGCACAACGAGTACTTTGGCCCTCTAGGGCACACAAAAATCTTGTTTCTTTGTTATAAAAAAGAGTAAGAGATGACATGATTTTTCTAACAAAAATATTGGATTTTTTTTAGTGTTTAGAAAATTTTAGATTCCAATAAATATCATATAATTAATTATTTATCAAAGAGAGAGATTAGTTGTCTCGTACTAACAACAATATGATTTGTATTTTTAGCTAGCGCTATAGATACCATCGTTCTATTTCTTGTTATGTAGGGACTTTAAAGACGACAATATCAAGACATTTCCTAGAATAGATTTGTTGCACAAAAGTACATAACCAATAAAATCCAATTTTTTTATGGATTTCCATACAATCACGGACAAGACATCAACTTTGGATTTATGATAATTTTCAATCTAATTTTTATTTGTTGTACATTTTAGGATTATTAAATGGATATTAAATATTAGAAACCTACTTTGTGTGATCTTGGATTGTCACGTCATACAAAGAAACCTTTATATATTGCCTATTGAGTATTTGGTGGACTCTTTTTACACTTTTAAAACATCTACCAAGTCTTTTTTTTGCTCTATTCATATTTGGTTTTGTTTTTCAATGATTCTCTAAAATATGTTGGGCTTCAAATACTTGATGAAAGTGTATTCTACTCATCAAGCTTATTCCAATGAGTATACGCATGTCTAATATTGGACTTTGATAAACTACTCTACTAGTTTTGTTTGTGACCAAGATAGATAGACTAAGTTTAAAATGCTTGTAACGAATTGTTAGAAATCAATGATAAACTTCATTGTTACACTTCTTAGGTACTGTTTACGATGTACTTTATTACTAGCTATAACTAGCCGTTGGCTAGTCTAGTAGTCTACTCCTAGGTCTCCCTCTCTATTAGGGTTCAGGGTTTATATGTACATTTTACATTCAATATGTTAGTGTGATAGATTGATAGTGCGTGTTCTTCTTTCGACTTCTTTGGTGATTGCTTATGGTGAATGCTTGAGGTTGCATATCTGATTCTTGACATGGTATCAGAGCGGCAATAGTCCTACGTGCCTGATCAGTGGATACAGATTGTCACAGGCTCCGCAACGAAGTGAGAAAGTCCTTCACGGGAGGTGAAAGCTTGGAGAGATAAAAACGGTTGGAAGAAATCCTTCTTTGGTGTATTTTGCAGGTTTGGAGCTCAGAATCATCACTGGGGAATGAAGACACAGTCCCGGAGGCATCAAAAAGGCCAGGGCAGCATCAGACAAATTGAAAAACTGTTGAGTGGGGGAGATTCTTACAATACTTCCTAATTGTTGTGAAAAGTGTTATTTGTGTGAGAGGTTTGCCAAGAAATCTCTCATTTGCTTGCTTGGAGTACCACAAATCACACTAGATAGTATCTAGTACTGTCATTCATAGTTAGGAAGCTTGATACTTTTCCTGTCTGTTTGAACGATCACTCGTTTCGAAATCTAAGCAAAGAGGAGGCGGCGTAGCCATCGCGCCGAAGTAGGGAATCTGGAATATTCCCTCTGAAAAATTATTATATTCTCTCTTTTTTACCAATATCGGATCCAAGCGCGCTAGCTGAAGAGAAACCCGAGCAATCGTACATCTGCGCTCCAGTCCGATATTGTCCGTACCGATATCGGAAGCGCACGAGCTAAAGTAAATTCTGAGCAGTTGTACATCCGCGCTCCAGTCCAATATCGCATGCTCCAATATCGGATCCATGCGCACAAGTTAAAGAGGATCCTGAGCAGCCGTACTTTCGCGCTCCATTCCGATATTAGGTGTATAACCAAAAATTTACAGTTCTGTGGTGTGATAAATTTTGTGATCCAGACTCATCTATCCAGTAATGGCAACTCTAAGCGAGAGTGTTCTCAATGAGTCAAGCAAATTGGAAGGAGCCGGCAACTATGCAGTTTGGAAATTCAAACTAAAGAACATTTTGATGGAAAAGGAGCTATGGGAGATCGTGACAGGTGAAGAGACAAGGCCATTGATTGAAGAAGATCAACGTGCATTTGACAGGAGAAAACGGAAAGCACGGAATGTCATCAACTTATCAGTTAGAGATGCAATTATTCCCTACATTTCGGATTCAGAAGGACCAAAAGAAACACGGGATACGTTGAAGGCATTGTTTGAGACCACAAACACATCTCGAGTGTTATTCCTGAAGACGAAGCTACACACATTGCGGATGGATGATGGTGGAACTGTTGCTGATCACCTAGTGAAGATTAAAGAGATTCGTGACCAATTAGCAGCAGTTGGAGAGCGAGTACAGGATCGTGAGATCGTGCAGTTGACATTGAATAGTTTGAGTGAGTCACATCAGATGTTTGTGACAAGTATAGCCACACGAGAAAATCTTCCAACCTATGAAGAGTTAGGTGGATTGCTTTTGCAGGAAGAACAACATCAAGAGAACTTGAGTCATCGCAACAGGGGATTTGATCAAGCTCTTGCAGTCAGGGGAAGTGGTGGTAGATTTGGTCATGGAAGACACCAATCAAGAGGTGGAAACTCAAATCATGGATCATTCCAACAATTTCAAGAACAATCCAATGATGACCCAAATCGAGGCAATTGGAATCAAGGCCAAGGTCAAGGACGCGGCTATTCCAGACAAAATAAACCTGGAAATTGTAGGTATTGCAACAAACCTGGCCACTGGGAGCGTGAATGCTTCAAGAAACAGAAGGAGATGGAATAAAGAAAAGACAAAGGGCAAGTGGGAAATTATGCTGATCAACATCAATTTGATGATTATTATTATGAAAACAATTATACTGATCAACATCAATAAGATGAGGATCAATATGAAGATGATACAAGTGAGAGCTCAAAATTGTTCATTACAGCATTAATGACAAGTGATGAAACCAAGGATACCTGGTACATTGATAGTGGTGCATCCAAGCACATGACTTCAAGGAAAGAGTGGTTTTCAGAACTTAAGGAAACTCACAATGGTGATGAAGTTGGACAAGCTGATGGCAAATTGCTATCTGTTAAAGGAGTTGGAGTGGTACCAGTGAAATTAGCCAGCGGAAAGATAAAGCGGATAAGTAATGTGCAATATGTACCTGGCTTAGCTAACAATCTACTATCTGTTGGGATGATGGCTGATCAACAACTCGAGGTTGAGTTTGACAGCGACAAATGTCTTGTCAAAGACATCAAGAATCACTACAAAGTGATTGCTATAGGAGCTAGAGTCAACGGGAATCGACTCTTCAAATTGAATACGAGATCTTTTGCTCAAGCTATGGTAAGCACGGTTGATAGTCGAAGTGATCTTTGGCATCAACGATTCGGTCATATTAGTGCTCAAAGTTTACAGATTCTCAAAAGAGGTAATCTAGTTATAGGATTGCCTGATATTTTTTTTTAAGGAAAAATTTGTGAAGGTTGCATTTTGGGAAAACAACACAGAGAGAGGTTTCCCAAAAGTGGAGCAAGGAGAGCCAGTGGCATCCTAGATCTTGTCCACAGTGATCTATGTGGACCTATGCAAACTAGATTTCTTAGTGGCTACTATTATTTTATCACCTTCATTGATGATTATAGCAGATGCATTTGGATTTATTTCATAAGCAAGAAATCAGATGCTTTTGCTAAGTTCAAGGAATTCAAGGCATTAGTTGAAAAGCAAACAGGATGTTGCATCAAAACTTTGAGATCTGATGGAGGCGGTGAGTATTTTTCGATAGAATTTATTGATTTCTACAAAGATCAAGGGATCAAGAGGCAGACTACAACACCTTATTCACCACAGCAAAATGGAGTTGCAGAACGAAAGAACGGATCTATTGTTGAGATGGCCAGGGCGATGCTCAAAAGCAAGGGTCTGCCAAACACCTTTTGGACAGAAGCTTGTAGCACAGCTACGCACATCCTGAATCGGTGTCCTACAAAATCCGTGGAAGGTAAGACACCTCATGAAGTTGTTATTGGAAAGAAACCAAATATTTCTCATTTGAGAGTATTTGGTTGTGATGCTTATGCTCATATTCCTGATGAGAAACGAAGGAAATTGGATGCAAAAGCTATCAGTTGTTGTTAGTCAATTTATGCAAGATCCTAGTCAAACACACTGAAAGTCTGCTAAACATATTCTCAGATACATTCGAGGGACATTGAATTTTGGTTTGAAGTTGATCAACCTGAAGTGCCATTATTGATAGGATATACAGATGTTGATTGGGTAGGTAATATTGATGACAGAAGGTCTACCAGTGGTCATACATTCAGTTATGGTACAGCTACAGTTTCATGGAGCAGCAAAAAGCAACCTAGAGTAGTCCTATCCTCGACAGAAGCTGAATATCGAGCACTCAGCAATGCTGCACAAGAAGCGGTATGGTTACGAAGATTGCTTGTGGATTTAGGTCAACCACAGGTGGATGCAACTACTATATCTTGCGACAATCAAAGCTGCATTCACCTTGCCAAAAATCTTGTTTTACATGCTCGAACCAAGCACATCGAAATACATTATCATTTTGTTTGAGAAAAAAAAAATTATGGAGCCATTGATCTTGTTTTCTATAAATCTAAAGATCAAGTGGCAGATATTTTTACTAAGTCATTAGGTAGATGTAAATTTGAAAAGTTTCGTACTTTACTAGGAATAGAAGAATGTAATTTTATCATTGAGGGAGAGTGTTAGAAATCAATGATAAACTTCATTGTTACACTTCTTAGGTACTGTTTACGATGTACTTTATTACTAGCTGTAACTAGTCGTTGGCTAGTGTAGTAGTCTACTCCTAGGTCTCCCTCTCTATTAGGGTTCAGGGTTTATATGTACATTTTACATTCAGTATGTTAGTGTGATAGATTGATAGTGCGTGTTCTTCTTCCGGCTTCTTTGGTGATTGCTTATGGTGAATGTTTGATGTTGCATATCTGATTCTTAGAATCTCATTTATATGTCATTGCTCTCAAATTGTAGTGCTACAGAAAGCAACTTTGATATACTCCCTAAGATTTTGCAATTGACCATATGTTTTTTTGACATTTTTCTGTGCTTTAAAAACAAATGGCCGATTTTAGCACCTTAAGCTATCTTTGGTGCTAGACATATATTGCTTTTTTGAAAATATGCTTGTTTGATAGTCCATAATCCATTTGATTCAAACTAACTAGCTTATCTCCATTATGATTCCCAATAGTTTTGCCAACATATGTCCAATCATTTAGTTGCATAGTTGGTGGTGTCATTGTGCATGTGTGTGTGTGTGTCTTCTTTTTTCTTGTGTGTGTGTGTGTGTGTGTGTGTGTGTGTTGGGGGGGGCGCGACAGCACTTTCACTTGTTATCCTCCATTTGATATATTGAAAGTGTTTTTGGATTTATCAAATAGAGCTCTCCAAAACTTTCTTGGATTCCTTTGACAGATATACATTAAGTGATATTCTTATTGTGTATAGATGCATTTCTTCCTCCTTGTTAGCCTCTTATGTGCCTTAATTGTTTTCACTTTGTGAACAATATTGAGCTTCCATGGGTTTTCCAAAAAGCCTCAAGTCGATGGCTTTTTGTGCTTGCAATAATTTGCACTTTTCATGATTCTCTCCCTGAAACTCTTTAATGTTTTGGGTTGTGAATCTATGATACAACTGTATTGAATTCTGTTCGAAAATGATATTGTACTTTTCTTTCTATGAAAAAAGCCGAACTATTTGCACAAAGTTTTAGATTTGGATGTCTTATGTATATTCACTACCTTTAGCTTCAAAATTATTGAAGCGTGACAACTGGCTAGTGTGAGAAGGGCACAAGACTCTCATATCTTTGTATGATGCAATGCATATCAAATATGGTAAATGCTTTGTTGCAAAATGCAAAGAAACATGCACATATGATGGGAAAACACTTGGGAGAAGGTCCAAGTTTACAAAATCTTATCAACCAAAGAACTGGCAAAATCGAATGAGGTACTCAAGATAATGCAACAAGTTGTGGTAGACACATCGATGCACCAACAATTTATTGGCTTGGAAGGGGTCATGGATAATACATTGAATATGAATGACCATGACAATTACAAGGAAGATAATTTTTTTCACATGAGCACTAGACTTATGATCAATAGATGGAGGGAACAAACATGTTGAAACCACTGTACGCTTTCAATAATGAGGCTATTCCAAAATGAGAAGAACCAATCTAAGCAACCATGTCAAATGTTTGACTTGGATATCAAATAAATGTAAGTGTGGCCAATTGATACTCAATTTGTCCAAGGGTATATTTGTAATGAGCTTCTACTCCAAAAACAGCCATCATATCAATAAGATGCATCAAATGATTTTTTTTTGCAAGAATGAATGCACCCACACATGGAACCCTGATAAGAGCATATATCCTAAGATTTCAACAAATATCACCTATTGTCGAAGGCACAAACCTCACCCAACTTGAGGCATATATACTCATCAAGGTCGGATTTCAATTTGAAATAAGTCAATTCATGAAAGAAAAACCTCGGAAGTGTAAGATTTCCAAGAAGGGTACTGTGGCATCAACCTCAAATCATTCAAAATACGAACCTAGAATATCTCAAGTCACACAAGCCCATATGAAGAGAGCTTTATCCATGAATGCAGAGGTTATACTGAAAAAAGTCATGGAGGAAGAAAATCATGGAATGTTTGAGGCCAGTACAAGAACTTCTCCATAAAAAATCTTTATATTTTATTAGAAGTAGGCTTAGTTGATCCATAACTCATACATATGCATAGAACATCATAAAATCCACAATCTAGCTTAATAGAGAGAGAGAGACTTTCACCTATATCATCCTTGTATTGATCATCATCAAATTGATGCTGACCACCATCCATTCGCAATGTGTGCAGCTTCATCTTCAGGAATAACACTCGAGATGTTTTTGTTGTCTCAAACAATGACTTCAACGTATCCCAAGCCTCTTTCGGTACTTCCGAATTCGAAATGTAGAGGATGATGGCATCTTTGCCTGATAAATTGATCACATTCTATGCTTTCCATTTTCTGTTGTCAAAAGCCCGTTGATCTTTTTCAATTACTGGCCTTGTCTCGTCACCTATCACGATCTCCCACAACTCATTTTCCATCAAAATGTTTTTTGGTTTGAATTTCCATAGTTGTCGGCTCCTTTCAATTTGTTGGACTCGTTGAGCATGCTTTCACTTAGAATTGCTATTAATGCTCCCTGATGACTTTCGATTGCAAATCTGATTGCAAAAATAAAAAATTTGCTGTGAAATTGACAAACGAGACAAATTTTCAATCCGAATTATGGTAAAGAAGTTATGCCAAGTTGAAGTATTTGGCCTCAAAATGCCTCAAAACTATCTTAAAGCATGAAAAATGAAAATTATGACCAAACTACCTTTTTCAAAAAATTTCTTCCATCATGCTCAGGTCTCTGATTTGGAAGACTTTTATATTAGCGTGTGGGCAATCACACCGGGATAGCTCATTTCTTGTCAAATCGTCAAACCACATTTATCACTCTGTTTTTTGCTTTCCTACAAAAAAATTACCAATGGATAGGGCCCTAAAGAGATAGGGCCAGTCTCCAAACTGAAGTTCAAAAGTCGGACCCCTTCAAAATGACATTTATTCAATGGAAAACCGCCCTTTCTTCAACTCCAGAACTTCGTTCACTATCTAGCTGCCTGAAAACACTTCAAAACGCCAAGTTTGTAACCGAGTTATGGCACGTAAAGGGCCGCGTTTCGCGAGGCATTTTGCCTCCCTGGACAAGCGTTTCGCAGGCAAGAACCCACGTTTCGGCACCGTTTTGCCTCTAGGAGCAGGCATTTCGGGGGCTATAACAAGTGTTTCATGACCTTTTCTAGCGTTTCAAACCGTACCAAAGATTTTATTGTGATAGTATATAGACAGTAGACCTCCATAAATACGTTTACTTAATAAAAATTATGTGTTTCACTCAAATCTTCACCAAAATCAATGATTTTTTGTGCAATAAGTTACAAATCCAGCTCTCCTCACAATTGGCTATTTCCCAACACTACTCTGACTAAAAGTGATGGAGAATATTGAGAGTTAACAACCTCTTCCAAGCTCTGAACCTCAAACTTGACAAAATGAGCAAAAAAAAGCTTTAAAATCTCTCTACTCTACAGATTTTCAATCTATGATACTACTCTAGCCTTTTTGATACCTACGAGACTATATCTCCATTCCCCACTGATGATTCTAATGCTTCAGTACCTGTAAAGCAAAAGTAGATTTATTCAAACTTTTGTCTCTCCAAGCTTTCACTTCCTATGAAGGATTTTCTCACTTCATTGCGGAGCCAATGACAAGTTGTATGCACTGATCAGGCACGCAGGATTATTAGGCTCTAATACCATGTTAATAATCAAATTCACGACAGTATACATTCATAAGCAATCATTACAAGGAGGAGGAGCAACACATAATCACCATAGCATTACAATGTGTACAATAGACTCTATTAAAGAGAGAGAAAGACTAGGAGTTGAGTAAGAGCCTACAACTAGTTACAATTGGTAATAGCTAGTAACAATAAGAGTACATCGTGAATAATAAAGAGTGGAGTTTAGCATTGATTTCTAACATTAGTTTTCGTAAAATCTCTCTCAAACATGAAATTGAGATCATAAAAGATTACTCCAAAACCCCTTCCACTAGGAAACAATGTTGTCATGATAAAACATGAGATAGATGCTATGATCGTTCTTTTGGAAGTAGAATAGATGAAGATGAGTGTCAAACGTGATCCTTGTTGCTCCTTTGAGTCCATTCGATTCTAAAACTAGGAAGGGATGGAAATTCTCAATGCTATGATCTAAAAAACCTACAACTTACAAGAGCAATTAGATTCACAAGATTCAAGGAGAAACAAACAAGAGAGGTGGGAGAATAAGAATCTCCAAATTTCACCACCACTTGCAAACATCTTTTCTAATTGTATGCCAAAACTCCAAGAGAGAGGAGATAAGACTTTTTCTCTCCTTCCAAATTTCTAGAATCCGTTGTAGATTTTTATCCTCCTTCCGATGCCTAATTCAAGCTAACACATTGTAAAAAGTCCTCTCTCCCTATGCCCTACTACTTGTATAGTACTTTGTAGATGATGGTTAGAGAGGGGGGTTAGAAAGCATTCTTAGCCAATATACTTCTTCCAATAGATTGCACTCAGCTGTAGTTCTTTTTCATGTTGTCACTTCTAGTGCATCTGCCTTAGTGTATGAAAACTACATACATGAAGTCATTCAGGGAACTAATTGCCTTTTTTTATTTAATCTTAATTTTACCGCTAGTCATTGCATGCAACATGCGAAGACACCATCATAAAGGTCTCGAGCTCCTCTCTTTAACAAGCCATTGCTCAATATGATTTGATAAGATATTTATGCTTGTATTTCTCATGAACTATGCTCTTCACACTTTATGGTACAAACCCTAATTTCGAAAATATCAACTATGGTCCTCGGGTGTTTTAGAACTTAACTACCCTCAATAATATCAATATATGAGCTAATAAAGTGTCTCTAGAGTAGAAAAAATTAGACTTGTGTTACCACTCTGAGGAATGGAAGGGCAGCTAAAGGATTTTCCACCTAGCCATGTCTTTCCTCTATATAGACAGGACCCCTTGAAGCCAGTGCAGGCTAATGTCATGCACTGGTTAGCCTGCACTGGTGCCATGTGTCATGACACCTCATTGAGTGTAACAACCACTCTGCTAAACTTGGCCCACATGCATGGATTGCACTCATGTACCTAGTTCTAGCATGCATGTAACCTTGGGACCTAGGCTTAGGCCTTGTATGCATGTGCATGCCATTACCACTGTCATGCCCTCTGTTGCTCCTAATTCTCAGAATGTTGTGGAGTCGTAACACTCCTCCTCCCTTGCAAGTGGTGGTGATTCTTGTGGTGAGCCTATGAAAATATTTTTTACAACAAGTAATGTCACATGGCTCAATAAAAAGAGTAGATCAAGTGATTCTTTGAAGGATAGAATTGAGGTGCTTGATAGGTTGTGTGCGTGAAGTTGTATATTTGATGGGATCTATTCTACCTTATGCTAGCTAGTTAGCAATGCATGCCAATGTTGTGATGAAGATAAGTGTATATTGATGTTATAGCCCCAATCTGGTACGAAGGGAGGTGATAAACAAACTGGGAAGTAAGGCATTCCAGATAAACCCTAAAATATGATAAACCCTAAAATATAACTAAACCAGAAGTTAGGCAAGAGAAGTACTTGGAAAGAACGAGTAGCAAAACGGCGTTGAGGGAAAGCTGGAAAAATGACATGCCTTTTACTTCGAATGAAAAGCTTGGCGTAGAAACTTTATTGACTTTACTAGAGGAGAATTAGCTGCTATGGAATTGTACAAAGCAGCTTCAAGATCAGCTGCATCTGGCCTGTTTTTGAGACTAGATACACATACGTATGTCCCACCTTCTTTCACAAAAATTAGCCAAAGAGTTCCAGCTGGGGCACCACTTCTGACATGCTTAAGAATTGCTCCTTCGGTTTTACTTAAGAATCCTTGAATAGATAGAGGCGTATATGAAAACACTACTTCAAAAGACTGGCAAAATGTTCTCCATATCCCATCTTCCTCCTCATCCGCTGACCAGTCGGGATTAACGACGACCACAGGTCTGTTACCTGCAGCCTTAGCGATTGCTGAAAGATCAGAGATCTGTGAGAAAGTTGGACAAATAACGAAGATAACTGAGGTATCGGCTGGCACAGACGCTTTCTCATGTAGATCGAAGTACTGTAAGTGGGAATTCCTTTGAGAATCATCCGTGTCTCCTGTGGTTGCTAATTCTGTAAGAGCTGAATCGGAACAGTACACAGCATACTTTTCTTTTCCACCATTGTTTGTGGCTACTAAATCTTTTGTCAACGAGAAAAGTGCTCGAGGAGAATTATCGAGCAAGGGAATCTCTACTCTAAGCCTTGTCTGTCTTTGCCCTCGCTGTTTCGGTTTAAAGGAGGACACCTGCCTCTTTATGGATCGCTCCAGTAGATTTGATATGGCAGATCTTGCCTGATCCACAGCCTCCTCACGGCTTGCCGGTGGCTGCTCCTTTACATCAGCAAACTTCTTCTTACTATTAACACCTACACAAACACAATTCAAGTTCTTCGAGGGAAATGCGTCTGTACAATGCAAACGTGTAGACGAGCAGAGTGAAGAAGTAGAAAACAAAGAGAGGTAAGAGAGAAGTTGTCGATCGTTGGGTTGTCGATGGCGAGGAGAGCAGCCCAAGTGAAGGAGAAGAGAATGGATGGGAGCATGGGCAACGCGAGAGAGCGTCTCTCCTCCTGCTGCTGAAGAAGAAGAAGCGGAAGGAAGAAGGGAGCAGGCTGAGGTAAGGAAGCAATTGCTCGCCATAGCCCCCAACCCAACCCAACCCATCTCGAACATAAGTATATGGGTTCAAGTAAGGGGGCTAAGGGGCACCTTTGCATGCAACGCTCTCACACCTTCAAATTGACCTCAATGGGAGGGTCCCTAGAACCTTCATGATTTTGTTGGCCTTGCCTTGCAAAGGCAATACTATGTGTTGAGGCCGCAAAGGCAATACTATGTGTTGATGTCGGTTGATGGAGTTTGAAACAAATCCATGATCCATTGTTTGCATGAGACATAATCAAAGGAAAAACCTATTTTGCAAAACTCATCCCTATTTTGGTTTGCATGAGGCATAAGTTAGGGAAAAAACGAATGCGTATACATGGATAAATTTTTTTTAAAGCAAAATCTTAAATCCCTATTTTGGTTTGCATGAGGCATAAGCAAGGGGAAAAAATGAACGCATAGATGGATTTTTTTTTTAAAGCAAAATCTTAAATCTTAAAAGCAAAATGTAAAAGGTATTTATACTAGCAGTAGATGGAGTTCTCTCTCTCTCTCTCTCTCTCTCTCTCTCTCTCTCTCTCTCTCTCTCTCTCTCTCTCTCTCTCTCTCTCTCTCTCTCTCTCACGCGCTCACAAGTTGATCGGAATTGTCCTCGGCTGGCTAATTGGAGGGATTTCTTGGTTGAAAGGTACGAGTCTCTTCTTTGTTTGCAGCTTTCATCATCTTGTGCATGTTGTGACCTGTTGATTTACCTCAGGTCATCTATCGCTGACTTTGAAGGATGAATCTGTTTTGAAAAGTTATTGCATAATGAAGTACAGATTCATCTGAAACCTAAAGACCGATGGTCAATAGAGTCACAAGATTCATGTCATCATCTGTGTAACGCAAACTTGAATCGTTCACTTATTAGTTACTTACAGTATACCAATTTCTCAGAAGTTATAAAGCTATATGTATATTATGAGACTTTAGAGGTATCTAGCTTAACCTATAGACGCCTTTTCGAATCAAAGAATAAGAATATGTGCAAGATGTGTTTGATAAGAACTGTAGATCTTTTACTTTATATCACTAGTATCACTCTTGAAAGGTTGGCTTGTGATATTTGAGTCCATGGTCACAAGCCTCCCTTAGTCTCTTGCAAGATATCAGGATCACATTTCACATCTGACTCACAAAAAATCTCAATGATCATCCGTATGACATGAACGCTTACATGACTGCTGAAGAGTATTGGACTTTTCTTGCAAGGGGCCATTGCATGCTAAGCATGGCTGCTCTTATTACATCTAGGAGGTGGGTTTTGACGGAGGAGTTGGTCCTTTGGGTAGAAATATTCACGTGCTTTGAGCATGCCATTGTTCTGTGGTCAATAAAGAATTATTGTTTTCAGGATTGCAAAGCTTTTGAATCTCCAACTGCACATTCGTGTTTTCATCATATTTGCAACACGTAGAAGTCGATTTTCTATGTAGAATGCAGACCTTAAAGGATGTGCTGGAAGAAATACTGAATCAAGATATTTCCACAGCCAAGGCATAGTAACAAAGATATGAACATGATTTGTGCATGCATGCAAAGGCATATCTAGTTGTGTGATATGAGAGTGAAACTACGACAAAAATTGGTATACTATGTGGCGCTAGCTGTCCAACTTGAATGTATATTTGTATTGTCCATGTCCTGAAACTATCATTCAACAGATCAAAATATGTAATTGGATTAGATCATTCGTGTTTTTCATCAGATTTTCAATGTGTAGAAGATGATTTTCCCATGCTCCTCAATCTTTTTTCGCTCTTTCTTATCTATGGCCCTCTTGCCAAACCACACAATGTTCATCCTGTTTTGCAACAACAACTTGATAAGATCAAATTTATCATAATCCAATAGCATCACAAGACGATTTTGAACAGTTGAGTTAAAAACCCGACCGGATCAATCACCACAGCACAACGTCAAGTGCAATAAGACAAGACAACAAAATTGCTTTCACACAAACTGTATATTCAAACTGATAAGCAAGTACAAAGATAAAGTTGCTTAAAAGCACTCAAAGGGCTCGTAAAAGAAAGATGGCCCGATAATTCTAGAATTGAGCACACGTAGTGCCGTCGAAATAAGAAAGCATTGTATAAGTCGATCATTGCTATTTTAACTCTCTCCCTCAATGTTCAACATCTCTCTTTATTTTAAAGTTTACTTTATTCATGGAACATACCTCCATGATAGTATTACAAGTAAAGGCTTTTTACATAACCAGATCTAAGCCAAGTTTGGCTCTGAAAGTTTCAAACTTCTCTTTACTTAAAGCTTTCGTAAATATATCAGCAACTTGTAACAACGTAGAACAGTGTACAATACTTATATCTTCAGATTGTAGCTTTTCACGCACAAAGTGATATTTTACCTCAATATATTTTGTCCTTGCGTGAAAGACAAGATTCTTAGCCAATTGTATTCCAGTTTGGCTGTTACAAAAAATAACATTAGGATTTACCTGCTTCACGCCAATTTCACATAACAACTTACGCAGCCAAATAGCTTCCTGGGTGGCAGAACTTAATGCTTTATATTCGGCTTCTATAGAAGAAAGAGAAATAGTGTCTTGCTTCTTGCTAGACCACGAAAAACAACCGCTACCAAAATTGAAGGCATAACCTATAGTTGACTTTCTATCATCTACATTCTTGCCCAATCATCGTCAACATAACCCTGCAACTTAGGTACATCACTTTGTCTTTTATAGACCAGGCCAAGATTAGGTGTACCTTTCACATACCTCAAAATCCTTTTCGCAGCTTTCCAATGGTCCATAGTGGGTGATGACATGAATTGGCTAATCAAACTTACAGCATAGTAGATATCAGGACGTGTAGTCATAAGATATATCAAACTCCCAACTAGCTGACAATATAAAGTAGCGTCAACATGTGCACAACAATCAATACGAGATAATTTCTTACCAGCTTCGCAAGGGGTGATGGAAGGTTTGCACTCTGTCATGCGAAATCTCTCTAATATCTCGTGCACATACTTGTTTTGACATAACCAGCTATCATTGTCAGTTTGCCATACTTCGACACCCAAGCAATAGTGCATAAGATCTAAATCTATCATCTCAAATTGCTTGCATAAGTTGGCTTTGATAGAATGGATGAGATTCTCATCAATGCCCTTGATAATGATATCATCAACATAAAGTACAATCAAGGCAATGCTATCTTCGTACTTAGAGGAAGAAGTTTGCATGGTCCAACCGCAAGGCTTCATGGAAAAAGGACATGAATTTGTTCTTACAAACTCATGAGAAAGAAAGTAATTGTCAATGTGTCCATACCATGTGTGTGGCACTTGCATAAGGCCATAAAGTGCTTTGCGTAGCTTGCATACCTTATGTTCTTGTCCTTTTGCCATGAAGCCCTGTGGTTGGACCATGTAAACTTCTTCCTCTAAGTCACCATTCAAAAATGCGGACTTCATATCCATTTGATGGATTTTCCACCCAAAATGAGATGCTAAGGCAATGATAAGGCGTAGCGTAGTCCACTTAGCCACTAGAGCAAATGTCTCATCATAGTCAATTTCGTTATTTTGCTCATAGCCCTTCACTATCAGGCGTGTCTTATGCTTTTCTATTGTGCCATCCGCATGAAACTTTGTTCTAAACACCCATTTGTTGTCAATGGGTTTCTTTCCAAGTGGTAGATCAACCAACTCCCATGTATCATGCCTGTGGATGGATTCCATCTCCTCTTCCATTGCCCTTTGCCACTCTTTGTGATCCTTTGTTTCATCAAAGGTTGATGGCTCTCGACACTTCAAAATGTCACTCATTAGGGCATAGTTCACATGATAACGATCGGGAGACTTCCTTTCCCGCGTTGATCTTCTCACTTCTCCTTGTGTGCTAGATCCTGGTTGATTTAGCTTTGCGTCCTTTATGATCTTTTCATACCATTTTGGTATCTTAGATTCACGTGATACACTACATGGAGAGTATGTATAAAGTCCTACCAACAGGATTCTAGCCTAAGCATACCATACAAAGCAACAACACATGGAAACCGGTGGAGCTTAAACCAACCCAACCAAACCTACATTGAACGGATCTAGCCCCCAAGCTATGGATCAATCAGAGTCATGGAAAGAGGACTCACACTAGCAGCATGTAGCTACGCATCACAAATCAAGCATACACTAGTGAGAGCCCAGCAGGTATACTTATACCCTCCAAGGCCCATGCACCACTAGTAGTGCATTGTGACACCTCACTGGACACCTCTACAGCCTATCTAGGCCACGTCATCCAATTCCCTAATGAGTCACTGATAGACCCATACCAACTCCACCACCATGTGTTTAGGCCTACAACCATTAATTATGACCATGTACACATAAGGGCCCCAATTCCCTTATAGTCATAATTAACTTACGGGTTGTTGGTCTACCGGTCCCTAGCATGGACACACTCCCCGATATCTAGCATTTGTTTTATGAATTTATGGCAATTTTGACCTTGCATCAAATAAACAAATGATGCAAATTAGTGTTCATACTAGTACCTACAATCACATTGGCTTCCCACATGAATGGGTAGAAAGAACAATACCAATCAAGAAATTTTTGATGTATACTCGATTTTGATAATATAGACGAGTTACAATTTTTCTGCTCAATATGCAATCTCTGAATCTTGTGATGCTTGTTCAATTCTATCAGTAGATATTTTTTCAACGTCACTAGACATTACTTGTTTCTCATAAAATTATTGTCAGATTAGCAATAGTTGTCTATTGTTCAGAGGATGATTGATCATGGTTTGAGGCAGTAACCTTATCCAATAAATCAGTTCCATCTGAGCTCAAACTGGACTCATTGCTTGAGCCGGCATATTCGACTTCAGCAGTTTCTACAGAGCGACCTGAATGTTCGGTTTCATTTCAGCAGGCTAGTTCACACATGACTAGTCACAAGGAGTTCTTTACTTCTTTGATCACTTATGATGGAGCCAAGAAAGTGATTCACATGGCCAATGGTGGTGAGTGTGTGATTGAAGGTATTAGTTCAATCCTATTTGTATTTCTACTAATAAGAAAGCAAGACTTGATGGTGTTCTTTACATTTCTTCACTTTCAAAGAATTTGTTAAGTGTTGGCCAAATGATAGAGAAAGGATACATGGTGAAGTTTGGTGGTGATGCTTGTTTCATTACAAAGGAAGAAATCTTGGTTGCTAGGGGAAATAGACAAGGTAGACTTTTCAGGCTTGATGCTTTTGTTATGGCTAACAAAAAGGATGGAATGGAAAAGGAGATTGGTTTCAACTTTTCAAAGTTCTCTTTTAGAGTCAATAAGATTGGTGGATCTTATGAAAAGTCTGACAAGCTTCCTTATGCTAGATCTAGGTCAAGATCTAATATGCTTTTTGGAGATGCTCATCTTGTGTGTGTGTGCTAACTTGGCTAGCTATGAGGATGATGATAGTTCTTCAATGGTTCTTCATGGCAAGTGCAAGCATGAAAAAGGTAAGGAAAAGAGCTAACTTCATCAATGGAGGTAGTGAAGGTTCTTCCTTGAAAAATGTTGTTGCTAATGATTTCTTTGGTCATATGGAAAAAAATGTTGCTAGGTGCATGCATGAAGGAGGTGGTTCTTCTACATTTCTTTGTTATGATTCCAAGAAAGTCATTTGTTTAACAAGTGGTGTCACGTGTCTTCATAAAGAGAGTAGATCAAATGGTTCTATCATGAAACTTGGTGAGGAAGATAGTCACAAGTCAAGAAGAAGAGAAGTATGTGAAGTATTCAAAGTAGGATGTACTTTACATGATATCATTGTGAATGATAGTGAGGAAGAAACATTATCATATGAGTCATTACCTAAATCATTGAGTAAAAGTTCTTGTTTGAAAAACAAGAGTACTTCGATCATCCTTATGTTGAAGGTACTAATAATTTTTGCTTTTAATGTTTTTGAGGTTTTTACTTCTTATGATTCAATCATTAAGAGGGAGTTTTGTGAAGGAAAGAGCAATAGAAGATTGGTTCTTGGGAACATCCAAGGCATGGATCTCACATCTCTTCATCAACTCAAAGGATTCTATGATTTTGGTGAATTGTTCACTCATGATTGAGATGGCAAAAGGTTGGTTGGAGAAGACTACATGGAGCAAATAAAGGGATTATTTATTCAAGGCAAAGAAGATTTCATTGGTGAGATTATTGAGGTTTGTTATGGACTCAAGAGGGCTGGATTTATTAGGTTTGATACTCATCTTCACCTACTCTACTTCACGTTAGATGGAAAGTTTGGAATCTATGTTTTGCTTTATGATGGTGGCATTGTTTTCATTTCATGTGGAGAACCCATCTCTTTTGATTATATGTCCATCTCATGTGTATTTCTCAAGATATCTTGATTTCTAGTGTATAGAATGTCAATTTTGTTGTTGATCTTGCTTCCACACATGTGAAAGACCATATGCTATTGTTGTTGTACGGACAAAGATAGTACCATATTTGATCTTAGATTATGATCAAATTTTAGTGATCTATGCAATTTTAGCATGTGTAAATTGATGATTTCTATCTTGTAGCTAAATCTAGATGTGAAACAAATTTGGTCAAGATCTTGTTGATCCATTAAGTATGTTTTGGATCTATTTTTTCACAATAAGAGTGACCCTAAAAGATTTGGATCAAGTGTATCAAAAAAGAAACGTGAGCAGAAAGATAAGGACAAAATTGGCGAAGACCTCCCTCGAAGATCCAGTAAAAGGCATCGAGGTGCTCAAGAAGAGAGCGTTCTATCGATCAAAGATGAAGGGATGTATCGTCCCAAAACAAAAGAGACACGGGCTACCTATGAGGCATTTCTGAGTACGATTCAACAGTAGTTTGGAGATCAGCCCCAAGACATTATGTGGGGAGATGCAGATGAAGTGTTGGTTGTGCTAAAAAATGATAAGTTTAAAGATCCAGACAAGAAGAAGGAACTGCAAAAGCTACTCAATATCGTATCACAAGAAAGATTCAATCAATTGGTGAAAAGCAAGCTCATAACAGATTATTCTGAAGGTGCTGATGTTGGGGTAAGTCGAGTAGACGAGGCTTTGGATGATGACATAGGAGTGGCAGTTGAGTTTGAAGAGGAAGAAGGAGAAGATGAGAGTGATTCAGATGAGGTACAAGAGGACCGTGAGGGCGATAAGGATGGGCAAGAAACACATGAGGCGTAGGATATGCAGGTGGGAGGAATTGATGATGAAGAGATGGAAGAGGCTGATGAAGGACTGAATGTGCACGATATTGAGGCCTATTGGATTCAACGCAAAATATCTCAAGCATACCAGGATATAGATCCCCAACAAATCCAAAAGCTTGTAGAGTAAGTGTTGAAAACATTGGGAGAGGGCGATGATCATGATGTTCAAGTTAAAATAGCAATGATCGACTTATATAGTGCTTTCTTATTTCGACGGCACCACGTGTGCTCAGTTCTAGAATTATCGAGCCGTCTTTCTTTTACGAGCCCTTTGAGTGCTTTTAAGCAACTTTATCTTTGTACTTGCTTATCAGTTTGAATATACAGTTTGTGTGAGAGCAATTATGTTGTCTTGTCTTATTGCACTTGACGTCGTGCTGTGGTGATTGATTCGGTCGGGTTTTCAAACTGTATTCTCAACTTGGTATCAGAGCCCTTGGTGGCTACAATCACCGGACAGGAACAAAGAGCTGTGAATTCATGACGGTTTGTTGGCTAGGAAGCACAAAGCCGAGTCTGTGGAGATTCGTGGAACGGCTCGAAACTGTAAAAAGGATTCAGAGACAGGGAATTGTCGGTTGAATTAAAAAGCAAGCAAAGATTGTAGCTAAAAATTCAGAAGGAGGGTTGCTTGGTGTTAGTGATTGATTTGAATCCAATCTGATACCGTTTGGATAGCGCTTTGGTGTAAAAGATTGCTTGTTGTTGGGCGACCTCAGTGGAATAGGGAGCTGCAAAAAGAAATTCTGAAAAGGACTGGGCAAAGTCTCAGGAAAGGTGTATTCCTTGGAAGCCAGGTTTGGAGGAGTTGTAATCAAGATCTCTCTCAGCACAAAACCTTGTTCAGAGCTGTGAAAGTGTGCAACTGGGCACCCTGGTGTGGGAAGGGATCTGTCAACCGGTCGTGGACAGCCGCGCACAGATTGAGAAGCGTGGGCAGATTTTGAGGAGCAGCAAAGAGGGTTTGAAGCTCTTTTACCGTAGTTGAAACCAAATAGAGAAGCCTGGAGGCTCGCGCATGCTAATCCGTAGTAAAGACTTGGTGCGTGGAAGGCGCCAGTGTATGGAAGTGCGAGCTTGAGTGCACAAAAATCTCTTGTTGATGTAGGATCTGATCTTCAAAGGATCGGCGGTGAGGGTAGTGAACCCAGGGAGCAACATGGGCCATTGATTTATCAACAACCACTGGATTTTCTTAAATCTTTAAAAATTTTCAATTTGAAATAAAATTTGGATCCTGACTTTTGTGAAGAGTGAAGTCTTTTCAAGGTGAAAAGACAGTGCACGACAGCTAGGGGAGCTTGGGAAGCTCTTAGAATGCAATTCAAGCTTGCAATCCAGTTCGAGCCATGTTCTTGAAGTTGAGATTGAACGCAGTCAGGATGGAAGAAGGTGAATCAGTGGAATCTTTCTTCACCAGGATAGAGGAGCTGAGAGATCAACTTGTGGCAATTGGAGAACCAATTAGTGAGAAATTCTCACCAATCCATGATGGGGACAAGGTCACTCAAGCCAATGGGGAGGAATGCCAAATATCGGGTATTGGCAATGTACCTGTGCAGTTTTCTGATGGTAAAATCAAGAATATCCCTAATGTGCTTTATGTTCATGGACTCAAAAAGAGTTTGCTTTATGTTGGAGTAATCAACACATCTTTGCTTATGTGAATCTTGTTCATTATAGGATTAAAACACCTGTATGCCTTCATCCTCTCATCATAACTTTGCTTCAGCGTCAAGTTTCTTTCGCTCCTTCTTTGGCACATGTACATAGGCCCTACATCCAATGACACGAAACTTGTTGATTTTTGGCTTTATTCCTGTAAATGCTTCTTCGGGAGTCACATTTGGAACCGCAACTGTAGGGCTCCTATTTTGCAAGAACATTGCCGCACTACACGCTTCCGACCAAAGTGAATCAGTCAAGCCCATTTGCTTCATCATGGAGCGTGCACTCTCCATAATAGTCATGTTTTTTCTTTCAGCTACACCATTACTATGCGGTGTGTGTGATTGTGTGAATTGTCTTTTGATGCCATGTTCCTTGCAAAAGTCCTCAAAATCATCCAATTTGTATTCGCCCCCTCTATCAGATCTTAGCACTTTGATGCGTGCATCCAGTTGGTTCTCTACTAAAGTCTTAAACTCCTTGAAACGAGCAAAAGCGTCAGATTTCTTCTTCAAGAAATAAATCCATGTCCTCCTAGAGTAATCATCTATGAAAGTCATAAAATAATATGCTTTCCCCAACGACATGGTCTTCATTGGGCTACACAGGTCGTTGTGAATAAGTTCCAGCGATTTCTTAGCTCTTGCAGCTCCACCTTGCTTGAATGTCTCCCTGTGATGCTTTCCCATACGCATCCTTCACATATTGCGTGATGATCATCCTATAATGCTGGTAATCCTATTACCATCTTCAGCTTCGCCATCAATCTTAAGCTCCCATAGTCCAAGTGACCATGTCTTATGTGCCACAACTCAAGATTGAGATGCTATTGAGAGCGCCAAACCACATTCTCCTGGTTTTGCAACATCCAATTTATAAAGGTCACAATTACTATCTCTATAACCTTTCGCCACGACTCTATGGTTGTGGTTCATATCCTTCATAAGTCATCCATCCTTGACAAATTCAACGCATAAATATGAAGATGAAGACCATGCAAGTGATGAAAGCATCAAAAGACTTCCCACAATTTTGGAAGAAGAAGATGAAGAAGATGCTCCACAGGATTATGCACGTGAAGACGAGAATCGAGAGGGTGAGTATGAGAAGACACCACCTATCCAAGAGCCTAGGGGAAGGTACTTGCCAATAGGAGCAATAAGGAGAAACCGGTTGGAAGTAAGAGACATTACTTGGACGCTCCTTAGGACACATAATGTCATGCCCATGACTCGTCTCGGGTAGCATGTCCACTCTAGGGACCAGTAGACCAACAACCCGTAAGTTGATTGTGACTATAAGGGAATTTGGGCCCTTATGTGTACATGGTCATAATTAATGGTTGTAGGCCTAAACACATGGCAGTGGAGTTGGTATGGGTCTATCAGTGAGTCATTAGGAAACTGGATGACGTGGCCCAGATAGGCTGCAGAGGTGTCCAATGAGGTGTCACAGTGCACTACTAGTGGTGCATGGGCCTTGGAGGGTATAAGTATACCTGCTGGGCTCTCACTAGTGTATGCTTGATTTGTGATGAGTAGCTACATGCTGCTAGTGTGACTCCTCTTTCCATGACTCTGATTGATCCATAGCTTGGGGGCTAGATCCATTCGATCTAGGTTTGGTTGGGTTGGCTTAACCTCCACCGGTTCCCATGTGTTGTTGCTTTGTATGGTATGCTTAGGCTAGAACCCTGTTGGTAGGACTTTATATTGGTATCAGAGCCAGTCTAAGCATGATTTACCATTGAAAGTGCTGGGTGGAAATCTCGACGTTTTCTCAAGAATTCGATGAAGTAAGCAACAAACGGTGGAATTGTGAAATTTTTTTCCCATTGGAAATAATTTTCGAATTGCAATCAATTGTGTGGTAAGTGCACTACCAGGCTCACTATTGGTTCGTTTTTGAGCTTTTCGAATTAGTTTATTGGAAGAAATTCTGTGTCAATTCTATTGTTGCCGATTACTCTGTGGTTAGCATCTTTGTGATAGCAACAGGTTACTTAATTGGTTGCTGGTTTTTTTCCTACAGTCTTTTATTCTTCTTATGAATGGTTATTGTATTTTGAATGCTGTCTATTGCCTGTTTGGAAGCCGGTTTGGTTTTAAATTGGTGGGAATAGGCTTAATAGAAACAAAAATATCTAATCTGTTGGCTGTTGAGTGTTGGTGATATTTGATAGGATTGCAAGGCTGTTTATTGTGGAATCTCAGGTTTATGCTTCATTTTCCGGCAAACTAACAGTTGTTTGCAAGGTCAGGAGCCTGTAAAACCATTCTGGAGGATGGTTGGGTTCAGATTTGATGACAATTTGTTAAGTAATTGTAATAGCCTGCAAAACTAGGTTTTCTAGAAAAATTTGGTAGGCCAAGTCCTCCTAGTGAGAAATTAGATGAGAGTTTTCACAAACTCAAGTTTCTAATTGCCTCAACTCCAGTTTTGAAGATAGAGGATCCAGATTTGCTGTTTGTTATTGATACTAACGCGAGTGATATGACTATTGGAGCTGTTCTCTTACAAGAGGGTCAACCCGTTGCCTTTGAGAGTAAGAAACTAATCGATGTGCAGGTCAGGTATACCACTTAGGAAAAAGAGTTTTTTGTTGTGATCCATGCTTTGAAATCATGGAGGCATTACCTGTACGGTAATAAATTTGTGGTTAATACGGATCATCAACCTTTAAAGTATTTCTGTAATCAGAATGATTTGCGAGGTCGTAAGGCCAGATGGGTAGAACTCATGCAAGAATTTGACTTTGAAGCCCTTTACATTGCACCCTAGGTTGATCCTCAGACAGTAGCTATGGCATCCCATACCACCACAGACCAAACCACTCTCAAAGTTTCCTTGCCTAAGATGGATGATAGGTCAGGCTCAGAATCATGCTTATACAAGTGTGTATCATCAATCAATGGAATACCAATCCTCCCACATATACAGCCATAGCCATTAAGTTTAGTCTTCTCTCATGCCTAATTCCCACTACTGGGGATCCTATCTCGAGGACCTTGAGTTTCACTTAAGTAGCTACCTAGTCTCAATTGGCCTCCTCTAACTCAAAGTTAGACTTAGACTAATCCAAGTCAATCAGGGGAGCTATTAAAAAACAAAATTTGAGAAGTGAATGAGATATATACCCGCATCTCCATACAATCAATAATAACTTGTGCAAGGATCGGACTTGAGATCTGGCTGTGGAGCGAGGGGGGGAGCGATTAGAGAGAGCGAGGGAGGACAGAGGAATGCGAGCGAGCAGGAGCGAGCAGGGAGAGAGCAAAGGGGAGGAGCGAGCGAGCAGAGGCGCGGAGAGAGCGGGAGAGAGAGAGCCGAGGGAGAGAGCGGGAGAGAGCAGGGTTTGAGCGAGGAACAGAGAGAGAGAGAGAGAGAGAGAGAGAGAGAGAGAGAGAGAGAGAGAGAGAGAGAGAGAGAGAGAGAGAGAGATGTGGCCATACCCTCTGCCGCCGGACACGTGTCATGGTCAGATGTGGGCCATACCCTCTGTCGGACACGTGCAGTATGAGAGAGAGAGAGAGAGGGGGGGGGGGGGTATGGCCCATGTATTGACACGTGTTGCAACGTGACAATGCATGGCCAGACGCAAGCCATACCCTCTGCCGGACACGTGTCAGTATGGCTGGAAAAAAAATTTGACACGTGTCGCACAGCGTGTTGAAACATGCTGACGCGGCAAGACAGATATCGTGCACACACTGGCCGGTGGTGTGTACACCACCATCTCTGAGTCAAGCGCAAATTGGTGGACCACAATTTTTTCAAAATTGTGGGAACATATCTGTGATTTTTAACTCTGGGTGGGTTTATGTTTTTATCCTCACGTGAGTTCCTATTCTGAGGGTGCAAGTTGTCGCTGCAACCTTCTCTAGGTGACACGGGCATTTTTTGAGAGATTTAGTTTCTTCATTTTGTGATCAACTATTTTTTTTTTCATGTTGTGACACGTGCACAAACATGCTGAATCAAAGCAAACAGTATATAGTTGAAAAGCTAATTTTGCAAGGAAAATTCATGCAGAATTACAGAATTTTCTGGTTAACTGAAAAATAAAACCAAAAAAAGAATTGCAGGCCAGGAGAGAGAGAGAGAGAGAGAGAGAGAGAGAGAGAGAGAGAGAGAGAGAGAGAGAGAGAGAGAGAGAGAGAGAGAGAGAGAGAGACGAGGGACAGAGAGAGCAGGGAGCAGGGGACGAAGGAGAGCGAGCAGGAGCGAGGGGGGAGCGACGGGAGAGAGCGAGGGAGGACGGAGGAGAGCGAGCGAGCAGGAGCGAGCAAGGAGAGAGCAAAGGGGAGGAGCGAGCGAGCAGGAGCGAGCAGAGAGCGAAGGGGAGGAGCGAGCGAGCAGAGGCGCGAAGAGAGCGGGAGAGAGCGAGTAGGGAGAGAGCGAGGGTTTGAGCGAGGAACAGAGAGAGAGAGAGAGAGAGAGAGAGAGAGAGAGAGAGAGAGCGAGGGGTTGAGCGAGGGAGAGAGAGCGAGCGAGCGAGAGAGAGAGAGAGAGAGAGAGAGAGAGAGAGAGAGAGAGAGAGAGAGAGAGAGAGTATGGCTAGATGTGGGCCATACCCTCTGCCGAACGTGTCATGGTCAGATGTGGGCCATACCCTCTGCCAGACACGTGTCAGTATGGGAAAGAGAGCGAGCGAGAGGGAGAGGGAGAGAGAGAGAGAGAGGGTATGGCCCATGCATTGACACGTGTTGCAACGTGACAATGCATGGCCAGACGCAGGCCATACCCTCTGCCAAACACGTGTCAGTATGGCTGAAAAAAAATTTCGACCGTGTCGCACAGCATGTGTTGAAACATGCTGACGTGGCGAGACAGATATCGTGCACACACTGGCCGGTGGTGTGTACACCGTCTCCGTGTCAAGCGCAAATTGGTGGACTACAATTTTTTCAAAATTGTGGGAACATATTCACCTGGTCTACGTTATCATTGTTAGTGTAGCAGGGCATGGCAAATTTCCCCAACAATGCAGCACTGGGTGCTCTAGAAAATCCTCAACAACGGACTGTCAAAATAGACAGTGAAGTAGTATCTATTGCTCTATGTCATGGCTATTTTCAGAGAGCTCTATTTTAGGATCGAACATTTCTCAATAGTACTTAGACATTACGACTATACTACTGGGGAATCTCATTCCAGTTCAGACACAGAAGCGACTGTGGCATAGATGTAGAATTGCACTTTAACATACCATATAAAAACACAAAACAGAAAGATTACTCATGATTGTTGAATAATCAGCATGATTGATATTTCAGTTTTTAAAAGATAGATTCTCATTTTCAGTCATAGTCAACCAGATTAGTTTTCAAATTCATACAGTTGTAAGTACAAGAACAAAAAAAGGTTTGTTGAAGTGGTTAAACATGAACATTTAAATACCTGGTAATATATTCTTGGTGTGACACGTACCCATCAACACTCAACTAACACATCAATGCATACCATAACAACAATAAGGAGTCGTCAGGACCAGTTTAATGTTACATTACGTCCATTTCCAAAAGTAGTGGCAAAGTCTATTTGTCACATGACTTGCAAACATTAGTCCATGTTATCAAAATGGGCTCTTCCCCTTTCAGACCACCCTGAGAGAGAACTCCTTGAGTCAAAAACGGACAATATATCTTGTTTGGCAAGCATATCGTGATGGCTCCGAGTTAGAGATGATAGTATTTGGGATATTCAGACTCGTCATTGAGATAGAAAGATTAGTTTGGAACACACCTCTAGATTCATTAAGGTAGATATAAAGATCCTCAAATCAAACTTGGACTACCTTGTCATGATCTACCACTACTGAACTACAAGAGACCAATAGCTTTTATAAAAATTAAATCTGAAAGTTTGTATGTTTGAAAATTATGCATGTAAATTATATTATTAATCCTCTCAATCAAAAGCATAAGAAAAAGAAATGAAGTCATTGCCAACTCTCAGAGCCAGTTTTCAGAAGTACATGTAAACCGTATTCTTCTTTGAATAAGCCACAGCATCAGCCTAGCCTTTATTGGATCATTCCTCTCTAAAACTGTATACAGACACTACACAAACACCACAAATCACCATAGAATAAATTTACTATACACAGCCAACATGAGGGCCTAAAAGAGAACCAATACACCCCTTTGCTCCAAAGCTCATTAGTTTTCCTCTAAGGAGATATGTTTCCTAAGCAGAGGCAATAGTCTGAAATTTTTTCACCCTGAAAGTGTTTGGTTATGCAGAGGGTGCAAGCGAAACAGCGTCCTGCAGATTTTTCAGTCCCTTTTCATAGTTCACGAAACCCATAAACCAGAACTCATGATCATCAAAAGTCATTATCTGGATGTACTTTTCTGCTGCCTTCTCCTTGTTTGCAGATGGGTTGACAGCCTTGACTTTATCCAATGGGATGATAACCTGCAAGTTGAGAAACCGCTGACAGATTAGCAGACTTCAATGCTTAGAAATCATTTGAATCACGGTAGACGGAATACAACCACTAGCTTGTATTATGCAAACAATAAAAAGCGACATTAAATATTGCTTCAAGAAATCAGCACAGAATACCAGACTGTATCAAATCATCAGAAACAGAAAAAACTCAAAAGTACATATTCAGCAATTTAAAGAACAACCAGAATCTCAATCATGACCTCAATAATTAGAAAGGAAATATGAATTGTTCCTTTTTGCTTGAGCATTCATCATGACATGAGCTGAGAGATTGAGAAAATGCCTTAACAAAGGAAATCAAACAATAAGCTAAAGAATTCAATGAGTTTATCATCCGCCAAATCAACTATATTTCTGCTTCTTCTTATTTGCCATCTTGTAAATAAGAAGTGCTCAAAATCATAGAAGGTATTTTGAAGTGTCGGCCATAATAATCCAAATCAATAAATTCCTAAATAGAGAGTTATTTTTTCTACCCAGAGCTCATACGCCAAATGTCGTCAAGTGATATGCAACCTGAAAGATTCAGGTCTATTGCAGGGCATAATCTTTGTCTAAGCAAAATGATATTGACATGCCACCACAGAAACTTGCATATGTTGCATGAACTAGCGAAGGATATTCTAGATAAGCATACAACCTGAAAATGTGTAAGGGGATTAGTTTTCTGGATGTCATGTGCCAATCATAGCATCCTAATATCTAATCCATTCTTAAACATCAAGTTAGCATGGTGAAAGCATGAAATCAAAAAACAAGCAAGGTAGAGAGATTACATTAGTCTTCTGTACGCTTATGCTTCATCTTGTTTCTGAAGTAGATAGTTGTTTGAATAAGTCCTTCTACGAACAATGCTCCTATTTTATTCTTGTACTATCTTACATGTTTTTTACCCATGCGTACTGGACAGACATTAATATAGTTCTGCTTCTTCTTCTTCTCTATTATGCACACACACTTTTATTATCGCGTTTATCTTAGTTCATATTAGATGTTTTCTTTCTTACAGCTTCAGAGACGTTTTTTTCGCTCCCATTGTTGTCACATACTTGACATGTACTTCATTAGTCTTATATGCCTTTTGCCTTTTGGCATGAAAAAGACATTAATAAAGCTTTCTTCCTTTCTTTCTTTCTCTCTCTCTCGTGCAAGCCCAACTCGGGCCTTTTTACCAGTCGGCTGATTCGAATCGCGATTCATTGTTCGAATCGCCAATTTGTGCAACTATGTAATAAATTGATGGAAAAAGTCGATGAAGCCTGAAAATGATTTTACTTCACGAATTGCTTTTGAAATTGGACACTGTATACGTTATGAACCTTATCATAATATGTCTCAATGTCGTGATTGGATATTATATGGCCTAGATACATGAGTTTTGTTTGAAAAAATTCATGGTTTTGCTCTTTAGCATAAAGCCTTCTTTGCCTTAAGATACTTAAGAGAAGTTAAGACAATACAAAAATGCTCTTCATGCTCCTCATGAGTCTGGTTATACACCAAATATCATACAAGAAAACGATGGCAAACTTCCCCAACAATAAACAAAGAAGATCGTTCATCATCTGCAAAGTTGTTGGTGCACTTGTGAGACCAAAAGGTAAATACAAAAATTCATAATGGCCATATCTAGTATAAAAACCAAGATACATCGTCTTCTTTAACCCTTATTTGATGATATTGTAATTAGAGATCAATCTTGTACCATTCAGACGATTCATCAAATCATCCATCCTAGGTAAGGGGTAGCATTTTTTGATGTCATTTTATTTAACTATCTATAGTAGTCAACATAGAGTCATAAGCCCTTGGGCCCTTCATCTTTCTTTCCAACTAATATTACAAGAGCTCCCCAAGGGGATTAATATACATACATATATATATATATATATATATATATATATATATATATATATATATAGGGATATAGGGATAGGCTTTCATGCAATTGCTCAAGAAAAACATCACTAGATTCTTGCCTAATTCATCTAAAGACCCCATCAATAAGTACAAAATCAGGCATGTGATACATCAAAATTCATATTTTGAGTAGCAAAATAATTCACATGAATCACACCTTTTAAAAAGCAAAGATACGCAGGATACTCAATACTTTTCAAGCATAGAGGAGCATATACAAAAGTTAAATCAGGCATATTAACATCACCTTTAAGTTCAAATAACAGGCCCTTACGCCAAAATGTCAAATTGTAAGTCACACAACTTTCCATAACAACATTTTTGGAATAAAATCACTTTTTTCCCAAAATCTACCTTATCAAGATTCACTATGTGGAATCTACATAACTTTGAATCCTTAACGGCGAGTGAGGAACAATTTGATCCCAAATTTGCCGAACATCTCTTGATGTCATTTTGACTATGTACTTTGTGTATCACTTGGGACACTGGCCACTCTGATCTTTTGCACCAATTTTGACTATGTACTTGTGTATCACTTGGGACAGTGGCCACTCTGATCTTTCGCACCAATTTTGAGTTGAATATTTTAAGTTCAATTATCATCGAAAAGAATACACATAGCTTGTTCTCCTAAGAATTGATTCGTACGAGTTAGATCGTGAGGTCCAAATACAATTGTAATAAAACAGATAATCAAAGTAATCTATAATATTGAAACTAAGAAATAGGGAGGAATATGCACTACCCAGTTAGTGTAACAAGAGATTGCTAGCATTTATGGATAAAGTTTGTATCTCATAAAATTTTAGAATTAGAGTTTATTAAAATACTCTGTAAGCTTGGATTGATTGATCATATGTTGGCTACTATAGACTTTAAGATAAGTGAAACAATAACAGAGAATCTACCCAGTGGGAGTCACTCCAAAGCCGTAAAACATTTATAAGAGAAATAGAAGCTCCAGTTCATGTCAAGGCTGAGATAGAATCTAGCTATCACAGAAGGTTAAAAAACAAAGGCAACAAGAATGCAATCAAAAAGTGATGCAAATTATTCTAGAAGTGTTATTTGCACAGAAACTGCACTTGTTTCTTTCAATAACTTGAGATATTTCAACTGTTGTCAAATATTCAGTGAAATGGTTCATGTATATGACCCATTTAAAGTTTGAGATAAGCTGGTAAGGCTTACCTTGTAGTAAATAGACGCTTTTTGATCAGAAGAAGAACTATGTTGCAAAGGGCGATCACTACAGAAAGCAAATTTGGCTGTCGAAATATACAATGTTCCCACAACAGGACCAGTGGAAGTTGACAGATAGCATGCATACGACTTCCTTAGCTGCTCATTTGAAGTGGTATCAAATGACTGTTTAAAAACTTTTTCAAGCCCACCTTCTCTAAGTACTTTTGCTCCTTGATTAAGCCTGCCCCATGCAGTATCAGTCATGGAAGGACCTGTTTTCACTGCAAACAACATCAAGACTGCCATATCAAGAAAGCTCCTGAGAAGCACTGTGTTCTGAAACCTAGAAAAATACATCACTGACACGCAAGAGGAAATAAAAGTCCTGAAACCAAGACTATCGCATTCTTCTAGATATCACATGTGCACTGTGTTCCTTTGTTTTTATGGTCAGATCATGTTTGATTTGCATAAGTTGTAGAGAACAATAGCAGAGGAGCATTGCTCTCTCTACTTACAAAGCTATCTTCCTGTGTCCACAGTACAACATAAACCTTCGCATGACCTTTCGGCTTTCAGGACAAGTGCAAACTCTGGTCGAAAACAAAGAAAGCATCGTCGCAAGTATACAGGTCCTACATGTTAAGACAAATACAACCTCATTAAATTAAGAAAAGAATACTTAGCAAGGATTTCCTTTTCATCGTCGAAGTGTCTAATGATTCATCATAAACATATCACTTGACAAGAATGAAGGCTGATAGCAATTTCTCATTGAAACTGCCAGATGCCATGATTCGAGAAATAGTAATCTTTTTCCAGTTTTTGTCGCTCTCATCAAATGTGAAATTGCCTGAGCAAAGCTCTTCAATTAAATTGATATATCCAGTTGCCATGTCCTCATGAACAATTGAGGATGCTCGACATCAGTCCATTACAAAAGTAAGGGACAACCCACTGCTCACGCTTAAAATGCACAAGAAATATTTTTGAGTATGACAGTACAACTTCATACAAAATGAAGGTGCGAAAAGTATTGATCACATCTAATGAAAAAGTGGATGGGGATATATAGTGAAAATTTCAATCTACGAAAAAGTGTATATTGCTTTCTGATGAGGATGCTGAAGTCAAACGATGAACATCAGAGAAAGAGAAGAGCATACATACAGTGACTCCAAACATTCCCTGCTACATCTTCCGCTTTCTTTCCCCACTTGTTCAGATTTTCCAGAATATTGTCCAAAGGTTCTGCATCCACACAGTAAGTACTAAGGTCACCACATCCTACGTGCTCTCCAAAGCTGCTGAATATTCAAGCATAACAACATCAGGTAAATGGAACTGTTATAAGCAGTATCCTAAGGCTTTGAGAGGTGTGACGAAAAATGAATTAAGAAACTGTTACATTCCCTTATGTATCAAAACCACATTTTGAGTGCCCCTGAAATGGTAGACCACTATTGCTTACTATAGTATCAACAACCCTCAACTATAACTGGTGTGATTGAAACAGCAAGCAAACAATCACTAGTTAGCTCAGTCGGGGAAATAACACCAACAATCATGAGGTCTCAAGGCTGAAGAATCACTCCTTGCAAAATAAAATGGCCAAAAGATGACGCCCTGATAGGAAAGTCCTTTGCCATTAGTAAAAAGAAACCAACCATAGGCAAGCGAATCCGTAAAAAGAGCAATCAACAACAACAAATGAAGATTTGAGGACGCACTGGAGCACCCCACCATGAATCCAAGGAGTCTCACCCTTCAGCTTCAATGCAATAAGAATGACTACCGTAAAGACAATAGTTTCCCAACGAAACTCAAAATCATCAAGCTCTAATCTGAAAAGAGAATCGTAAGCAAGTTACTAACAGTGAATACCATACAAGATTCCCCTTTGTTATTCCGTTGCTTCTAAGTTATACAATACCTTTACTCGAATTCACAAGGTCTAATAATGTTACAATCAAACCAGGTCCTAAGTGCAGAAACTGCTAACCAAAATTGGTTACCTTCAGCATAACAAGGCTACACACTAAAGCTGCTTAAAAATGTATTCCATACCTTCGGAAGATGTAGAAGTACAAATTTTTCCCCTCCTCCTGTCTCCGCTCTTCATGGCCCCCTCTTGCTACCACTTTAGAGACCCCTGTACCTGCTCCATCTCCCATCCTATTGCTAGCCCATCCTGCTCCTCACCTTCTCTGCTGCTGCTCCATATTCCCTGTGCCTCGCTCCTACTCCATCCTTGATCCTCATCTCTGCTGCCCTGCTCTGACCCTCCTCTCTACCTCTCTCCCGATTGATTCTAGAGGGGAACATTCTTTTGACATTTGCTGCACTATAATATGATGTAATTGTGAGTGATGCTGAACTTGCAAGTTGAGCATATTTGAGGGCAAGAATGGTACATAGTGACATGCTACAAAGATTGTCACCTAGATGGAACCATTGAGCACGGATCATGCTCATTCTATCAATTGGCCAAAGCTTGAGTGTGGTCATTCTCCATCTTATGCGATGGTCATTCCAGGGGCAAGAATAAAGGCCTCCTTAAAGAATATTTCGATGAAGAAGTGAAAAGGTGAAGATTGTTTTGTGCTTGATGTGCTTCATGCATATCAAACCTTCAAACCTGAGGTTAAATTTGGAATTCCGTGAAAAGCTAACGATGTGGATTGCCCTTTGGCTTATTCATGCCTAAGCATGGACTGTGTATATTTGCAAGGTAGTGGCCCTACTATATGTGTGCATGGGAGTCGAGGGGCTCACCAAGAGATTTTTAGTTAGAGGGTAGATGATGCACACACTGGGATGCTTAGACAGATTTCTGCCAAATGCATTATTGGAGCACAAGTGAGGATTAGGCGATGGTGAATGTTTCCAAGAATTGTGATTTGAATGGGTTTGAAGTTGCATAGCGTTTCTAGAAACACGTTCAGAAACACGTTTCTAAAACGAGTTTCTGGATTCTACCACCGTTTCTCAGAAACGTATGTTTTTTTTTTTTTGTGGGCAATATGGGTATCAGATTAAAGCTCTGATCAAGGGCATTACATCTGTATAGGTTGCCATGTGTTTTGGTCACAGTTGGGTTGGTCACAGCGTGGTTTAGGGCAATTTTAGGGCAAAAAATACATATAATCTGATTTTTTTTTTGGGCACGTTTCTGGCCGAAACGTGTTTTTCTAGAAACATTTTTGCCCAGAAACGCGTTTCTGGGCAACTATAGTTCAAACTACGATTTTGATTCAAATAAAAATCAGTGGATGCAAATCGGAATGAATCGTCCAGGTAGTTGAAATTTAGAGAATACATAACAACATAAGAATAACACATCACTTATACATTCACAAAGTTGAATGAACTGGCTCCATCTTCCTACCCTAATTGAAGGGTTGTTACATACCGTGGATTGATGCGAATCAGTATTGAATAGTTAACGCTTACATGATGATTGTTATCAAATTTTGACTAGTGGATATCCGATATATCGATGTTATGTCTAGGATGATACCCAACCTAACAATAGACACAAGCAATCTTCAACCGTATGGAATCCACCAACCACAAAGTCTTAGAACATCAACTTCATCACGCATGGTGTGAAGCAAATGCTGCGACATTCCTGCCAATTCATTGGCACCCAAGAGTAGGTGCAGGTCATTTGCACAATCATATGTCCACATACATGCTTTCACACATTTGTACAATGAGCAACATGCTGAATCTCTATCACTTTTCGGGAGGTGAAGGGGAGACTCAGTCAAATGAGTTCCCTACTTCCTTATGAAAAATTAAGGAATATTTACATTTCCTCACTTCAGCTCATACTTGCAACCCTTGATCCGGATTGTGTTCCGGAACGTGATAAGGATTGCGATCTGGAATGATGGCAAAAAAAAAATTATATGAAGCAAACACTCTTGAATGCAGTCAAATTAGAAGTTCAACAATCTTCTTGTAGTCTCTCTACAAGATTTTATGATGAACAAGAAATAAACAAGATAGCCAATTTCTTTCGGCAACCCGATAGCAAACTTGAAAATGAAAGTTGATGCAACAACCACATATTGGTATGTGATTTGTTTCATCCAAAAGACCGGAAACAGGAGACTTTAAAAAACAAACTTGCTTCTGCTTTGCTTCAGGAAAATTCAGAAGCAAACTTCAACACACATCTGCTTCTCGTACATGAAAGTACCCCTGTCAACGAATTAGCTTTTCATTGATAAAGAATCCACTCTACATTCAGCAGTACATCACACCTGGAGATTCCAAGTTTACTTCTGATTTGTTAACCTGCTCTTGCAGAGAAGTCATCGTCACGCCAGTTCGCTTTCTATGTGTCAATATTTGTTCTGGTACAAGCTGCCTCTTCGTATCATCAAGTGTCGTTGGTGGGTGACGAAGTTCGTGTTGCCGATCAAATCGCTCATCTGGTTTGTACCGTTTGAGTAATGAGATATGAAACACATTGTGTATATCCAAGCTGGATGGCAGCGCTAATCGGTAAGCCACTGGGTTGATCTTCTTGGTGACATAATATGGTCCCGCATAAGGTCGAGCGAACTTATGAGAAAAACCTTTTGGTAACGCAATGTTCTTTGTGTTCAGCCATACTTGATCACCTTCCTCAAATTCCAGTTCTCGTCGATGTGGGTTTACGTCAGCTGCCATACTCCTTTGTGACTGCTCTAAAAATGCCTTCACCTCTGTCAGCTTTGTGTGCCACTCATTGATGAATTCCTCCACAGTGGGTACTGGTGTTCCTTGCACGCCTGTAAGAAAAGAGCTTGGAACAATCGGTAGCCGACCATTGCTTATCTCGAAGGCTGCCCTTCCAGTAGATCTGTTCACTTGGTTGTTATGTGCAAACTCAAGAATATCCAAGTAGTTGAGCCAATCGGATTGGTCCCAAGCGACATAATTTCGTAAATATTGTTCAATCTGTCGATTGACTCGCTCCGTTTGCCCATCTGTCTGAGGGTGATATGCAGTACTGAAATTCAGTCCGGTTCCCACGAGGTGAAATAGACAAGTCCAAAACTTTCCGACGAACTTGGTGTCTCGGTCAGAAATAATCGTTCTAGGCAGGCCGTGGTATTTGAAAACACATTTGAAAAATAACCTTGCCACTTCTTCAGCTGTCACTGAACTTTTAGTTGGTACTAGATAAACTTGCTTTGAAAACAGGTCAACCACCACATAAATTGAGTCGAAGCCTTGGCACCGTGGTAGTTGAACAATAAAATCCATGCTCACCGAATCCCATGGGTATGCTGGTACCAGTAATGGTTGGAGTAGTCCAGCTGGAGCTAGCGGTTCCACCTTCACTTGTTGACATGTCGGGCATGTTTGCACATAGGATTCAACGTCTGCCCACATACTTGGCCACTAGAAGCCTCTTTTGAGAAGTTCATACATGCGATTCACCCCTGGATGCCCGGCGGCTAGTACGTCATGATGTTCTCGCAAGACTTTCTTCCTCAGGTTGATGTTGTCTGGGACATATACTCTGCGTTGTTTATAAACAACCATTTGATCTTTCCAAGTGAAATGTTTATGAGGCTTTCCCAGCTGGAATTCGATCATTAAGTCCTTCGCCAACGCATCTACACCATAATTCTCCCTGATTTCTTGGAGTAGGCCAGTCACCTGAGTTGTCACTGTTGCCATCAAGTGTTCCTGTCTACTTAGTGCGTCCGCCACCACATTGTTCTTTCCCGCCGTGTGTAAAATGTCTATATTGAATTTTGAGAGAAAGTTTTGCCATCGCATTTGCTTTGGCGTGAGCATACCTTGGGATGAGAAGTACTTGAGTGATACATTATCAGTGAACGCCTTAAAGGGTTTTCCTGCCACATAATGTCTCCAATGCTCCACTGCTTGAACTACTGCGACCATTTCTTTTTCATGAGTTGGCCATCGTCGCTCTACGTCACTCAATTTCTTTGAAAAATATGCAACAGGTTTTTCGTTTTGCATCAGCACGGCCCCAATAGCAAAGTTCGATGCGTCTGTATGTATTTCAAAAGGTTTGCTAAAGTCCGGTAAGGCAAGGATGGGTTCTTGAGTAATCCGTCGTTTTAGTTCTTGGAACGCTGCTTCACATTCCGGTGTCCATGTCATCTTCAGATGAGTCTTGGTCTGCTCCAACAGTGGTGCCACAATTTTGCTAAATGCCTCAATAAATCTCCTGTAAAAGTTACATAAGCCCACAAAGGATTTGATGCCATGAACAATTTTAGGTGCTAGCCAATCCAAGATAGCCTTGATCTTCTTAGGATCCATTCGAATCCGTCCGTGGCCTATAACATGTCCAAGGAAGTCAACTTCCTCCACCACAAACTCACATTTCTCTCTTTTCGCGAACAAGCAGTTCCTCCTCAGTCGTTGGAGAACTGTCCTTAAATGTGTAATGTGATCTTTAAGGTTCCGGCTAAATACTAATATGTCATCGATGTACACAATGACAAATTCATCTAGGCAGTCTTGAAATATATTGTTCATCAACGTGCAAAAAGTGGCTAGTGCGTTTGTTAGACCGAATGGCATCACCAGGAACTCGTGACTCCCGTACCGCGTTCGAAACGCCGTTTTGTGCTCATCACTTTTAGCTATTCGAATTTGATGATATCTAGATCTGAGATCTATTCGGCTAAAGTATTTGGCATGTTTGAGTTGGTCGAATAGGTCATCAATTCTAGGCATGGGGTACTTGTTCTTGATGGTACTCTTGTTAAGCATGTGATAATCCACACACATTCGAAGAGTTTTGTCCGCCTTTTCCACGAACAACACTGGGGCTCCAAAAGGTGAAGCGCTAGGTCTAATAAAACCTTTGTATATCAATTCACCAAGTTGTCGTTTCAGTTCTGCCAACTCCTCTTGTGACATTCTGTAGGGTGCTTGTGAAGTTGGCTCTGTTCCTGGTACCAACTCAATTTTATGGTCCACTGGTCTTCGAGGAGGTAGCTTAGCTGGGAGTTCCTCCAGGAACACATCGCTAAATTCTTCTAGCAGATCTGCCACTTCTTTTGGCAAGTTTTCTTGTCACACGCTTTTCCCTTCTGGGACTTCTCGGCAGATGCAAAGAAAGCACTTTGACCTTTTCCCTTTCGCCATTCTTTTCATCGCTAATGCTGCAACCAGATTTTGTTCAATATCGGTATCCTTAGCATTTCCTCCGGGCAAGGCTTTTGTCACGCAGATTTGTCCCTTATAATCCAAGAGGACCAAGTTTGAGCTCCTACCCAAAACTGCGATACAGTGTTCATTTAACCAAGAGAGGCCCAAAATCACATCGAAGGCATCCATCTCTAAAATCACAAAGCTAAGTTTAGCCTTCCATCTTCCAATCTGCACCGGGATGTTCAATGTCGCTTTGTTTGCATCTAGTGCTCCCTTCGCTGTTTCTACCTTGAGAGTAGATGTAACATTCCTGGTCGGCAAGCTGAATTGTTCCACTACGCTCCTTGAGATATAGTTATGTGAAGCTCCGGAGTCGATCATGAAATCTGACTTCCTCCCCGCGATCTTTCCTGATAAGAATAACAATCTTGAACCAATCTTGGGGGTTGCCCCATGGAAGTTCCTTTCCATACTTGTGTGTCGTCCACTCATAAATGTAAGCTCCTCTCACAACTCCCAACTAGATCAGATCACCTGGATCAAAACAAGTAGTCAGGGATAATTCAGGTCCAGGCAAGCACACCACAAACGAACATACCAACCAAAGCTAAACAGAGGATCCCTCTCAAGTCACATTCCCCTTGAGACTGGACGTAGGACCTTTACCTAGCCGCGCCCACACAAATCTATCACAGAATTAGCCCACGGGGAAACATCCATCCAACCATCCGTGCTTTCACCATTAAGCAGCACATTGCCTCAGTCACGCCCCACCACTTTTTGGTCGATAGCCCTTATAGCTAAACGATCGGCAGCTATCCCGCACCAGCAGCTAACCACCCGTGCTTTACACCCGAATTCGAGCAGCATCTCTGTATCAATGGTTAACCCGTACAGTTCGAATATGTCGCCCCGCACCCCACAAGGTACAGACCGTGCTTTCACCTACCTAGGCAGCACTTTGCCTCATCCGTCCTACGTGCAGACAACGCCAGGCCCGAACCGCGAGAACTGACCGTGCTTACACCTCGAGGGCAGCACATTGACTCATCAAGTCCCCCGTTCTGCCGACCACCCCGACCGTGGACGCACCCGTGCTTACACAGTAAGCAGCACCTTGCGCAACGGTTGTCCTGACAAATCCCAAAACGTGGCCATCCATGTGAGACTTGCATAGCTGACCGGCTAGTCGGCTCTGATACCACATGTTGTGCCGGCGCCTCAGGGAGCTGAGACCTGGCGACTGGATTCTTGGCGCTGGTTGAGCTGCCCAAGTTTCTGTCTGCCGGACTCCCCCTATAGTTCTGCTGTGATTCGGCGCACCCCCTCTGTTCTGAAACATAGTGCTTTCTGGTAAAGCACGCTTTTTGGGACTTAGTTTTTATTTTGCTGATTAAGCCTGGCAAGCCTGGCAGAATCAGTCTGGCTCCCGGACATGGGTCCCAGGAGCCGTTTCGGTGGCAGAATCAACTTGCTTCCTGACTAGGCCATGACTCGAGCTCCAGAGCTAGCTCATGACTTGTGACTACTTGACTGGCTCACCACAGGTCGGAGGCTCAGTCCTTGACGTTCTAACTTGCTCTGGGACCTTAGGGAGTGTCACCCCTTAGAGTCTTACAGGGCACGATGGGTGCACCTGAGTCAGCTTTACAACACCATAGCAACGCAAAGCTTAGAGAGTTTTCAAAAATAAAGGATTGAGGAGTTAAATACGGAAAAAGTACCAGCTCAGTAGGTCCTTAAACACTAGAATAATTCACATGGGCTCTTTATTTAAGTTCAAATCAGTGCTGATTCAACCCTGTTCAAGGTTAAAACCACCAAATCTTCAAACTTCAAACATTGATAACCACATGGTTTGTAGGTTGTTACAAAGTATCCATTTGTGCACCATCAATACTACAAGATTGCTTACATCCATTCGTGTTGCAAGCAGCTTTTGTTGGGCTATGAGGAGGTGCCTATGCTTTGGTGCTAATATTGGTCCATACAATCTGCAGGATTTCTACCGTCATTCCGGAGTTATCTCGTTTCGTCAACCATGACCTTCAGAGTTCTACATTTATTTGGTGCTCTTGGTCCAGACAGTTCGCATGGTACCTCCATGATTGAACCAGCACTCTTATTGGTCATCCAACACAAACTTCTACATATGACAGATTTGCAACTAGATCATTGTGGTAAGGTACACGTATATCCGAAGCAGTCAAGAACCATACCTGACAACTCTAGAGTCAGGTAGTTAACATATTACCAATATTCGTATGCATACCCACGTTTCTAGCATTTTCAGAGCTCCTCTTTGTTCCGTACAATACTTCCAATCAAAGTGGTATCACTACATAAAATCGAGGATGACAATAATTGTGGTGCTATTGAGCAGCTTCTACATTTGGCTGTTCCTCTTACGATGTGTTATGCACCAGGGTGCTCGCCAAAACCGACAATTGTTGAGATTCAGTTTTTACCGCTTCATTTTAGATTTGAAGGTTTTCTATATGGCTCAAAATCAGCTGGTTTTAGTTATAAATTATCGATTTAAAGTTTTAATTTAACCTTTTATCAATTTCATAATAGTTTTGTGGGTTTTTTATAAGGTTAGTTTGAAACTTTTTGTACCGTTGCACTAGGGATCATATTCGAGCTATTAAGCATTCCTGGTCTATCAAACTAGCTTGGAAACCGGGATGCGGTTGCTCCAGTTCATGTTGATGATTAGCAACACTCTTAGTGATTGTAGATTGCTTGGTGCTACGATGTTCATAGTACTGCCTTATGTCGCACTTGGTCCATATGACTACTTGGTACGCAATTCCTGCATTTGTAGCATCATTTGTAGTCTACTCATTGCCAATGACAATCCTTATGATGCCTCTTTTGGCATTCTTGGGCAATCTATGTACCTTGATAGACCCTCATATTATTATTCAATTATACAGGTTCACATTTCTCATGTTTCAGCTTTCACTTCAATATGGATACTTTATAGCTACTTATTCAGCCCGTGCACTTTTACAATCTCTATCTTGGCAATGACAATCTTCAACAGCATACACAATATTGCGGGAACTAACTCAGCTTTTCACCACGTGTCCTTCTTTTACACCCCACATTGAAGGCAATTTTGTTGTTAATAGGGGAGTGTTCTGGCCATACATTAACCAGGACCCATTTTACTTGGCAAGAACACTGTTATTTTATTCACAGGGCAATGAGTACTTATGGGCTAGTAACTATTTTTTATCACGAGGTAGATTAGGTATAGTATATACAGCCCATATACTGTCCCTGTACCAACCTCCCGCACGCATTCAAAACCCTCGAACAGGTGCGGATGTGGCCGAGCATTAAGGAATGAGTCCATAGGAGTGTTTGGCAACAATGACGACAGTACTGCTATTTCAGCACGCTCCACCAGGAAGCACAACTGCTTCAATATGTCTTTTAGTCTCAACTTACCCCCTTCAGATTCACAAATTTAATATCAGATCTACTAATGTCAAGTGCAAGCTCAGTACAAAATTTCATTGATAGCCCTCAGCTGAGAGTTATCAACCTAAGAAAACAGAACTTGATAAAAAAAGATTTCGCGGATGAAGCAGAATTGAGAATTTTTTGAGCCCAATGAAATTGAGCTGAGATCAATGATTCATTGTCTAATAAGCTTGTGAATTGCATCATCCGTTCAAAAGCAAGTCTGACACTGAAAACTTTCCCATAAATTAAAAGCTGACGTGCAAAACAGAAACATAAACGACAAACATTCAAGCCAAAATCAGCAAGTCATAAGAAATTTCGGAATATCCGTGCGTAAAGAATGCATCAGGCAACGCACTTTTCCCAGCAGCGGTGTTTCCAGAGGAAGGCGCACTCTGCACATCAGGGGCGCTATTCTCGGAGGCGTGCACTCCACTCTGGGTAGGGGTCCTGTTCTCAGATCCTGAAGCATCATAATTTTTCTGGTCTACCTTAGCTCCTTCATCCCCAGATGAGCTTTCATCAGGATGATGCCCTGATATTTTCAGAGCAGCCTGCTGATTATCGGGGTGAAGGCTGGGATTGGAAGGGGAACCTATCACTGTTGCACCCCAATCTGAAACGGGAGGAGCACTGGGACTATGATCTACGAAAATATGAGGATATGGTGCATAATCTTGCGAGTGCTGCGTCTTCGATTGCTTTGTGGCCTCGTCGTATGAGGGAGGCTTGCTGGGATCCATCGCGTATGCTCGATTCTCACCACCTTCAGCAGCAACCGAACGGCAACCAGAAATCTCTCTACTCACAAAAACACACACACTCTCTCTCTCTCTCTCTCTCTCTCTCTCTCTCTCTCTCTCTTTTCAAAAAAAAAAAAAAAAACAAGAACGTTCTTGGCATTTCACAAAGGCCTTGCCAAAATTGTCATGTTTTTAGATTTGTAAATTTTATGGGGGGTGGCGGCAGAAGGCCTCTCTTGAGGGGCTTCCTCATTGCCTGAGGGCAGGAGCCCGAGGCCAGGCCCCGACCAACAAGGAAGGCCCGAGGGCTTTGGGCATTTCCCTGCATAATGCCAATGTGCGACAGTAAGTTTTTTTATTTCGAGTCGTACGGTACGGACGCACGTGGACGTTGGGTTTTTTTTCGCTTTTATATTAAAAAACGTTTTACGGTGGAATGTGCATGTGCTATGTGGCAGCCCCTCATTGGTTGTCCACATGCACATTCCACCAGAATGCTCATGAGCTATGTGTCAACATTTGATTGGTTGATTATGGAAGAATGATCACCTAAAATTCTGGTTCTAAAATTCACATGAACATTGTGTTGGGGGAGGTGCCTCCAAAATACAAAGAAAACCTAAACACTTGGCATTACGGCTCAGAAATGACCATTTAGTAAAAATGGATGAAAATTATTTAGTCAATTTCTAACTTTACAAATAACCATAATTAATTTTATATTTAAGTATTCATCACAAAATTAGTCATAACTTTTAAAATAGTAGATTCACGATATTGCAATAATTTTTAAGAAATAACGACAAATTTTATTATTAAGTAGTTGTAGTATTATGGCTAGTATAAAAATTTCAAAATTAATATTCACGAAATTAGTAGTAAATTTCACAATGGAATATTTACAATTTCATGATGCAGATTCACAATTGCAAAAAATGTATAGGGTAAGGCCCCAAGACGGGGGCCTTTTGCGACGGGAGGCACCCGAGGGCGCCTTCCAGCCGCGGAATGCCCTTGCCCATGTGTCTTACCCATCGTAAATACAGTACGGGTTTTTTTTTCTATTTTTAAAAACTTGACTTTCCAAAATAGTAGGTTCGGATTTGTATGACTTTCTAAAAATAGAAAGTGGACTTTACATTTTGTAAGGTGCTTCAGTCACTTCTAAAAATAGTAATAGTACCTTACAAATGTGTAAGGTATTTATTGCAGTTATAATTTTTAAATAGTAATTTCAAGTGCAAAATTTTGCCAATTGATGATAGCGATAAATTTAATTGTTCTCAATTTTACGATTAAATTCCCAAAATGGTCACAATTTGTGCAATTAAACACTAACAAATAACCACAAATATCATGATTGAGTACTCACTGATTTCATAATTCAATATCATTATTGAAATTCACATTCGATCTAAACAGAGTCACAATTTTAGTATTTAGAAAATTTGTTATTTTCTATTCACAATTATACTGTTAAAGTAATGTCACGATCAAAGTATTCAGAGTATCCGATCAGTATTCAGAGTTTCACAATTAATATTCAAAGTATCACAATCAGCATTCAGAGTTTCACCATCAATATTCAAAATTTCAAAATCAATATTCAGAGTATCACGATCAGTATTCAAAGTTTCACGATCAGGATTCACGATATTCACATTCAAGATTCATGATATTCAAGTTTCAGTATTCACAATATTCACATTTTAGTATTCACATCTCACTCCAACTCCTCATCCAACTTGCAAAAAGTTCAAACACACTAGTTGTTAAGTTAAAATAATATGCATCAAATAAACACTTTTTTAAAAAAAAGAAGACAATCATCCATACACATGCTATTTTGAAAGAAAACACCGACAAGCCTAATTTGAATATGAAACAACGTCATTTGTTCTTGCATGGCGTTTCGACACAACAAGGAATACATAGCAAATTATCCCATTGAAAGACAACCTTCAATAAAAATCTTAAATCTCTAAACGACTTGCACATACAACCATTGAAGAAAGAACCACTAAGTTTATACTAAGTATAGCTAGACATAATATGAAATTCAATCCTTAGTTGTTACATGTGCACTAAGATAAAAAATAAATAGAATCTAAAGCGGGACGAGAATAACAAGCACCATAACCTATGTTTCGAATGAAAAAACAAGAACGACGTGGTATACTACCACAAAGGCCTTGCCATGTCATAATAGGATGAGTTTTCAAATTTTAGAATTTGGATAATGCCTTTTAGATATCGATGTTTAAAAATTATTTTGTGTAATTATTTTGTACTTCCCAAATTTGGATATTAGTTTGTTGTAAGTTTTTAATAGACATTTTAATGTTTGAAAGAATTGATAAGATTTGTAATTTTTTGTTTATGAAACGGATTTATGTTTTAGTTATTAGGTATGCATATTGGTTATTATTAATATTAAATTTAATTTGTCACCAAAAAGTGTAATAACTTCAATTGTCTAGCTCATAAAAAACAAAACAAATTAGAACCAAATCAAACGTAATATATGAGCTTCAACTTATCTGGAGGACTGACTTGTCGACTCACTCGACTAGTCGACTTGTCTGACTTATCGGGATGTCCAACTTGCAACTCGCCCGACTAATCCAACTTTATCAACTATCGACAACGACATGCTCGACTCCAAATAGCCGAAGCCTTCTCACGATCACTTCATGTACTGTGCAACTACTTGACAATGACAGCAGCTGCCACGATCTACTCCAGACGGCACAACCGCTCCACGTCATTTTCTTGTACACTCATCTGCACAAACGTAAATTGCATGTAGATGACTATTGTAATCTAATCAAGTAAGTCGAAGGATAGTGAATTAGAGAGACATACACTATAGATGTTTTTATGCATCGATTAATTCTACTGATTGTCAGTAATAAGCGCATATTAATCTGAATCAATCACTATATTTTATTGCATTTAGAGTTCTTGTCAAAATTATATGCATTGCTACAACATCTTCCTGTCTGACTTTCTTACTGCTTAATCTGATTGTCTGCTCTTCCGCTTTCGCATACAAGTCAATAAAAGAACTTTAGGTCTTTTTGCGGGACTCTTAATGTTGCAAGGCCCAAAATTCTAATTAGTGAATAAAATAAAGGATTCCCACCAAACTTCAATGTCAAATTGGTTCCCTCCAATTATTGAATGGGTTTCCACTCTTTTTCATATTTAAATAGTTAGGGAGGTAGAAATTGGCCAATAGGAATTCAGGCCAAGACCCTAAAATCCACTATATAAGTGGTAGTTTTGAATCATTGTACATGTTCTCTCTTTATTACAATACAAACAGGTCGACCCTCTTATGGAATGGATCGAGAATGTCCTTGCTCTCTATCTTTCTTCTTCCATCTCTCATGTTTCTTTGTGTTTGCTAATTGTTGGATTTGATGCTTATTGGGATTGAATGTTCTTATGATTTTTGTGAGAGAGAAAGGGAGAGAGAAAAGAGCGAGTTTCTATCACACTGTGTAGTGTTAAATGTTATTGTTAATTGAGTAGTGTTAATGATTAGTGTTAGATGTGGATCATATGCACATGCTGGATTATGAAAGATGCTATCGCTCTCATGGGAATGAACCTCCGCGTGACAACTAACTTCATCTCTTTGATGCTTGTGTGCTCAGATCTAGGGTTGAGGGTAGGATAGGAAATAGCGCCCACTACAGTATGTATTGGTGCTTAACTCAATCAACATGCCATGTTTGACTTTAATAATTGTGGATAAGCCAGCTGTATTTTTGAAAAAAAAAATTGACATCCAAGAGATAGCTCCATCACCTATGAAAATAGCATATGCACTAATGGATTTCCTATCCATTTGATCTCCAGCAAGGTCCAAATATGAAAATCCAAACAAGTTAGGTGATGATCCTCCATAAAGAATGTCATAATCTCTAGGTCTTGAGATGTACCTCAATACTCTCTTGCCTAGCTTCCAATGCTCCACACTAGGATCTTGCATAAATTGGCTTAATCTACCAACACAATAGCCTAGATCAGGTCTTGTAATGGTTAGATAAATGAGTGAACCAACCAGCTTCCTATAAAGAGTAATGTCCTGGAAGGATCTTTCATTACCTCTTATAGTGAGCTTTACATTTGACTCCATAGTTGTATCAAAGACTTAGCAACTACCATATGAAATCTCTTTAGAATAGCTCTTGACAAATGAAAGTAGATTGAGAAGATCTAAACACTTCTATTTTCAAGATATAATGCAAATGTCCAAGATCATGCACCTCAAACTCCTTCTTGAGTGCAATCTTGATTGTTGCCTCCACTCAATATGATATCATCCACATAGATTAGAAGAATGGTAACATGATTATAGCAAATAAAATAAAGTGAATGATCATACTCACTCATAACAAAGTTTTGAGAGAGTAGAAATGTGTTAAGCTTAGCATACCAACTCCTTGGAGCTTGCTTAAGACCATATAAACACTTTTATAGAAAACAAACATGGTTTGGCTTTCCATGTGAGATGTAGCCCTCTAGTTGCTCCATGTATACTTCCTCCTCAAGATCACCATTCAAGAATGCATTTGTGATATCCAATTGTCATAGATCCCAACCAAATAGAGTAGCAAGAGAGATGATGACCCAAATGCTTACCATCTTTGCCACGGGTGCAAAGGTCTCATCATAATCAATACCATGTTCTTGTGCATATCCCTTGGCCACCAACCTTGCTTTGTATTTGTTGATTGATCCATCTTGGTTGTCTTCACTTTGAAGATCCACTTGCATCCAATAGCTTTCTTATCCTTTGGAAGTTCCACCAATCTCCATGTGTTGTTCTTCATAAGAGCTTGATACTCAAGATCCATTGTTTTGATCCACTCCTCTTTTTGCCTTCCTCATCTACACATGTAGGCTCATCAAAAGAGGTTAGGAAAGCATAGTTTTTTCGTCCAATAACTTTATCATCATAAGTGAGCCTTGAAGGTGTTTGTCTTTGCCTTGATGTCCTCCTTGGCTTTTGACTTGATGAAGGCCCTTCATTAATAACAAGGTGGTTCCCTCTTTAGGCCCTCCAAAGTAATTAATAAGGATAATAGGCCAACAAGGGCCCAATGTAGTTTGAATAATACTTAACAAGGGCTAACTATCCCTCAAGATAGTTATGTTTAGTTAAGTAAGAGCATTGTCTATAACTAGGCAAGAGACATCATTTTGTGAATCTTTTGGCTCATTTGCAAGTGAGAGCTTCTAGCTTCCTTGTGAATGTGAGCCATAGGGATCTCCATTGCTAGGTCTCATGCGCCCTATCTACATGAATCCATGCTCATTTACATTGCTTTGTACTCTTCTTTTCATTGCTAATGTGATTCCATTGAGGTCTCATTGTTTCTAGCTTTCTATGGATATGCTATCTTGAATGCTTTGTACTTTTCTTGCTCTTGGCTTTACTTCCATTGTAATTGCTATTTGCTTAGATTTGACACATGAAATTTCTTGGTATCAGAGCATAGATCCATGATTCATGATGATTCTATGAGAATTCCATTAGATTTGATGAGTTTATTGTTTTTGTAGCTTTCTTTTTGCTAATTTTTAACTTTGAATTTTTTCAGTTCTATTCAGACGAGTTTTTGACATTCAATTTCTTTTTTTATTTCTAATTTGATTCAATGGGTTTGTAAGCTTTGTTTCAGCTTTAATTTTCACCAATTTTCAAGCCAATTGGATAAGAGATGCAAAAGTCATTGCACTTTTTTCCAAGAGCTATCAAAATAGGTGACTAGGATTTTGCTTTCACTTGATTTGAATTTTTCATATCTGATCTGAGTTTTAATTTCTAGTTTCTTTTCATACAATTTTAGAGCATTGGCTTAGCTTTGATCTGATCCATATGGCAGGTCATTTAAATTAGTATCCAAAAAGTTATGACAAATCTTGATTTGTAGCTCTAGTTTTGTTAGTTTTCTTTCTTCGAAATTTTCAGTCCTGTTCTGTGATTAATTTGACCTATCAAATCAATTAGTCTGATAGAGCGTGTTGTAAGCTTTCCAGAGCTACTGAGTTTGTTTGATTTGGATCAATATTGAGAAAGTTATGATCAAATTGTGGAGATGGGTCAGAATTGCCAGAATTTAAAAAAAAAATTGTTGGATTCTGTCCAAGTGAGAGATACATTGCCTTGTACTCTTCTTTTTATTGCTAATGTGATTCCATTGAGATCTCATTGTTTCTAGCTTTCTATGGATATGCTATCTTGAATGCTTTGTACTTTTCTTGCTCTTAGCTTTACTTCCATTGTAATTTCTATTTGCTTAGTTTGGCACATGACATTTGGCTAACACTAATGGAAGGTATGAACAAAACATCCTTCAAATGAACATTCCTATTTGTGGAGAGAGAAATAGGAATTGTGCCAATCCCTTTGATTGCACACTCACTATCATTGGCCATGTAGATCACCCTCTTGTCATCTCCATATGCCGGCAAAGATGTGAAATACTTTTTGTGAAAAGTCATGTGTGAGCTTGCTCCACTATCAATCCACCAAGGATCAATATCTCCAACATTAGCAACCAAACATGAAGACATCACAAATGCATCATCATTTGAGTTTTGATCACCAACACCATCCTCATCTAGAGTTAGATTTCCTTTATACCACCTTGATCTCTTTTTTTTTTTAAGCAATCACTAGCAAAATTTTCTTTGATACCACAATAGAAGCATTTTAACTTTGATCTCTCCTCTCCATCAACTTGAGTTGTAGTAGATGCACCTCCTCTTGATTGAAGCCTATACTCTTCATTCACCAAGATCTCTTGCAAATCCACAATACTTGGCAAAGTCTTTTGAATAGCAAAACTTTGAACAAGATTAGCATGATCATCCAACAAGCCATTAAGTACAACTTGAACAAGTTCTAGCTCCTTAATGCTCTCATCAATACATGCTAATTCATCATTGCATGCTTTAACCCTCAAAACAAAAGCATGAGCACTTTCAGCCTTCTTTTGCAAACATTGAAAGATTTTCCTCCTAAGAATAAGTACTCTTGATGTAGACTTGGATTCATAAAGCTTTTTCAAAGCTTTCCAAGCTTCATTTCCTTGAGAAGTTCATTGGTAACATTCATCTTTATCACATGTAGAGCTTTCTTTGCCCTCTTGTTAAACCTCCCTTGATCTTGTTGTGCCATGGGTCTTTCCTCCACACCTACAACAATATCCATCAAATCATTCATCTCAAGGAGAGACTCCATTCTCACCTTCCCAGTAGAATACTTTGTTGAGGTAAGCCTATCATGAATCCACTTGATGTAGCCATGCAAATTATTTGATACTTTCTTTCAACCTATTCCAATGCACAAAGCACTCTCTTGTATGGCAACAAATGAACTCAAGAAGAAATCACGAAGATATGGAACCTCTGAAATCTCTTTCTTGCACCAAACTTAGCAAATCCAACACATAGAATGGAAGATACTTGATCAACCTACAAACTCATGAACTTTTTCACTTCCTAAACTTAAAACACACTCTTAAAAGGTCCAACAACCTCAAACATAAGAGATCCAAAAAAATTTAGGGTTTTGACAAAAGTACAAAAAATTGAATCTTGCAAATTCTATATGCAAATGCTAAAAATTTGATATACTATCTTGAATAATGCAATAAGACCTATTCATAGCAATTGAAGTCGCCACATTCCACCAAGAATGGAGTGAAATTGGCCTATCAAACTAGTTGACAATTTCTCACAATCGTTGTAGATGGTTGCAAAATGAGAACTTCGCCCCTTGAATTTTTGTCAATCACCACAAAATCTCTAATTGCAACACAATCAAAAATTTGCAAATCTGTATATTTGTGAAGATAATTTTCGTCAATAGACAGTGTGATTGTGTCGTCACTGCTTTCGTCAATCAAATCAAATTTCAAATATTTTCTGAATGTGGTTGAACTATTCCAATTTTCATACTCTACCCAATTTGACCCACAAATAAACCACCTCTACTGTTTTGATGCACGTCATATACTTGAATTGCTTGATCTCAAACTGAATGTGCTGGACTATTATCAATCACTTGTTGGGAGACTTTAGATTGTACCAAAGTCAATTTTGCTACTTTCATCAAACCTTCTAGAAAACTTATTCTTTGGCTTTGAATTTGTGGAGGAAGAACACCTTTTTAAGTTTTTATTGTTTGTGCTATTCAAAATTTTGCCAAATCATTGTCTTCATTGAAATCTACAAAACAATTTTAGCACAAGTAACTAAGACTATCAAGTGCAATCTTTATTTTGAATAATCACATTTTAACATTCAAAATTTGTATTTCAAAAAGTCCATAATAATCACGATTATGTTGTAGAGTTTTTTTATATTCAAAAATATTCAAGATAAGTATTCACTATCAATATTCACAATCACGATTCACAATATTCAAGATCATTATTCACAGTTTTCTCATTATTCAAGATCGGTATCTCGTAATATTCATTTCTCAATATTCGCAATTTCACATCTTTATTCACATTGTTCACAATGTTCACAATCAATATTCACGATATTCACAATCACTATTCACAGCATTCACGATCCAAATCTCAGAATCTCTATTTCTCAGTATTCGCATTGTCAAATCATCACAAACCACCAATAAAGTAGTCTTCAAGATGCATCTCTGAAAATTCAACCATTTCTTCATCCAATATGGAAGACATTTTATATATGTCCTACAAAATAAAACACAATCGCAAAATTATATATGGATAAAGATCAAGTGCTATTGATGAAAACTTATTCATGAATTATATTTGTCACAAAAGTCGTAATAACTAGAATTGTCTACCTCAAGTAAAAATAAGACAAAACAAAATGCAATATATGAGCTTTGACCATATTTGATACTATTTGCTAATGAGACGATGAAGCTGCTAAGAGATGGATGAAAGATAAAGTTCAACTTGCTGAAACTTTTTCAATTAGATTTTGAATCGCAAGGTTGGCCTTTCTGTTATTCAACTGTTTTGCCTATCTGAAATGCAAAATCTGCATACAAACCATTTCTAGAATCAAACGTCCTTCTAGATTTCCCACTTTAAGACTTTACCTTATACAAAAGCTTAATACAAGAAATAAACTCTCTTACGTATTTATATTAAATAAATTTCATAATGTCCAAAATTTGGACTATGGAATATGCAATTATCTTGTAATGCTTTTTTACTTGTCGAAATTCGACATAGAAGTTCACCCAATTTTCTTCATCGCTAATAAAATGCATATATAATTCATATATCAATTTCCAGATTTAGTCTAACAAATAGAACAAATTAAAGTGAATATTGGCATGAAAGAACATTCATGGATAGGTAAGTGGTCCTTGAAGATTGTTTAATGTTGAGGGATAGCATACAATGATATAAACCTTATAGGAAATTGAGTTCAAATTGAAAAACGACCTTTACTGTAGAAATATTTCTCACAACAAAATGCCAACGACTATATAGTATTTGATAAATCAAGGTTTACCACTTGATGCACTTCAAAAAAAAAAAATCTTATATCAACAAGACCACACAGTATGTCATGCATTCGGATTTTTCATGGCTACACTTCAACCAATAAATGCAATGTAAATTCAATTGTGTCTATATTGTGACTTTATTTGTAGATACATGCTCATGTTCTAGAAAGGTTTGAGAGACATGTGTTAGTTTGGCTATTCTCTCCAAAACATGTGGATGTAAAGTAGAGATGTAGAAGCCCTTGAAAATTGAACATTGTATCATGCATTTACAAGGTAGCTACTACAAGCATAGATCATAACTCTTTTCTATACCATGAAATCTTAAATGACATTATTAGACTTGGCCCTTGTTTAGCTTTGAAATTCATAGTATTGCTAGTTTGGTACTGAATGTTAGAATTCAAAGTTCCATCTGCTACTAGATGGACCACATGCCTGTCAAGGAGTTTTGCAAGGCCTGTGGAATATATCAACAATACACCACTAGCTACTCACCACAGTCCCAAGAGTAGTAAAAAAGAAGAATTGGACACTTATTGAAATTGCCAAAAACATGATGGCCTATGCTTCTCTTCCAAAAAAGTTTTGGACAGAAGTTGTCACTACGGGTGCCTATCTGCATAATTGATCCATCACTAAGGCCCTAAATGGCAAGACACCTAATGAGGTGTGGACTGGATCAGAACCATTACTCAAAAATATTCGTGTTTCTGGTTGCATTGCCTACGTTCAGATCCCTACTGATCTAAGAAATAGGCTGGACAACAAAAATAGAAAATCGATTTTCATAGGCTACTTCCCATATCACAAGGCATACAAGCTCTACAATCTGGACACCCAGAAAGCATTCACTAGTAGAGACGTCATTTTTGTGGAAGACCAGTTGTTCAATCACAAGGAAAAAGTTCGAGAAAATTTGGATCTAGGTATCTAAAACAGCTCTAGGATCAAAAATTAGAAAATTGATACTGACTCAAAAAATGAGTCAGAACTTCAACATATCAAACAACATCACATGATTGAATCTCAACCCAGAAGATCGAGTCGATCCAGACAACCTCCACCCCGATTCATGGATGATCCGGCTTGCTACTTTGTGTAGGAACCAAACATTGTCTCCAAGACAATGTCAACACTCGATGCTGATCAGTGAAAAGCTGCGATGGACTCAAAATTCGATTATCTGATTGAGAATCAAACGTGGAGAGGAACTGAGCTACTAAAGGATCGAAATTCGATTCCATGCAAGTGAATATTCAAAGCGTAATATGATGTTGAAGGAAAATTAAATCGATACAAGGCCAGACTGGTAGCCAAGAACTTCTCTTAGTTTCCAGATCTGAATTACTCCAAAACCTTCAGTCATGTGGTAAAGCATGTTTCAATTCGTTTACTTCTTTCCTATGCAACTATCGATACCAAAAAATAAACAAAATCATAATATATAGCTGTCACGAATGCTACCAAAGAGGCAATTTGGCTAAGGAACCTGCTTGCAGATATCGAACTTCTTCAGTCACATCTGACTACCATCTACTGTGACAACCAAAGCATCCTCGCACTATCTCTGAATCCGAGATTGCATTATCGAAGCAAGCATACGAAATCAGGTATCACTACCTTGGAGAAAAAGTGCAAAGCAAGGAAATTTATCTGGTTTACTTTAGGACAGAATTACAAGTAGCATATTACTTCACCAAGGTGCTATCAAAGGAACACCATCTCAGATTTGATTAATTTGCTAAATCTGAAGTTTTTCAGGATGAGATAGTGATGGAATTCATGCTCAAGCCCAATTCCATTAGGTAATGAGCATCTTGGAAAACCTTGTTCATACCTATATTTGAAAAACACAAAAAAGAAGAAAGGCTCAAAAATTTCTTAAAGCGAAAACTCGACTCGCATTTTTCAGAATTTTTTGATACTGTATCGACTCAAAAAATTCGAGATTTTTCGATATCCAAAAGTTGAAATTTTTCGATACTGTATCAACTCGAAATATTCGAGATCTTTCAATACCCAAAAATCAGAATTTTTCAATATGGGATCGACTCAAAAAATCCATAATTTTCAAGTCATTGTAATTTTTAAGTCTGTGTATATTTTTTGAGTCTTTGTACATTCTCGAGTCTTTGTAAATTCGATACTGTCAGAACTTCGATGATGACAATCCACCTACCTTTATACATACATTCACTGTAAAATGGTGGCTACCTACTGCAGGACAAATGTAGCTAATTAAGTAGATTAATGTCAGCTTTCAATGTACTGATCATCTGACTTCCAATCATCAAGGAAGATCTACTGGAGTCAACGCTCTGATCAGGTTATCATCCTGCAGGCGTTATGTTGTAAAACATTAAGTTCAATTTTTTTTTTTCAAGTTGAAATCATCAACGAACTTAATTGAAGTTGTTTTTGTGTCCACTGATTTGCGCCAGCTTCAAGCTATTGTACTCACACTTTTGATAATTATTAAAGTGCAAGTTTTTGTCTACATTGTTGTCCTCTTGCAGATTTTGATTTGATTTTCGATTTCATCTTGAATGCACTACTGGTAACTGCTGCACTGTCGATTTATCAACCACCCGCTCTCCACTTCCGCTGCAAATATCGAATTTCTCTAATTTATGACAAGATGCGAATTGGGCAAGAGATATCGATACCAGAAGATTGACCTCTTGATTCGTATTTTTATACAATCAAGGCCCAATCTCTTGGAACAATCGAACCATGAGGCTTACAAAGTTTCTATTTGACAGTATTAACTAGTATTCCTCGGCTCTCATACTCGGCTCTCAGTCTTCGTTCATCTCGTCTTCTCAAAGACGTCCTTGGTCTAAGGTGAGAGGTGCTCATGGGTAGCTCTGGCCAAGTATCTTGGGGATTCGTCAGAATAAGCCAACACAGGATCCACATTAAGGGGGAGTGCTGGAATTTGATGCTCAGCCTCAAATCCATTCAATAATGAGCATCCTGAAAAACCAGAAACAGAAGGCTCGAATTTTCGGGCAGAGGATCGATTGATGAGACTCATACTTGAGTCTTCAACACTATCCAATACACTTCCAGATTCGCTAATCCAGGTATGTATGTATACATATAGCAAGCACTTCTTTGATTAAGGGAATTGTAAGTGTATGCAAAGTTATGCTTTTAAAACTAGCATGAGAGAAGAGCAAATGGGATTTGAAGGAACTTGTTTCACTATGGTGTAATTTGTAACACTAGTTTGGGGCTTGTGTAAACCTATTTCAACACACAAAACAAGATTCGTCAAAAATCATTTTCCGAAGGAGACACCCTTGAACAATCATGACTTCCTCACAGGATTCCATTGTGACAACTATTTAGGTTGGTATATTTAATGTGAATTGGTTGCTTTATCGTAAACAATTTTGTGGTTATAAGCTATATGGAATAGGGAATAGAAAAGATAGGATGCTACTAAGTTAGATATTGGAGCTACATTACATTCCAAAAAAAAGTAAAATTTAACAAATTCTAGCAATCGCTCAAGCTTCATGGAATAAAAGCTTCAACATATAGGATTGTTTGTTGCCTACATTACATTGAAACCTAATAGTATGTCAAAGTAATATTTGTTTAACAAGAGTTGTTAGTCTAAAGGCTCTTAAATGCACATGGATTTGTGCTAAGAGTGATTGCATTCGTAGGGATTGGAACGACATGGAATTGCTCTAATCCTATTATGAATGTTAGGGTTAAAACGTGTTGCTAGTTATGTATGCACACAAGTATTGTTCTACTGTTAAATAAGACACAATTAGGTTGTAGAACGTATAAAAATAAGAGAGTAGATTGCGGGCTCTTGGAAAGCATGGATATGCTTAGGAGTTATGATAATTGTACATTCCCCGTTCTCCGTATGACAGGTGCAAGTAACGATATGGCATGCCCCTATACTCGTGTACTATTCCTTGAGACCTCTTGTTTGTGATTTGGAATTTATTTAACACAGCTAGATTTCAATACATAATGAATGATTAAGTATATAGATATGGACCAATACCAATATACTAATAAGAATGGCAGTTGCCTTGATACGGTGAGAATGTGGTTTGGCCTATCATTATAAACCATATGTCATGTAGGGAAGAATGGACTATTCTATTATTATTGCATGTTGTCAAGATGGTAAACTTATTTTGTATATGGATAACAACTGACATTCAACGTTGACACATGTCTTCCTCACTGTGCTAACTCACGCGGTTTTTTGTGGTGGGGTGGTGGCAGGTACCAGCCGGAATTCTTGAAATAGATTTTGCTTTACGGTGCTATATGAGTATTGTATGATTTTCAGCTATGTTTTTCTTTGTTGGTTTATGAATAAAGGGTTTTAAAAGGTTTGGTCTTGACTTGTCAAGAGGAGCTTTGTTCTCTCTCTCTCTCTCTCTCTCGCTCTCTCTCTCTCTCTCTCTCTCTCTCTCTCTCTCTCTCTCTCTCTCTCTCTCTCTCTCTCTCTCTCTCTCTCTCTCTCTCTCTCTCTCTCCATCCTTTAAGATATAAATTTAACTATTCGTTGGTATGAATATTACCAAACTTTAACCTGTTTTAAGCTCATAGCTAAGTTAGGTCTATTTCATTGGTGTAATCCTCATGATGTTATTTTGGGTTATGGAGCTCCCCTTTCTCTACTTTATTCAAACTCTTACATCTTCTATGAGAAAGACTACGAATCCACATAATTTTTGGAAATCATTCTCATAATTTTGCTTTTATCTTGGCATTTGTTGTGGAGATTGTTGGAGTAGCTGGATTTGGATGCTATTGATGGATGTTATTATGATATTTTAGCTATTGTATGACCTGATAATAGTAGGTTGACGTTCAAACATGAGTGCCTTTCAATTAAATTTCAATTCTAGTCAATCATATGTAGCGTCATTTTGATCATTATAGCAATCATGTGTAGTATTAGTTTGATCATCATAGCAAATTTTGAGTGCATTGTCTAACTTTTGCTCTATTGATCTCGCTTGCCTAATCAATGATTTGCAATAAATGGCAGACAATGATTTGTAGCTTGAAAATAACATCCTTTGCATATAAAACCTACAATTTCATCACTTGCATGTGATGGACTCTAAAGGATATGGTAAAGCCTAAGAAAAAAATGTGCCAACTCTTATACCCGAGACAAATAAGAAATACTTCTCTAGCACAAGAGTGCCAATATTATCAAAAACAAGACAAATCTACTAGATTGTGAAGGCCTTGCCATAATGTTGAAATTGTTGGATTAAACAAAAAAAAAAAACCATCACCACAATTCAAACAAGAACCATGTGGTATTATACCAAAAAGGCCTTGCCATATCATAATAACATGAATCCTAAAATTTTAGGATTTGGATAAGGCATTTTTGATATTGGTGCAAAAATTACTTTGTGTAGTGAATCTATATATTGATTTTAAAATATGTGCACGATCTTGATAACTTTGTTTTGTAGTTTAAGTTTGAACCTTAATTTAAGGCCAAATTATCCCACATGTAAGCAATCATGTATGCATCTAAAATAGAAAATAACAAAAGACATTTGGTGAACACAAAAAGGTCCCTTATTTTATATAAATTTAATTTAACCTTTTTTTAAGTGCTGCCACCTATTTTTGACCTCGCCTTGCAAATGCAATACTATGTGGATAATAGTGCATTATTACCTGTTCCGCGTTGTATTATGCAAAAGTTGTGGCTCAAAGAAATTACAGGATCGCAGCATCCGCGAATTAAGTCAGAGCAGCAAATCTACTGCCAATTTCCACTCTCACAGCTATGTTAAGCAAACGCTGGTTTCTATGTCTTCCTCACAATTGGGTGAGAGACAATCGCAACACACATTCTCACATGCACCAGATCAATCCTCTAGCAAGCCTTCTTCTGAAAATCTGTTACTGCCTCTGGATTGGCCTTCGCAACAAATAAAACAATCCTATGGAATGCAATCTCGCCAACCAGTCTCACCATGGCCTTCCCGTCAACCAGAATGTGATCTTCGTTGGTTGTGAAAAAACTTATGAGGCACACCAGTCCTTTAAGCCGTAGCAGCAGAAATTCATTACAGAGACGTCATGCGGCTACCTCCACGCACAAGAGCAGACCCACAGATTTGGATCGATCATTCTCCCAAGAATTCGCCTGTAGATTCGCTAGAGTAATGAATAGTGCAGAAGTTCGTGGCAGGGAACATATGTTCTTCTACACAATTTGCAATTACGTTGGAGACAGAAGTGAGATATTCGTAGTTTGAAGGCTTTGTCGTTTTTAAGAACGAAGGTTCTGTCTATTTTTGAGGTGCAAGAGTCTTTTTGTATAGGGGAAGGCCCCAAGGCGGGGCCTCCGCATTTTGAGGGCGCCTCCAAACGCGGAAGTCCCCCACCCGTGGGCCTTCTCCGTTGTAAAGCATTTATTTATTTTTTTACTTGCATAAGAGAAAGTTTTGAAGTTACCTTTTGTCGCTGTTTTCACCGTTTTCATTGCATCGAATCTGATATGGCGTGTACATTAGAAAAATACAAGCCTTTTTCTGGATCAAAAGGAGGTCATTTCTTGAAGCATGTCTGTTTGAACGGGGCCATTTCTTGAAGCTCTAGCTTGAAAGAAAATCAGATCTCGTGTACATTTGCTATTTCACAACAGTCGATTACAGAAATTAGAAGCATGAAAGTAGCGCTCAAAAGCCTGTTCAAAGGGATTCAAAACCAACACTCTAGATGTTTGTCTAACAAATATTTTTCAGCAGCAATCTGCTATGTTTAAAGTGCATACATGTACTTGTTCATGAGAAGAAATTAGAGGTAGTCATTCTCATGCTCTAGCTGGAATTAAAGTCAATAAAATTTTTATAATAAGTAATAAATTTGCACATAATGCAATAAATGTTTACCTATGGTAAAAATATTTGTAGTTTAACTTTGTGGTAAAATAGTTTTTGATGAGGAACCTTACACAGATGTAAGGTTCCTCTGATGTGTCAAGTTTGTTATGCAAGTTTTGCATTGGACAACTGTCAAATTCTGACAATTAAGGTTGCTTCTAATACATAGCAAATTTTTTTGAAGTGGTTTACGTCATTTTTAAGGTACAAGAGGTTGTTTGTTTATAGTCATTGACTTTTTGAAAACCACCTCTTCATAGGTACCATTCCTTTTCCCTACCTGTCAGTGGAGATTTATTCTCCCCCTCCATCAGAACGTAGACCTTTTATTTTCCTTCAGGTCTGATTTTCTACAGATGCCTTGAACTGCTTGAAGAACTTGAAAGTCTCGGATTTGTTCTTCAGAAAATAAATTGCAGTTCTTCGAGAAAAATCATCAATAAAAGCTAGAAAATAAAGAGCTCCCCTATGGAAGAAGTCTGCATTGGGCCACAAATATCACTATGCACAAGATTTAGCAAATTTCTAGAAGTATGAACAGTATATAATTTTTGATAAAGTGAGATGATGTTGGGTTGAAATGGCCATAACCCAGATTTCATAGGCATCAAACAGACTCGATAAAAGAGTCATCACTACATCAGAATCTTTTATGACTGAGCCGGTTGCAGTCATCTGTTCCATAAGGTTTTTGAATGTATTGAGATGGCTGGAAATGGTGTATGCATCAAACATTCTCAAAGTAAAAATTTTCTTCCTCAGATGGAGTTTAGAAGTGACATCTTTGATGTCATAGAGAGTAGCTAGGACGTTCCAAGCATCCTTAGCAGTCCGTGCAAATCAGATATGACAAATTTGGGAGTCTTTGATATTCAAAGTGATTAAGACAAATGCCTTGCCATCTCGTTGTCTCCATTTGGTGATGCTAGTTGCATCAACTCTGGCTTGATTTATGTATCATCAACTATGTCCCATAGTTCCTTGGCTAGTAGAACGACTCTCATCTTGAACTTCCAAAGATGGTAGTCCTCTCCATCGAGCTTGTCAATCAGAGAAGAACTAGATGATGGATCCATTTTGGTATTGTAGCGAGATCGTTGATAGAAACAATGATATCGAAAAAATGTTGACTGTGCACTTACTGAAATGAGTCTGACGAAGAAAAATTCGAGAGGCAACCTACTGTCGCGGTTCTTGTAAACCAAAATGGTTCCGACCATAGCGTCGATTACCAGAACTTAGTAGACGCTATGGTCAACGCTACTTAGTAGACGCTATGGTCGACACTGCTAGTGTCGACCATAGCATCTACCAAGTTCTGGTAATCGACGCTATGGTCGACGCTAGCCAAAAAATTGCAGAAATTTTTTTTTGCAATTCTTGCCGTGATGGCAAAAATTGCGAAAGTTTTCCGCAATTTTGTCCGCAATTTTTCGCAATTTTCTCCGCAATTTGCAATAATTTCCGCAATTTATGCCATGACTAAAAATTGCAAAAAAAATTTCTACAGTTTTGTCTGCGATTCCTACCACAACGGGAGAAATTGCGGAAAACTTTTTGCAATTTCTTCTGCAATTTCTGCCATGGCCTAAAAATTGCAAAAAAAAAATCCGCAATTTTGTCTGCAATTTCTACCACGATGAAAATAATTGCGAAAAACTTTTTAGAGCTTTTTTTGCAATTTCTGCCGTTGAAACATTTTTTGCAATTTCTGCCATGGCCTAAAAATTGCAAAAATTTGTTTCCACAATTTTGTCTGCAATTTTACCACGAGGGGAGAAATTGCGAAAAATTTTATTCAATGTTTTCTACAATTTTCCCGCAAAACATTTTTCGCAATTTTGGCCACGACCAAAAAATTGCGAAAAATCTTTTCCACACTTTTTTCCGCAAATTCTGTGATGACAACAAAAATTGCAAAAGTTTTTTGCAATTGTTTTTGCAATTTCTGCCATGATGATAGAAATTGCGGACGATTTTCTACAATTTCTACCATAACGGTATAAATTGTAGAATTTTTTCCGCAATTTTTTGGCTTTCCGCAATTTTGACCAAAAAAAATTGCGGAATTTTTTTTTCCACAATTTTTGCCACCTTTTCTTGTAGTAATGTAGGATCAGAAGCACAACAAACAACAACAGAATATTCAAATTGAATGATTCAGACAAATACACAATGAAGCGATACAATAGTAAGAGGAAAATTACACTTTGATTAATATCAACAATGAGTACAATTGTTTGAAGTAATACCTTCAGCTTGTTGAGCATGATAACGCTGGCTACAGAAACTCGAATAATCAGAAGAAGTTTTCTGATGAAGATTCTAGGATTGATATCCTACAAAATATCTACAACTACCTTTTTGTTGCAGTTATTACAACTACCTTATTACAGTTAATACATGTACAAAATGGGTGGACTGTCAACACAAAGTCGTTGGGTCGAATTTAGACTGACAGTATCGAAATTTAGAAGTATCGAAAAATGTACAATGACTCGAAAAATATAGGATTTTTTGAGTCGATCCAGTATCAAAAAATTCTAAAGAATTCGATCTTGAATTTTTCGATCCTCTACTCAAAAATTCGAGCCTTCTATTTCTGGTTTTTCAGGAGGCTCATTATTGAATGGATTTGAGGCTAAGCATCAAATTCCAACAAGAGCATCATGCATACTGATTAGTTTCTAGAGCATTGCTTCATATCATACATTATGTAGAAACCATATGTAATGTAAGTTAATTGTATCCACTAATTGCTCGCAATGGGTTAGTAGGCAAGGACAGTCACATAGGTATTAAAACAAATCCATGCCATACTAACCTTGTCGACCATCTTGCATTTTAGTCATACTTCTTGAGCATGTGCATGCTTTTCAGGAACATACATGTCAATAGACTATTATGAAAGAATTGCACATATGTAAGTTAGTCGTACCATCCCTAATGGTAATTAAATTGGATTCTTACATACTACCAAACTGGTAGCGAGACAAATCAATGTCATGTCAATCCAATCACTTAAGATTCATAGAACCTATGGATTGGACTTGTTAGCATCAAAGTAATAGATTTTAATATTCCTATAGTGCTAGGGAACCAAAGATGTAGGGTAAGGAATTGGAACTTGAGACATACTTCATAACCTCTAACCTCAAAACCATATGGTGATGAGACTGTGTAAGCCATTCCATATATGTTGTATCTTAAGGCTTCCAATTTTCTTGACATGCTTCACGAGTTAATGTATTATGGCATGCTTTACGAAACACATGTTGAAGAATAAACATGTGATTGTACATATTCTCCTACTGATTCCATTCATTCAATTTTCATTTTATCATTTTTACATGGTGACTCTCCTTGCACAATCCTTGCCATAATTGTCACCCTATTTTTTATTAGGTTTCTCAACTGTGACATTGGCATAATGTTATTCAATATATAAAAAGCCTCCTCTAATTCTATAACACTAGCAAGCACACATTTTGCCAAGGTCATTTATCATCTCGACGATGTGTTGACCTTATTCTCTCGCGTGAGAAAATTTGCATTCTTGGAAAAGTTGTTATTGTTGATCCCTCTTGACATGATTTTCTTCATCATTCTTCCACCACGTAGGGGGATGTTGCATCTCATGTAGCTCAAGAGGAGGACTGAGATTATAATGACCGTACATATGGTGAAATTTCATCCCCTTTGCTTTGGAAACATATGGATGTCTTCACGAGAAAGTTAATGATTTTTTGTCCTTATGTGCAAAACTTGTTATGAAATGGCAGAGACATTGTTATGATACCAACCGTCATTGTATCTTTCTATCGTTAATGTATTTTTGTTGCATCGCAGCATTTACAAGCGCTTTCAATTCTTCGATGAGCTCAATTGGGTTCAGAGTTCCCTCTGTTCCTATGTACCTAAACATTTGGTATATGATCTAGTAGCAAAATAAAAAATTAGATAGAGAGAATACAAAATTACTAGTATTATTGTGGCCATCTTCGAAAAGTAAATGAGAGAGAGAGAGGAGCATGTAAAATATCATCTATTATAATTAAAATTTTAGTCTTCGCAGGCAGCGTGCCTTTTCTTTTTTGAAATTTTCCTTCATGTTTTTCTTTTCGGGTAGCGATCGCGTTGTCCCACGGGCAGCCTAACCCTGCTTAGAAAAAAAAACTCCCCATTTTTCAAATTTTTAACCCGAGGCTCTTTGCCCACCCACCCAAAATGCCTGCCCGCCCGCAAACTTGCGGGCTCACATCAGTAATTTAGTTCTAAGACCTTAGCATTAGTTGCTCATCAGATCAACATGTGCCATAAAAAACAAATTTAAGCAAGAGACCTATGGAAACATGACCTTTTATAAAATTTAGGAAATAAAAATTTAAAACCCATAAAAGAGCTGGAGCTCAGAGGACGTGCATATTTCGTCCTTTAGATCGGACAATCGTGGACGCAGCATCCACTTACACGTCAAGTCATCAACGCTCATCACAGGTTTCGAACCCACAGCACTCATGACAGAAGACGTTAACTCAAACCCATCGGACAGGCCTATATCGATGCTTAACAAAGGCTTATTTATAACAATTATACTGTAGCCAAACGTCGAAAGATTATAATCTAAGACAATCTGCGAATAGAGATGTATCGTGGATGGCAGAAACAGAGAAGTAGATAAGAGCATGGAAGAATCAGCATTGTATGTAGATACTCTACTTACCCAGCAGCGTGTCCATAATCTGGATCTATCCAACCAAGTTATTCCTTCTTGGTACCATAGTCATGAACTAGATTCTCAAATATGACATCACATAAGCTCAAAAGGCATCTCCAGGGAGTTCAATTAGGGGGCTTAGCAGGGTTGGTAGCAAGTAGCAGGCCCTGAGCCTTTCTCTGACCTTTTGAACCCATCAGAGAACCGTTATGAATCACTGAGGGCACACTAATTTTTTGGTAACCATCACAATGAGGCAGTCGTCTGCAGCGTGCACAGTGCAGCAAAGAATCGAACGTGGGGATCCGTTTTTGAGTACAGATTGTGGGCGTACTGCCGCTTCTGGACAACGAGCTTGTATGACAACAGATTTGTGCCAAAATTGCTATTCTTCTCTGGATTTTAGAGTTTTAAAGCAAGAACCCGGTAGCTAGCATGTTTTAGCTTTGAAATTGTTGTAAGAGCAATAACACGTGGAACTTTGGGCAAGGTACGTCAAATCTGAAAGCAGCTAGTGACCTATCACAAGCCATAAGAGACAACGGATCAATGCTTCTGTGTTCTTTAGTATTTCTGTTGATGGCGTGAAGATAATCAGTCTGTAAAAATGCGCATTTCTCTCTTATGTGGATCGCGATTGGTGACTGGAAAAGAGTGTTGGCATGCTTGGAGTTCGGTCTGTGAATTTGTAGTCAAGTTGGTTTTGGGGAAGTGGGATCACAACAACTAAATTCACATATAGATTTGTTGTCTTAACCCGTAAACAAGCTCTTGGCAGCAATTTTTCAAAGGCAACATTCAAATTTCAGGCAGCGACGACAAAGCAAACCGTGGTAGATGTGTTTCCATCAGCGTTCTGACGCAACAAATCGTTTTAAACTGGAGCGGCAATCGTTTTTAACAGTAGGCGTACTCTGTTTGTCTGCCAATATGGTTCTCTCAAGATTCTTCTCCTCCTGTGTTACTCACTCACCAATTTGTCTTGGAGAAAAGAGACCTGATTCACCTTGAGACTAATTTTCCCGTGCTTCCTCTTCATGCGCACGTTGTGAAGTCCACTTTCATGTGCACGTTGTGAAGTCCACCTTCATGGTGCAGATTCCTTGCTTGTTTCCATGGCGCCATACTGCCCAACCCCATCTTTGCCACCACATTTCTTCATGTCTTCCAATTTCTCAAGTTTTTCTGTCTTCGTCTTCTCGCCTCCGTGTTCCATGTACAGCTTGTGGTCGCCTTTATGTGGAAGGTGTCGGTCTTTCTCGCCATCTTGCTCTACTTTTCGTCAACAACTTGTCTTAATCAATGTCGACCTTGCACCTCACCCTGCTCCCACTTCGCCACCTGGCTTGGACCTGGATTCGCTCCCTTGATATTCTAGTCATCTTCCACTTAGGTTTTTCTCCTCCTCATCTTTATGCACACATACCATTTGCCTTGCTCTTGGACGTCCAGAGAGCTTTATCCTTTGTCTCGTTTGGCTTCCAATCCTTCCGATACCGCAGCCTAACATGCTTTTTTGCTCTTTCCTCTTTGGTGTTTGCCTCTGCCTCCTCAAGGTGGTGATGCTGGTCACCGAGAATCTCGCAACAGCATTCGTCGCTTTATGTCAGGAGATTGAGAAAGTTTGCAAGAGGATCATTTCCTTCGGTGTCAGCAGGCGCTTGCTACTCAACGGGGTTTTATTTCAGATGGTGTTTCTGTACTACCTATTCCTCGTCGGTTGCCTCATTGTATTTTACTTGGGCAAGTGGGTGAGTGTTATTGTGCGGCTCGTGCTCTAGCTCCTATGAATCTAGCAACTCTTTCATCTACTACCATTCAGACCTTGGAGCTTCTTCATCCACTAGCGAATGATAGTCTTCTCTCTTTTGTTGAGGACTTTGAACATGATTTTGATCTCTAGCTCTCGAAATCCCATTTTCTTAATGCTTTTCTGCGCAATCCTCATTTGTCAACTAGGGGTCCTTTTCTTATAGTTTTCGAGCATCTTCACGACTGTTTCTCTCCTGATGATTCTGTTAGCTGGTTTGGTTTGTTCGTTCAAGTCTGCTTCTCAATAGCATGTGGGCGTATTCCTCTTTATATTGCTCGCATTCTTGGTGTTGCTCGTTTGATAGCCTTGGATAAGTCTGGCGGTGGTGTACGACCGCTTGTTGTTGGAGAGGTTTTATACAAATTGGTTTCTCGGGCTCTTGGTTTTCAACTTCGTGACAACTTTCATGACCACCTATTTTCTCATCAATTTGGTTGTGCTACTCTTGGCGATTGCGAGACGGTCATTCATGCTTTGCATGCTACCTTGGATCTGCATCCAGATTGGATTGTCCTTCAAGTGGATGTTTTGAACGCTTTCAATTCTGTTTCCCGAGGGGCCATTTTCCAAGAACTTCGTGCAGCTCACGATCCACTTGCTCAGCTCATTCCGTTTGTCTGCTCTTTTTATTCCATGGACCCACCTATATTTCAGTACTAGTCATGCTTCTCGCTCAGGTGATGTTTCGGTTATCCCTTCTGTTGATGGTACCAGGCAAGGTGACTGCTTGGGTGGTCATCTTTTGGCTTTGGCACACTTTCAAGCAATCCGAGCTACTTCTTCTGCTTTTTCATCCTGTTTGTTTCCCTCTATTGTTGATGACACTCATATTGTGGGACCTGCTAATGATATCATTCTAGCTTTCCTACATTTTACCCAACACCTCTCAACCTTGAGTCTCACTATGAATCCCTCTAAGTGCGTCGCTTGGTGTCCTCAGGGCCTCCCTCCTGACCTCCCTATACCTGCAAGTTTCAATACTCCGGTTGGTGGGATTCGAACCCTCGGTATCCCTATCGGCACCTCTGACTTTGTGGCTTCTTCTTTGCAGGACACTTTGGACGTGCATGTTCGCCACACTAATTTGCTGCCAAAGCTTGGCAATGCTCAAGTTGCTCTAGGGATTTTCACTCAATGCTTTGCTCAACAGTGTGGGGATTGAAATACAAGGCCTAAGGGGCATTTCAATGAAGCTCGGGAGAATTTAGGAGAGAGCACCTTGCATGGAAGGAGCCTGTGAACATAATAATTTTAGTAATCAATTTTGTTTGATTAATGGCCCAAGTATGGCATCATGCGTCTATAAGCCCATCTTGAAGAGCCCGTCAATAGTTAGTTATGTTATCGACATCCTGCGAGTATAAGTCCAACTTGTGGTGCCATTAGTCACTATGGGACAAGAAAACAATTTTGGCAAGTCTCAAGGCTTAAACTTAGACTTAAAAAAGTATGTAAAAGTCAAAGTCAAGTTTTCAAAAAAGAACTTGCATTGTATTTTAATGTTTTGGACATGCATAAGGGATTTATAGTTGTTTTGAGTGGTCATATGCATGTGCTTTGACGATTTGGTTATAAATCAGTGAATTTGGTTGACAATTTTCGTAAAACTGACATTTACGAAAATTTTTGTAATTGACAAATAGTAGTTAATGTTGTGTGTTTTGCATGCCGGACTGACATTATGTTGGTAAGATTAGGACTCACACAGAATGTCGATTTTTCAATTTAGATTGCCTATATACTAACTATACTTTTTGTCGAATTTTTAAGTTACACAAAAAAAAATTATATTGAATTTCGAAAATTTTAAGTTCTTTGAATCGTCTACAAAATGAACTACGATTGGTGAATTGACGATAATGGAGTCAATTTCAGTCGAAATTGGTCAATTGTACTTCACTTAAAGTTAAGAATAGACGTATTCATTAAGTTAGTTATTTCCTAATTTAGATAATCCAAGATGGCTCGGTGCTCATTGACATGAATTATCAAAATAATTTAAGAGATCAGCATTAAATGGAAGTTCTATTGTACCACATTAAGTTTGTCTCTGGAATGGAATCTAGGGTTGGCTGATAAAGCAATGGCACTTTGATTATCACAAAATAGTGTTGTCGAAGCATATTGATTCGAATCGATGTTTAAGAGTAAGTTCCTCAACCAAATTGTTTCCTTTGTAGCTTGAGAGGCTGTGATATACTCTGATTCAGTGGAAGATAGAGCTATCAAAGATTGCTTGCGACTGTTCCAGAAAATTGGACCATTGTTGAGGAAGAATGTAAATCCAGTAGTGGATTTATGAGTGTCTACATCTCCAGCCCAACTTGCATCTGTGAAACCACTGAGTAAATTGAGTTTGTCATTGCCAACTGTTCCATAACAAATGCAAAAGTTCATAGTAGCTCGAAGATATCTCATGACTCTGATAAGAGCCTTCCAATGTGTTATACTAGGATTAGTCATAAATTGACCGAGAGAGCTGACTGCAAAAGCTATGTCTGGCATGGTACAGATCATGACGTACATAAGAGATCTTATAATAGAATGGTAAGGATGCGTGGTCCACATATATCTGTTTGAACAACATGTAATAGATCTTTTGTTGCATGCATATGGTTTGATCTAAAAGGAATCCTAGCCCACTTTCCAAAAATGCAGCTATGACAGACAGGGAGATCGACCTTACCAGAAGGATAGTCGAGATAAAAAACCATGGATTGTCTGGACATGTTCACAACAGATGCATGATTCAAGTGTCCTAAGCGATGATGCTAGAGTAATACTTTATTGACTAGGACAGAGGTTTTCAAGGCTTGACTAGACTCAGAATAACAGTGTGCCAATCTATATAAGTAATCCTGCCTCTTACCAAGTCCAAGGATCTTATTACTTCTATCAATAATTTTTCATTGATCAGATTCAAATTCTACCGTATGACCTAAATCTGTGATTTTACTCACTAATAACAGATTTGTAGAGAGTATCACACTAGTTCAGCGGTCAACAAAGACAAGAAACTTGACAAAGGCAAGGCCATCGATCTAACTGCAGACACTCCAAGAAGATCCACGAGGGAAAGAAGAGCACATGTCAGATTTGTGCTTGACAACTCAGTCTCTATATTAGAGAAATTCTGTGGATCTGGCGGAGAACCTCAAACATATGAGAAAGCTATCAGCTGTCCAGATAAAGAACAAGTGGATTAAAGCGATAGAAGACGAGATGAATTCTATGGAGCATAACAACGTTTGGAATTTGGAGCCATTACCAGCAGATAGGAAGACTACGAAGTGCAAATGGGTTTTCAAGTACAAGTATGGACCTGATGGCAATGTATCAAAATACAAGGCCAAATTGGTGGCAAAAGGTTTCTCTCAAAAGTATGGTGTTGACTATACTGAGACCTTTTCTCCAGTCGTAAGACATTCGTCCTTACGCTTGTTATTTGCATATGTAGTAGCATACAGTCTCAAGATCCACATAGTGGATGAAAAGACCGCCTTCCTACATGGCGAGTTGAATGAAGAGGTCTATATGGACCAACCACCAGAATTCATCTACTCACGCTTTGCTAACTATGCCTGTGAATGTAGAGAAGCATATACGGACTGAAGTAGTCTGCCACACTCTCAGATCCTTAGGATTTCAACCGTTGATGGCCGACTACAATGTCTATACGAAGGTCACAGATGGAAAAATCATAATCATAGCAGTGTACGTGGATGACACTTTGATCTTGTCCAGAAGCGACGAGCTTATTGCTCAGGTGAAGCATGATATTTCACAGCATTTTGAAATATCAAACATAGGGAAAGCAAGATGCTACCTAGGATTGCAGATTGAGAGAGATCTTGACGGAGGGAAGCTGTATCTTCACCAGTCAAGATATATCCAGAAATTCATTGATGATTTTCAAATGATAGACCACAAGGGAGCTAATATGCCCATGGTAGCTAGAACAGTTCTGACCAAGCAAGACTGCTCGCAGAACGCAGAAGAGCAGGAAGCCATGCAGAACATGCCCTACAGGAGGTTAATCAGATCGCTCATGTACTTGGCAGATAATACACACCCTGACATCTTATGCAGTTTTCAGAATGAGCCAGTTTAATACCAATCCAGGCCCTATGCACTGGAAGATAGCCAAGAGAATTCTGCAATACCTTCAACGGACGAAAGATTATGGGCTGTGTTTCTCTTAGCATGAAGGATTCCAAATCAAATCCTATAGCGATGCAATTTGGACATCCCTGAAAGATGATTGCAAGAGCATCTCAGGAGGGTGCACAATAGTAGCCGGTGAAGCTGTGATATGGATTAGCAGGAAATAAGACTGTAACTACGCAGTCATCCTACAAAGCAGAGTATGTTGCAGTAGCCAAGATGGCGAACGAGCTTACATGGCTCAAACAATTTTTTGACGGACTGGGAGAGAAACCCAACGAGTCGCTGCTACTCTTTATGGATAACACATCCACCATTCATCTGATAAAGAATCCAGTGTTTCATTCCAGGACGAAACACATTGCTATCAGATATCATCTGATAAGAGATCTGGTTGAGAAAAATAGGCTGAAGACCGAGCTTATTCCAATGAAGCAGATGGTGGCTGATATCTTCACGAAGCCTCTTGACAAGGCAATTTTTGAGAAGCAGCGCGCAAGCTTAGGAATCAGAAAAATACCAGCTTTGAGAGGGAGCTGAAGAAATCAAGAGTTTCTATCTTTCAAAGCCTTAACATTTTTCGTTATTTTTTCCTTTGCTGTTTTTTCTACGACTGTGCATTTTGAACTAGTTTCGCACAGTCTGCATTTTTGAACTGTTTTGTCACACAGTTCGCTTTTTGGGTCATGAGAAAAATTCATCTCTTGGTCTAAAACACTTGGAAAATAATTTTGAGAACTTTTCTTGACACTGTTGCATTTTTTGCATTCTTGCAAAAAAGGTGACACTGTCCCTAAAATGTCTTAGAAAGACCCTTAGAAATAGGGACACTCACTCTTAAAAAAACAACATTTGATTAGAACTGGCTTTTGCCCTAAAGTCGGTTTTTTCGCATTTCGGCTTTTTCGCTTTTCCAAAAAAGCTACAACTGTCCTTAAAAGGAGGACACAAGGTGGGGCACTAGCCTTAGAACTGTTTTCTACTCTTTAGTCGGCTTTTTCGCCTTTTAGCTTTTTCGCCTTTCGGGAAAAAGCGACATCTGACTTTAAAAATGGTTCATGTCCTTAAGTCGCGTTTTTCGCCTACCTTTAAAAAGGGACACTGCCCTTAGATCTGGTTTCTGCCTTATGTCAACTTTTTTGCCCTTCGAAAAAAAGTGACACTGTCGCCAAAATGCCCTAAAAAATCTTTTAGGCATACCTTCGATCTTTTCGCCTGTTTGCAAGAAAGGTGACACTGAAAAGCGGAGGTGCCCTTAAAATCCCAAAGGTGTTGGCATAAACCAAAGGTGCCCTTGAAAAAGCGACACTGCTCTTAAAGTCGCAAAAAGCAAAAAGCGAAGGCCTGCAACGTGAAGGCCAGAGTGCAACGGACAGAAGGCGGATGATTCACAGAGGACAACGACAGAAAACTGGAATCGGTTTTGTTTAAGGCTAATGCATTTCTTTTGATTAGATCTTCTAACTTAATCAGTTCCCTAGATTGATTACATAAAGAGATCAATGAAGGATACAAAAGAGAGTCACAGACACATAGACAAACAATCTGAAATAACTCCAGAGTGAGTTTACAGATTAGCAATAGCTAGTCGTATCATTCGCGAGAAGAGAACATCTCTCTCACGCCAACGCGCTGATCTAGAAGACAGACAACGCTCAAGAATTGTATTGTAAATTCAGCTCTGATAATAGAAGCAATTTTCTCAATGTTCTGTTCAGTTTTGTGTATGATCTACAATATCAGAATATATGCTATCAGTAGATAAATTTTTGTTGTTGTTTTATTCAACGTTATCTGCTGTTTACAAGTTTGAATTTCACAACAGATCATCCAGAAGCGATCTAGGGCTTGGAAGAAAATCAGACCGCATTCAGTAGCAGTAGCTACTCCTGCCAAGTCGGCTCTATCCGGCCTTTCTTCCTTTCGTGACTTCCCATCAGAAACTTCTCTTAGTTTTAGTTCTTCTAATCATCATGAATCAGATGGCCAGACGGAAAGGACTAATCAAATTATGGAAGATATGTTGAGGGCATATGTTTCTCACCGACAATCTCATTGAGAAGATTACCTTCCTCTGATTGAGTTTGCATACAATAGTAGAGAGCATTCTACTACAGGTTACAGTCTTTTTATGCTTATGTACAATTTTCAACCTAGATCTTCTGTTAATGTGGAGACGAAATCTATTAAGATCTAGAAGGTTGCAGATTTTCTACATGATATGCAAGAAATGTTGACCATTCCCATTAGAGCCTCTTACAATAGTAAAAGTATGTTAGTCAATTTAATGACTTTAGCTCTCTGTGAATGCTTGATTTATGACTTAATGCTAGAGTTGTAGCAAACTATGACAACTTTTGGTCGTTTTGAGAAAAAAATTAGGAACCTAAAAGGCAATATATAAAAGATTTATGTGTGCATATTTTCCTTTGTAATACTACAACATAATATATGCCACTCAAATTCTAGTTTATGAAAATGAGCATTCTATGACCTAGACTCAACTACTCAAAGTCTAGAAGTTCATTTATTTCATAGACTATTCTTCAACTTTGATAAGGAAAAAACTATAAGATGGAATCCTTTTCAAAGTTTGGTATTTCTTTTTCTAACATTTTGCTTTTGACCAAGAATAGCAGCTGACCAAAAAAAAATTTGAAACTTTGAATTTTTATAGTGTAGAGCATGCAATTGGGCAAAATCACTAAACTTTTCATCCAAAAATCAACCTCTCATTGTAATAACAAAAGGAACCTTGTCTTGAAGGACAAAAAATCATCCTATGTAAAATTGTCCCTTCTACAACTCTAGTATTGAATTTTCCTTCACTCACTATAGATATTCTATATATGTATGGACTTTGACGTTTGAATGAGATTCATAATGTTTTTTTCTTTATCACTCATTATCTAATGTCTTCAAAGTCTTATGAATTTGTTTGAATACCAAGAGTCCACAAGCCACTTCTTTTTGCTCTCATTATGCAAGGAGATAGACAACTACTCAAGTTTGAGAACATCATACAAATAGAGATAAAGTAGAGTATTAGAAGTTGGATTATGATCTATACTATTGAAAGATTTCATATCATGGAGATCAAATTCAATATCAGATAAAACTACATTCAAAGTTGAAATTGACCCGAGTATATTTGGGCCTCCATTCATTGTCACTTATTCTATATGAGAAAAGTCTCAAAAAATCAAGAGAGTGACCTCAAGATAGATGGATGTTGATTTCACTTCAAAATCCATCTTTGATCTATCGAAACTATGAAAGGGAAAATTGTTTAAGCCAATTTGATGGCATTAGCTCCCTAGGTCAGGGCTTAAATCCTTTTTACTCACTCTAGTTAGGTTGAAAATTTACAATCATTGTTTAAGATGAAGTTTTAAAAATAAAAAATTAATTGTTAAGTGTGTATATATTTTAGGTCAAAGATTGACCTAAATGCTAGTTTAAAGACGAGTGAAAATGGGCCCGTATGCTTTGTCTTGTCGAAGTAGTGACCATTCTCATATGCGAAATTTCAATTCACCGACAGAAAAAAAAAGAAAAGTTAAAAGAGATAGAAACCTGAATTTTCAGAAGGGGAGCTGCCATGTAATCTACAATTTTACCATCATCGGGATTCAATTCTAGTTCTAGGTTGCAGTCTTTCGGATCCTCCCATTGATCAAACCTCGCATATGCAAATGCTTCAATTTCCTCAGCACCAACATCGTTGCAAAAGACTTCGTACCTTCTATTTTTATCCAACCTGACACAGTCAGCTAGCACATGATAATGAACAAGCACCCTAGATAGAGATATTTTCAACCTCTCCGAATAAATCACATTCTTTGTTAGCTTTTGCTTTTGAGAATCTATCCATTCATGCATATACTAAAGTACCACATTCACATGTCGTTCTTTTTTTGAACTTATGCATGATTCACTGTTTATAAGGCCAACTGATGTCCATTTTAAAGTTCTTTGGATGGAGAAAATTCCACGTCATCAATAAAAAAGTAAAAAACAAAAAAATCCACATCATCGAATTTTGAGACTCTCTCTCTCTTGATGGGATTCGAGGCAGTGTGCGTCGTATCAGTGAGAAACAAGCGGAATCCTCAGGTCATGTAACTATGTCTATCGTATTTAGATCAGATTCGAACGAATCAAAATCTGTCTTACTTGATCACAACTTCGAAGTCATTGAATCCATAGACTCGATTCCATAGCCATGCACAAATTCACTGAGTTATAGATTTAGATTTTATGTGCGGAAGCGTAAAGCGTCTAGGAACGATGATTAGAACGATGAATTCGACTTATGCTATCAGTCACATGAATAGTTTAATCTACGAATAATTTATCTGCGAGCATGAATCTATTTGAACATGAATAAAATAAGCATTCAATCAGAATATACACGACTCGAATTATGGAACAAATATTAATTAGTCGGGAATGATAACAATCTCAATGCAAACAGAGTCGCGTTCTTTCTAAGACAATATCTGTAGTAACAGAGAGAAAGAACATAACAATTGCGCTCTAGATGTTCAATCCTTACAACTGATAAGTTAACGGGTATTTGTACATATGGCTAGCTAATTAATACAATGGTTAATATGTACATTGCAAATTAGATTAATCCACTACGTGTTGTTGTCAGTCGCTTTTGGACAGTATTTGAGTCTAGTGGAGATCCTGCCCAGCCATGAGGTTGATCCGCCTTTTGATCCACTCGACTTGAGATTGACAGGTCAGCTTATGAGCTCGAATTAGTCAAAGTCGTCGAAATGTTCGACGTGGTTGAATAGAAAATGTTCGAGGTGGCAGTTTTCGACGTAGCAGAATGGCTGAGTGGTTGAAAGTCAAAGTCGTAAAAAACGTTCGACGTGGCGAATGCCGAATAGTTGAGGTGGTCGAACACTTTCATGTCGTTAGGAAACTCTCACGAATTTTTTTGTATTTATGCAGACTGTTAGAAAACAAGTGTAATTCTACAAAGTCTGCAACTGTACAGATATTTACAACAGTTAGTGAATGGATCTAGATTAGAAGAAAGATAGGGATGGAGAGGATAGGAATCCAACATCTCTCTCTCTCTCTCTCTCTCTCTCTCTCTCTCTCTCTCTCTCTCTCTCTCTCTCTCTCTCTCTCTCTCTCTCTCTCTCTCTCGTGCTCCTTCATTTAGCATGTTCCGACCTTTTCTCTCTCGTGCCAATCTACATCTATCTCCTCTTGAATTTTTGTGTGTATTCTTCGAAGGTTTTCTTCTTGTTTAAAAATAGGATTGGTGCCAAATGCTTCATAGCATGATTGGAAAAACATCAATAAACAAATCGAAGAAGAGACGGAATTTTTGTCACCAAAACAATCTGCTCCAAATAGGTGCTTAACACTTGAGGCGAGGTCCTTCGCCTACGTGCAACGAGCCAGTAGAGCTTGTTGATAATATGTTCAAAAAATGTAGAACTAGTGATATAAATAAGGTGCACCATTAACTAAGAGTCTTAAGTATCATGTTACTGCAGAGTTGATTGCCCATATGATTCGCCTTGCTACTTCAAATACAGTTCAATTCTTAGGCGTGGTAGTCAATTGTTGGGGGAGGCCAACATATCAAATATTTAATTTTACTTAATCATAAACTTTCTCTTTTATGTTAATTTTAAAATTTAATTATCATTGTATGGGGCTAGCCTTAGATTCTAGTTGCATGAGTTAGTAAGAACTCTTAGGCTGCCACCTTAGAATATCCATTAACGTTGACTTTTTACAAACTCCATTGACCAACCTCAACACAGTGTGTTGCCAAGGCAAGGCCAAAAATAAAAAGTCAACCCATCCATACTTTTGGAATGGTCAGTCTTTAGTGAAAGCCTTGACAATTTTTTTTGGAGGGTGGGGGCTTCTATCTATAGGTGTCTATAAAATGCCCGAGAAAAGTGGCCCTTCCGCGACATGAAAACATCTATTATTAAATGTTTAGCTTTTTTGGTAATTTTTCTTATGTGAATCTTTAAGACGGAAAGTGCATGTAAAAGAAGGTAGCAACACCAATTTCTTAAAATAAAAAAGAAACAAAAACTATGTCACATAAAATAGTGTCTTGAGAGGGCCCTCTTCACAAGATTCTTGATGTCATCCCTTCCTTGGAGTAGACCACAAGTTCCCACATATCCGATTTACATGTCAACACACAAACCAGTCTCAATGCATTTCACCCATTGTAACGGGTGTACCCACCAAAGATCCTTTTTAAAGATTTTGCATTACCGTGTGAATGCCCTAAATTTTAATGCCCTCAAGCACCCGAAAACTGAGGCACGTCCCCATCGGGATTTTTTTGTGTGTTTATGTACCACAGGGACCTGACACCGTTGGATGTAAAATAATCGACCGTTGAAATCTTCTCAAATACGACTATCAGCATTTTGTCGATTCGTCTTCTACTACGATTCATCGGTGGAGCTGCTGGTCCGCCCGATCAATATCCTCTGCCACGACGACATTTTTTATATCATCTCTGTTACGTTGTAGGCAGCTCATCTGATCTTCACATTTTGTAAACTGAAGTTGCTTCTAGAAAGCAACTTATACTTCTGTGAAGGTTTTGCCGCGGAAGTCGAAGTCTATAAGTTTTCTGTGCAAGTGAGGAATTGCTCCTAGTTCTAAATATGGTTGAAAATTTGAATGAAGAGCAAATTGCTGAGTTCAAGGAGGCCTTTAGTCTGTTTGACAAAGATGGAGATGGTAAGCTTCCTGACTTTTTTTTTTCGTTTTGCAGTCTCTCAATAGAATTCACTAAATATAGAGCTTTATCTGTAACAACGATTATTATGGAACTCTATGCTCCTGAGCTCTTATCCAGCTTTGGATATCAGAAGGATAACTGATGTCAATGAAGTTTTACCTGATAGATTTGAATTCACCAGATATAGAGCTGTATCTGAAACAATGATCATTATGGAACTTTATGTTCCTAAGTTCTTATCTTGATGGTGAACGATGTCTTTGAAGTTTTACCTGATTGATTTGTCATTATCGGTACTGGATAAGCCCTTGCATTCTGCTACACGTTCTATACTTGTTATCATAATGTACACGAGCTTCGGATATCAGAAGGATGAATGATATCAATGAAGCTTTTAATAATAAATTTGTCATTGTCTGTTCTGGTAAGTCCTTGCATTCTGCTACATGTCTTATTGTTGTAATCATAATGTACCTGAGCTCCTATCCTCATTCGGACATCAGAAGGATGAATGATGTCAATGAAGTTGAACATATTTTATTCTTTTCATCATATTGTGCCCGAGCTCTTATCCTGATTGGGATTTTAAAATGATGAATGTTTGTCAGGTGAAGTTTTATTTGATACATTTGTCATTGTCAGTTCTGGATAAGTCCTTGCATTCTGCTACATGTTTTATTATTTTTATCATAGTGTACCTGAGCTCTTATCCTAATTCTGATATCAGAAGGATGAATAACGCCGATGAAGTTTTATTTGATAGATGTGTCGCTATCGGTTCAGGATAAGCCCTTGCATTCTGCTGCATGCTTTTTTCTTTTTATCATAATGTACGTGAGCTCTTATCCTGATTTGGATATCAGAAGGATGAATGATGTTAGTGAAGTTTTACTTGAGTGAGATGGTTGTCAGCCGGTCTTAGGGAGAAACTGCACATCCACGTCATTTCTTTGAGAACTTTGGATTTGGACTTACATCGAGAAAAAGAGTTCAATTTTCCTCCCAAAGAGTGGTAAGGATGTCTTCTTTGTAAAAAAAATTGTGTGTGCAAGTGTGGTTTATGGCAAGGAGAATGCAATAGGCCTAATGGGAGAGCAAAGGAGATGGAGAGCAAACCCCCCACAGGCCTGAACTTGTTGGAGCTACTACAACCATCCTTTTTCCCCTTTCTTTTAATATACAAGCTTAGCTTTTATTAACATTAGCGATAAAAGTTTAATAAACTTTGCAAATCAAGCTTTTAAAAGTTTGTAAAGTTTGTTTCCCAATCTTTGCAATCTCAAGTTTTGTTTCAAAACTTTGTGTTTTCAAAAAACAAAAGAGTTCAAGAAAACAAACTTCGTACCCAAAGTTTTATAAGTTTATAAACTTTGTAAACAGTTTACAAGAAACTGTTTTCAAAGTTATGCAATTTTATGTTTTCAAAGTTTTCAACACATTAAAAAGAACTTACATTTCTTTCACAAAGAAGGAGTAGGCAGCCTGCGGCTGCTAGCCCTCCTCCCTCCTGAAGTGGGGACCCGCGCTCAGCCTCGGGATCCACTCGTGTAGGCGCATGCACGCGCGGGTGCCTGCAAAACTTTTTTTTGGGTTTTCAACAAATTAATGGAGCAAACCAAAAATTTGCAAATCTTTTTTTGTGTTGGGCTCCAAAAGGCCAGAAAACAGTCCCCATGGGCTGTTTTCTCCAATTGTCAGAAACAAAATTTTTCTGATGGTTTTACAAGCCATTTCCGACATCCAGGTTTTCAATTCACGACTTAAAAATTTCTGCAATCAAAATGGCTACCAAAAAACTAGAAAGACCATAAAAAACAAGCCCTTTAGCATGCATACGAGGCCCAAAACCTATCCAAACGATGTCGGAACTGAACGAACTGAAAAGCAAAGTGGTTCACATTGATCCAACGATGAAAACTAAGCCTTCCAAACACATCAACAAGAAGTTTAAACCAACTGAAACTTAAGTAGAAATGAGACGGTCACCTTAGGTAACCTGGTGCATCGCCTCAGATTTTTGGTCTGCTCCATTTTTTTTCTTGGTTGAAAATTGGAAAAAAAAATTTGTGGGCACCCGTGTGTGCGCGCGTGGATCCAGAGGCTGGGCGCGGGTCTGATGTTCACTTCAGGAGGGAGGAGGGCTGGCAGCCGCAGGCTGCCTCCTCCTTCTTTGTGAAAGAAATGTAAGTTCTTTTTAATGTGTTGAAAACTTTGAAAACATAAAGTTGCATAACTTTGAAAACAGTTTCTTGTAAATTGTTTACAAAGTTTATAAACTTATAAAACTTTGGGTACGAAGTTTGTTTTTTGAACTCAAAGTTTGTTTTGAAACAAAACTTGAGATTGCAAAGTTTGGGAAACAAACTTTAAAAACTTTTAAAAGCTTGATTTACAAACTTTTAATGTGTTGAAAACTTTGAAAACACAAAGCTGCATAGCTTTGAAAAAAGTTTATTGTAAGATGTTTACAAAGTTCATAAACTTAGTTTGTTTTCTTGAACTCAAACTTTGTTTTGTGAAAACACAAAGTTCTAAAACAAAACTTGAGATTGCAAAGTTTGGAAAACAAACTTAACTTTCAAAAGCTTGATTTACAAACTTTTAAAAGCTTGACTTGCAAAGTTTATTAAACTTTTAAAGCTTGAAAGCTAGTTTTAACAAAAGCTAAGCTTTTGTATATTAAAAGAAAGGGGGGGAATGATGGTTACAGTACACAGCCTATACTTGCAAGCTGTACCTGCAGCAAATACAGGTCTATGAGGGTCGCCCTCCATCTCCTTTGCTCTCCCCTTGGGCCTTGTGCATCCTCATCCTCATCACTCTTTGGGAGGAAAGATGAACTTTTTTCCTCCACCTCCTCCTCTTGAATGTATAGTTGTACCTGCTCCTCCTCCCAAGCCTAAGGAAAAGCCTTAGGAGAGTTCTAAGAGCTTCTTTCGGGCCATAAGGCCAAGGGATCAAAGGAGATGACTAAAAGAGTTAGTGGGGGTGTGATCCAAGTGACCCTTGGGTGAGGTGGCATAAGAAAGGTGGTGACCATGTGAATTGAGGGCAAGTGGTCCCCATAAGGGGTTGCCACTTGTTTTTGGGGCCATGTGCTTGCTAGGGGGCGTCCGTAAGGCCCACCACCCAGCAATGCCAAAAGAGAAGAAAAAAGGTGTGGGTGGAGGGTATAGGCTCCACTCTCATCATTGAGGAACTTGTTTGACTTAGTTTCCTTGAGTTGAACTCCTAGGTTCTCTAGGCCATTTTGTAACCAAACTCTTGCCAAATTTTCCTTCGAGCCTTCCTTAGTGCGCCATGGACCCCGTTATGCCCTCTGGTGAAGGACCGTCTTCACCATCTCCTCCTCTTGATCTTGATACCTCACAGCTTGTACAGGCCTTGAATTCTCTCCAAAACCAAATCCTAGAAATGCAATCTAGGCATGTCGCGGTCGAGCAAGAGTGGCATTTTTCAGCGCACTCGCGGTTCGCCGTCCTTTACCCCATGTTTAATCCGAAATTCTTTTCGGGTGAAAAGAAAGACCGGCATTCTAATGTTGTACTTTCTTGGCTGGATTAGTGGAATAGTCATTTTTCATGCACGACCCGCCTAATAGTACAAAGATCGCGTCTGCCATACACGGAAAGGCATATACATGGTGGCAGGATCTGAAGGAAAGGGTTGGTACCCCTTCCATGTGGGATGCTTTTCAGGAAGCCTTTAAAACAACTTTCCTACCGGTCTTGGATGATTTTGAGCATTGGCGGCGCTTTGCCATTGTGCAAAAAACTACGCTTTATTTTAGGGCTTCCAAAGGAATTTCAACTAGAAGTGCTGTGTAACCAACCCCAAACAATCGAAGATGCTATTCGCTTTGTGAAGATCTTCGATGACGCCTACATGGGCTCCCGCAAAGAGCAAAGTTTGCCCAATGCTAAGCAAAAAGAAAAGAAGTTTTTTAAGAAGCAAGGCAAAGACAAGAGGGACACCAGTTCCCAGGGCGGGAAAAAGCGCGTCAAGTTGGATCGCACGACCTATGACAAGGCGAAAACCGGCGGCTTGTGCTTCTCCTGCATGCAGAAGGGGTATCTGTCAAAAGATTGCCAAAAGAAAAAGCAAAAGAATTCTGGTAGGCAACCTAAATCCTTTAAGGCGTTAGGTAATTCTAGTATTCTTTTGCTGATTTATCCTTTAAGGATGACACTGGTTGTGAGATTGTTGCTTCAAAATAGCTATTTTTTGACCTCATTCGTATGAATGGGATCGTTGGATGTTGAACTAAAAGGCGATGTAATTAGGCCTTTTGATCTTGTTGTTTCTGCTTTAGAAGTTGTTGAATATTTGAAAGACTCTGGAAATAAAATTTATCTTTGCTTTTTGAAAGATGAAGTCTATGTGGATGACCATGCAGTTTAGAGTCTAAATATTAACTTATCGCATTTGCCTTTGAATGTGTCTATAAGTAATCTCTTAAGTGTTAATTCACCTAAAGGTAAAATTTTTAACAAACTCAGGCAAGAATACAGTGATGTTTTTCCTGAAAAACTACCAAATGGCCTACCTCCCCAAAGGAGTGTTGACCATTAGATAGAGTTGTTTCCTGGTAGCCAACCTGTATCTCTTTTTCCATACAGAGTCAGCGTCAAGGAAGAGGATGAAATTTCTAAGCAGTTACAGAAGCTTTTTAGGATAGGCCATATTCGGCCTAGTAAGTCCCCTAATCCTTTTGGTTAGTAAAAAGGATGGCGGCACACGGTTGTGTGGCGATTTTTAAAAGTTAAATGATTTAACCATCAAGAATAGATATACCTTACGTAGGATGGATGATCTAATGGATCGTCTGAATGGAGCTAAGTACTTCTCCAAGATTGACCTTAGATCATGATACCATTAGATAAGGATTAGGAACGAGGATGTTCCTAAGACTGGATTTTGATCCAAGTACGACCATTATGAGTTTTAGTTTTACCCTTTGGACTCACAAATGCCACTTTCCAGCAGATGATAAACGATATTCTTCGTCCATATTTGGGAAAGTTTGCGGAGGTGTATTTAGACAACATATTTATTTATAGTTGGACACTTGAGGAACATGGATAGCATTTTTGTATTTCTTGGGTCTTCTAAGGCAAGAAAAGCTTTATGCTAAGTAGTTGAAATGTGAGTTCTTTTAAACTAAACTCAAATACCTGAGCCATGTCATATCTGATAAAGGTCTTGAAATCGATTATGGTAAGGTTCATAAGGTACGAGAATGGCCGTGACTTCAAACAATTTGTGATGTGAAATTCTTTGTGGGCTTCACAAGCTTCTTTCACAGGTTCATTATGGACTATGCCTTAATAGCATTGCCACTAACGAACCTTCTTAACGGGGTGAAGAAAAAATGTAGCAGCAAAATAGATCTAGTGATGACCTTGGGAAGCAGGATCCCAAGCAATCCCGAAATGACAAGATACATGAAGACTATTCCATAAGGAATGGCTTGCTTTTCTGTAAGGGAAAGGTTTGTGTACCGGATAGGGAGGACTTACGGGCCCAAATCCTACAGCACTGTCATGACAACCCTTGTGCTAGTCACCCAGGCATACAGAGAGGACACTTGACCTTGTCAGGCAGAATTTCTTCTGGCCAAAGATGAAAGGTCATGTTGAGGCATACATTCAAGGTTGTGAACAGTGCCAGCAAAATAAAACAGAAAGACTCAAAGTTGCAGATTTTTCACATCTTTTGGAAAATCCCAACAAGAAGTGAGAAAGTATTTCAATGGATTTTGTGATTGGACTCCCTAAAACTAGGAGTGGTCATGATGCCATTTGGGTGGCAGTTGACAGGCTAACCAAGATAGCACAATTTATACCAACTAAATTAACTGTCAAGGCATCTCATTTGAACTAGCCCAGCTTTTCGTTGAAAAGTTGTTCAGATTGTATGGCTTGCTGAATGATATTGTTAGTGATCGTGATTCCAAATTCCCTGACAAGTTCTAGCAGTCAATATTTGATAAACTTGAAACAACCCTTAGTCGTAGTTCTTCAAATCACCCAGAATCTTATGGGTAGACAAAACGTATCAATCATATCTTAGAGAATATGTTTCTCATCGACAGTCTGATTCGGAAAAGTATCTCCCAATGGTTGAGTTCGCGCACAATAGTGCGGATTCAGTCCTTTTATGTTGATGTATGGCTTTCAACCACGTTTTCTAGTCGAACTCAAAGGTCTCAAGGTGCAAGTTGTAGTGGATTTCCTACAAGATATGCAAGAAATGCTACATGTGGCCAAAGAAAGCATTAAAACCGCTCAGGATAGAGCTCAGTTTTATGCTAACCGCTGTTGCTCACCTTGAGAAAGGTCAGAACCTGGGGTGTATCTTAAAACCCCTAAGGATTTAAAGGTAATTAGGACGGGAAAATGTCATAAGCTATCTCCACGATATAGCAATCCTTACAAGGCTGTAAAGAAAATCAACCGGGTCGCTTATCAGCTAGATCTTCCAATTGGGGTTGGGATTTGTTAGCCGATTTTTTATCATAAAAAATCGGACTTGAATTATGACAATTTTGAAATTTTTATGATAAAATCAGATTAAAATGGCCGATTATTGTAAATTATTGTATGTACTGTATTTACAGTTTGGGCATCTGGCCTGCCCAATAATGGCCAAAGTAGAATTTTTAAATTTCTGTGAATATTTTCCCAGTAATTTAGAAGCATGTAAACAACGCTTTCAATGTACTTATGACATTCGATAAATAAAGGAATCACTCTAGAATTGATGGCATCTCCAAATCACTCACTAAAATTGGCTTCTCCTCCAAATATAGCCTGCAACAAAGCTTTAATATCATGTGAAAAATTCAGATCCAAATGATTTTATTATGCCCCTTGATCTTTGGCAAATTTGGAGAGCACGTCTAGCTTCATGAACAATGTAGAAATCATGCATCAACTACACATAGAAGATGAAAACTCAATAATAACTTGTCATAAACACTTGGATATGATATTATATTTTTCATGTCCATACAACAGTTGTACAATATCAGTACTCACACGTGTGAATCCATATTCTTAAAAAAAATAACTTTCTAGACACAAAAATTCACTATATCACCACCAAGATGCAAGATTGATGTAGAAACCAAAAGAATAAATGAGAGAGATCAATTTCTCCCACACTTGTATGCCTATTTGTAACAGCCTACTGACCATTTAGATCATCTTGCCCAAGCTTATCAACTTATGGAAGTTTCTAGAAACTTCTCCAAAAAGCTAGATAACTTGACTAGATTCAATGTATCTCTTCTAACCAATTAGAGTATGTCTAAATTCGACCTAATCCACCTATATACTTGATAAAAATAGTAAGAATATTATTTTTAGTCCTTATTGACATTAAGAAATGTATCTCTAAGTTGAAAATTCACTTTGGCCTCCAAATTGCCAAATTAGACAACTTAACTAAACTAGTTGACAATGTTTCACATCTTCTTCAAACACCCTTGCTTTCAAAAGCTACAATTTTGTACCAGCTCACTTACAGCCTTCGAGAACAACCATTATTCAAAAATCATAAAGGTCGTCGATTTATTCATCATCTTATCATTCGCGTGTCACAACTTCCACATGTCCAAATCTCCAAGGCTAATATTCTTTTTTCTAATTTATTTATTTATTTATTTATTTTAAGTCTCAAGGATCGTGATGGCTTTGCATCGGCGTAAAGGGTAACCTGGCCTTCCAAGGCACCCAAAAAAACATTTCAACAAAGAAAAAAAAAATTTGGTGGTTTCTTAAAACTCTAGGGTGCCTTGGCTCTTTCAGAGCATTTAAATCTCTTTATATTTTTTTGTGCCCTGTCTTAGTTTTGATTTTTTTTTTTTTTTTGGGATTTGGGTGGCCTAAGCACTCTTTATGCTAGGGATTTTCGTTTTTAGGAATTTGGGTGCCCTAAGCACTCTTTATGCGCTTTGGCCATCCGCATCACCCAAAAAGACTTTAAAAAAAATTAAAAAAAAAATTGGGTGCCTTAGAGCTAAGGGAACCTTTGCACAACGAATACTTTGGCCCTCTAGGGCACACAAAAATCTTGTTTCTTTGTTATAAAAAAGAGTAAGAGATGACATGATTTTTCTAACAAAAATATTGGATTTTGTTTAGTGTTTAGAAAATTTTAGATTCCAATAAATATCATATAATTAATTATTTATCAAAGAGAGAGATTAGTTGTCTCGTACTAACAACAATATGATTTGTATTTTTAGCTAGCGCTATAGATACCATCGTTTTATTTCTTGTTATGTAGGGACTTTAAAGACGACAATATCAAGACATTTCCTAGAATAGATTTGTTGCACAAAAGTACATAACCAATAAAATCCAATTTTTTTTATGGATTTCCATACAATCACGGACAAGACATCAACTTTGGATTTATGATAATTTTTGGTCTAATTTTTATTTGTTGTACATTTTAGGATTATTAAATGGATATTAAATATTAGAAACCTACTTTGTGTGATCTTGGATTGTCACGTCATACAAAGAAACCTTCATATATTGCCTATTGACTATTTGGTGGACTCTTTTTACACTTTTAAAACATCTACCAAGTCTTTTTTTTGCTCTATTCATATTTGGTTTTGTTTTTCAATGATTCTCTAAAATATGTTGGGCTTCAAATACTTGATGAAAGTGTATTCTACTCATCAAGCTTATTCCAATGAGTATACACATGTCTAATATTGGACTTTGATAAACTACTCTACTAGTTTTGTTTGTGACCAAGATAGATAGACTAATTTTAAAATGCTTGTAACGAATTGTTAAAAATCAATGATAAACTTCATTGTTACACTTCTTAGGTACTGTTTACGATGTACTTTATTACTAGCTATAACTAGTCGTTGGCTAGTCTAGTAGTCTACTCCTAGGTCTCCCTCTCTATTAGGGTTCAGGGTTTATATGTACATTTTACATTCAATATGTTAGTGTGATAGATTGATAGTGCGTGTTCTTCTTTCGGCTTCTTTGGTGATTGCTTATGGTGAATGCTTGAGGTTGCATATCTGATTCTTGACATGGTATCAGAGCGGCAATAGTCCTACGTGCCTGATCAGTGGATACAGCTTGTCACAAGCTCCGCAACGAAGTGAGAAAGTCCTTCACGGGAGGTGAAAGCTTGGAGAGATAAAAACGGCTGGAAGAAATCCTTCTTTGGTGTATTTTGCAGGTTTGGAGCTCAAAATCATCACTGGGGAATGAAGACACAGTCCCGGAGGCATCAGAAAGGCCAGGGCAGCATCAGACAGATTGAAAAACTGTTGAGTGGGGGAGATTCTTACAATACTTCCTAATTGTTGTGAAAAGTGTTATTTGTGTGAGAGGTTTGCCAAGAAATCTCTCATTTGCCTGCTTGGAGTACCACAAATCACACTAGATAGTATCTAGTACTGTCATTCAGAGTTAGGAAGCTTCATACTTTTCCTGTCTGTTTGAACGATCACTCGTTTCGAAATCTAAACAAAGAGGAAGCGGCGTAGCCATCGCGCCGAAGTAGGGAATCTGGAACATTCCTTCTGAAAAATTATTATATTCTCTCTTTTTTACCAATATCGGATCCAAACGCGCTAGCTGAAGAGAAACCCGAGCAATCGTACATCTGCGCTCCAGTCCGATATTGTCCGTACCGATATCAGAAGCGCATGAGCTAAAGTGAATTCTGAGCAGTTGTACATCCGCGTTCCAGTCCGATATCACATGTTCCAATATCGGATCCATGCGCACAAGTTAAAGAGGATCCTGAGCAGCCGTACTTTCGCGCTCCATTCCGATATTAGGTGTATAACCAAAAATTTACAGTTCTGTGGTGTGATAAATTTTGTGATCCAGACTCATCTATCCAGTAATGGCAACTCTAAGCGAGAGTGTTCTCAATGAGTCAAGCAAATTGGAAGGAGCCGGCAACTATGCAGTTTGGAAATTCAAACTGAAGAACATTTTGATGGAAAAGGAGCTATGGGAGATCGTGATAGGTGAAGAGACAAGGCCATTGATTGAAGAAGATCAACGAGCATTTGATAGGAGAACAGTATGTAGAAATGAACCGTTATTAGAGATAGTCTACAATTTCACACACATATTTAGACAGTCTACAAAAATACACAGATATTTGAAGCAAAGCAACGACATCGAATCTACATGATCGGCATTGTCGGCACTATCATGACTATTGACAATCGACATTGTCGATTGCCCACGATAAGCACTATTGAAGTATTGACACTGTCTATGGTACCACTCAAAATGGAACGTTTCATAAAAAGACTATGACACCATTCAAACATGCTACTACTACAAACAATAACTGCTCACTGCCACGCCCATCGCCTATAATTTAGTTTAGACTCACAAATTCTGTGATTTCAAGCAGACCTAGTCGTGCAACAAGGAGAATCATCTTCTAATCAACGATTGCTTGAAGATCTTCCCAGATCCGCGACAAGAGCTTGATCGATACATCCCTTAGGCATTCAACAGTCATGATGAACCTACCTTAGTTGCAAAAGCTTTGTCGAGTTCAGATGCAAACAACTAGCATATAGCCATGAACGCTGAGTACAATTCCTTGATGAAGAACAAGACCTGGAGTCTTGTCGACCCTCCTCAAAATGCAAAGATCATTCACGCTAAGCAAATCTTCAAGTTGAAGCTTAATCCAAATGGAATTGTATCCAGTTGTTGTAAAGCTTACTCAGGTGCACCCAGCGTGCCCTAAAAGACTCTAAGGGGTGACGCTCCCTAAGGTCCCAGAGCAAGTTAGAACGTCAAGGACTGAGCCTCCGATCTGTGGTGAGCCAGTCAAGTAGTCACAAGTCATGAGCTAGCTCTGGAGCTCGAGTCATGGCCTAGTCAGGAAGCAAGTTAATTCTGCCGCCGAGACGGCTCCCAGGACCCATGTCCGGGAGCCAAACTGATTCTGCCAGGCTTGCCAAGCTTAATCAGCAAAATGAAAACTAAGTCCTAAAAAGCGTGCTTTACCAGAAAGCACTATGTTTCAGAACAGAGGGGGTGCGCCGAATCACAGCAGAACTATAGGGGGAGCCCGGCAGACAGAAACTTGGGCAGCTCAACCAGCGCCAGGAATCCAGTCGCCAGGTCTCAGCTCCCTCTACCGGCACGAGCCAGGCACAATGCCTAGCACGTGTTGGTGGCCCCGAGACCGGTCAGTCTATGTATGAATGTAACATCATCCTTGGGGATGATTACCATTTCGGTTTCGCCTCTGGGACAGGTCCAAGTGGAAGGACCCTTACTACAACCTTTTTGCATCGCCGGCGCCTAAGGGTCCTCATCATCGACATAAGGCTTGCCGCTATGCCAATTGGTCAGTTTGGCGACCACTATGCCTTGGGTTTCATGTGTGGCTTGTCTTTGCCTTTGGTTACCTTTTGGAGACGGATTCTGAGTTGGCTTTCGGGTTGGTTGGGATTCTAGTTTTCTTAAGTCTGAATGGTTAAGCTTGTTACATTTCTGAGTTGGCTTTTACATAAGTGCATGATGGATGGATGTTAGACTTAAGCACGTGTTGGGAAAACCGCTCAAGTCCCAGCGCCCTTTGAGGCACCGGTGCAACATGTGGTATCAGAGCCGACTAGTCGGTCAACTACGCAAGTCTCACAGGGATGGCCACGTTTTGGGATTTGTCAGGACAACCGTTGCGCAAGGTGCTGCCCACAGTGTAAGCACGGGTGCGTCCACGGTCGGGGTGGTCGGCAGAACGAGGGACTTGATGAGACAAGGTGATGCCCTTGAGGTGTAAGCACGGTCAAAACTCGCGGTTCGAGCCTGGCGCCATCTACACGTAGGACAGATGAGGCAATGTGCTGCCATTAGGTTGGTGAAAGCACGGTCTGTGCCTTGTGGGGTGCGGGGTGACATATTCGAATTGTACGGGTTAACCATTGATACAGAGATGCTGCTCGAATTCGGGTGTAAAGCACGGGTGGTTAGCTGCCGGTGCGGGATAGCTGCCGATCGTTTAGCTATAAGGGCTATCGACCAAGAAGTGGTGGGGCATGACTAAGGCAATGTGCTGCTTAATGGTGAAAGCACGGATGGTTGGATGGATGTTTCCCCGTGAGCTAATTCTATGATAGATTTGAGTGGGCACGGCTAGGCAAAGGTCCTACATCCAGTCTCAAGGGGAATGTGGCTTGACAGGGATCCTCTATGTTTGCTTTGGTTGGTATGTTCGTTTGTGGTGTGCTTGTTTGGACCTGAATAACCCCTGGTTGCTTAACTTCTTCCAGGTGATCTGATCTAGTTGGGAGTTGAAGGAGGAATTTACATTTGTGGGTGGACGACATACAAGTATGGAAAGGAGCTTCCATGGGGCAACCCCCAAGATTGGTTCAAAATTATTATTTCTATCCGGAAAGATCGCGGGGAGGAAGTCAGATTTCATGATCGACTCCGGAGCTTCACATAACTATATTTCAAGGAGCGTAGTGGAACAGTTCAGCTTGCCGACTAGAAATGTAACATCAACGCTCAAGGTAGAAACAGCAAAGGGAGCACTGGACGCAGACAAAGCAACATTGAACATCCCGGTGCAAATTGGGAGATGGAAGACTTAACTTAGCTTTTTGATTTTAGAGATGGATGCCTTCGATGTAATTTTGGGCTTTCCCTGGCTAAATGAACATTGTATTGCAGTTTTGGTAGGAGCTCAAACTTGGTTCTCTTGGATTACAAGGGACAGATCTGTATAACAAAAGCTCTGTCTGGAGGGAACGCGAAGGGCACCGATATTGAACAAAATCTGGTTGCTGCATCTGTGATTAAAAGCATGGCGAAAGGGAAAAGGTCAAAGTGCTTTCTTTGTATCTACAGAGAGATTCCAAAAGGGAAAAATGCACAACAGAAAAACTTGCCAAAGGAGGTGGCAGATTTGCTAGAGGAATTTAGCGATGTGTTTCCAAAAGAACTCCCAGCTAAGTTACCTCCTCGAAGACCAGTGGACCATAAGATTGAGGTGGTACCAGGAACAGAACCAACTTCACGAGCACCCTATAGGATGTCCCAAGAAGAGTTGATGGAATTCAAACGACAACTTGGTGAATTGATAGACAAAAGATTCATTAGACCCAGTGCTTCACCTTTTGGAGCCCCAGTATTATTCGTGGAAAAGGCGGACAAGACACTGCGGATGTGTGTGGATTATCGCATGCTCAACAAAGGTACCATCAAGAACAAGTATCCCATGCCTAGAATTGATGACCTGTTCGACCAGCTCAAACATGCCAGATATTTTAGCCGAATAGATCTTAGATCTATATATCACCAAATTCGAATAGCTAAAGGTGATGAGCACAAAACGGCTTTTCGAACATGGTATGGGCGCCACGAATTCAGGGTGATGCCGTTCGGTCTAACAAACACACCAGCCACTTTTTGCACGTTGATGAACAACATTTTTCAAGACTGCTTAGATGAATTTGTCATTGTGTACATCGACGACATCTTGGTGTTTAGTCGTAGCCTCAAAGATCACATTAAACATTTAAGGACGGTCCTCCAACGACTGAGGAAGAACAGCTTGTTCGCGAAAAGAGAAAAATGTGAATTTGTGGTAGAGGAAGTTGATTTCCTTGGACATGTTATAGGCTACAGACAAATTCGGATGGATCCTAAGAATATCAAGACTATCTTGGATTGGCTGGCTCCTAAAACTGTTCCTGGCATCAAATCCTTTGTGGGCTTATATAACTTTTACAGGAGATTCATTGAGGCATTTAGCAAAATTGTGGCACCACTGTTGGAGCAGAGCAAGACTCATCTGACGATGACATGGACACCGGACTGTGAAGCAACGTTCCAAGAACTAAAACGACGGATCACTCAAGAACCCATCCTTGCCTTATCGGACTTTAGCAAACCTTTTGAAATACATATAGATGCGTCAAACTTTGCTATTGGGGCCGTGCTGATGCAAGACGAAAAACCTGTTGCATATTTTTCAAAGAAATTGAGTGACGATGGCCAACTCATGAAAAAGAAATGGTCGCAGTAGTTCAAGCAGTGGAGTATTGGAGACATTATGTGGCAGGAAAATCCTTTAAGATGTTCACTGATAATGTATCACTCAAGTACTTCTCATCCCAAGGTATGCTCACGCCAAAGCAAATGCGATGGCAAAACTTTCTCTCAAAATTCAATATAGATATTGTACACACGGCGGGAAAGAACAATGTGGTGGCGGATGCACTAAGTAGATAGGAAACTTGATGGCAATGGTGACAACTCAGGTGACTGGCCTACTCCAAGAAATCAGGGAGAATTATGGTGCAGATGCGTTGGCGAAGGACTTAATGATCGAATTCCAGCTGGGAAAGCCTCATAAACATTTCACTTGGAAAGATCAAATGGTTGTTTATAAACAATGCAGAGTATATGTCCCAAACAACATCAACCTAAGGAAGAAAGTCTTGCAAGAACATCATGACGTACTAGCTGCCGAACATCCAGGGGTGAATTGCATGTATGAACTTCTCAAAAGAGGCTTCTATTGGCCAGGTATGTGGGCAGACGTTGAATCCTATGTGCAAACATGCCCGACATGTCAACAAGTGAAGGTGGAACCGCTAGCTCTAGCAGGACTACTCCAACCATTATCGGTACCAGCATACCCATGGGATTCGATGAGCATGGATTTTATTGTTCAACTACCACGGTGCCAAGGCTTCGGTGGTTGACCGCTTTTCAAAGCAAGTTCATCTGGTACCAACTAAAAGTTCAGTGACAGCTAAAGAAGTGGCAAGATAGATGGGCAAACAGAACGAGTCAATCGACAGATTGAACAATATTTACGAAATTATGTCGCTTGGGACCAATCCGATTGGGTCAATTACTTGGATATTCTCAAGTTTGCACATAACAACCAAGTGAACAGATCTACTGGAAGGGCACCCTTCGAGATAAGCAATGGTCAGTTACCGATTGTTCCAAGCTCTTTTCTTACAGGCGTGCAAGAAATTCCAGTACCCACTGTGGAGGAATTCATCAATGAGTGGCACACAAAGTTGACAAAGGTGAAGTCATTTTTAGAGCAGTCACAAAGGAGTATGGCAGCTGACGTAAACCCACATCAACGAGAACTGGAATTTGAGGAAGGTGATTAAGTGTGACTGAACACAAAGAACATTGTGTTACCAAAAGTTTTCTCTCATAAGTTCGTTCGACCTTATGCGGGACCATATTATGTCACCAAGAAGATCAACCCAGTGGCTTACCGATTGGCGCTGCCATCCAGCTTGGATATACACAATGTGTTTCATATCTCAGTACTCAAACGATACAAACCAGATGAGCGATTTGATCGGCAACACGAACTCCGTCACCCACCAACGACACTTGATGATACGAAGAGGCAGCTTGTACCAGAACAAATATTGACACATAGAAAGCAAACTGGCGTTCAACGTAAATATCTAGTGAAGTGGCTACGGGCTCCACTCATTGAGGCTTCTTAGAAGTACGAAGACAAACTTAAGGAGGGAGCCCCTGAAGTACTAGCAGATTATCTGTAGAAGAACCAACGCAATAGCTGTTTTCCCAGATCGGCACACAAAGCACTACCTGGCGGCATGCCTCCTACATAAACATTCATGGCCATTCTATCTTTCTTAAGTTTGTCAATAAATCACTTGCAGCTTTACACAGGTTTTACGTAAGTGAACTTTATCTACACTTTTCCTGTGCTACTGCCAATGTATTTTTTAATTGAAAGTTGTTAAGGCCGGTGAATTAAGCTCGTGCCATACGTCCTAGGTCTAGTTTGGCCCTGATGAGGACATCAACTTTTTCAATTGAGGGGAGGTGTTGCGCTGGCGCCTCAAAGGGCGCTGGGACTTGAGCGGTTTCCCCAACACGCGCTTAAGTCTAACATTCGTCCATCATGCACTTACGTAAAAGCCAACTCAGAAACGTAACAAGCTTAACCATTCAGACTTAAGAAAACTAGAATCCCAACCATCCCGAAAGCCAACTCAGAGTCTGTCCCCAAAAGGTAACCAAAGGCAAAGACAAGCCACACATGAAACCCAAGTGATCGCCAAACTGACCAATTGGCATAGCGGCAAGCCCCACATCGATGACGAGGACCCTTAGGCACCGGTGACGCAAAAAGGTTGTAGTAAGGGTCCTTTGGACCAGTCCCGGAGGCGAAACCAAAATGGTAATCATCCCCAAGGATCAACTTTATTAGATTTGGAAGAGGTTACATTCATACATAGACTGACCGGTCTCAGGGCCACCAATATGTGCTGGGCATTGTGCCTGGCTTGTGCTGGTAGAGGGAGCTGAGACCTGGCGACTGGATTCTTGGCGCTGGTTGAGCTGCCCAAGTTTCTGTCTGCCAGACTTCCCCTATAGTTCTGCTGTGATTTGGCGCATCCCCTCTGGTTTGAAACATAGTGCTTTCTGGTAAAGCACGCTTTTTAGGACTTAGTTTTTATTTTGCTGATTAAGCCCGGGAAGCCTGGCAGAATCAGTCTGGCTCCCGGACATGGGTCCCGGGAGCCGTCCCGGCGGCCGAATCAACTTGCTTTCCTGACTAGGCCATGACTTGAGCTCCAGAGCTAGCTCATGATTTGTGACTACTTGACTGGCTGACCACAGGTCGGAGGCTCAGTCCTTGACGTTCTAACTTGCTCTGGGACCTTAGAGAGTGTCACCCCTTAGAGTCTTACAGGACACTCTGGGTGCACCTGAGTCAGCTTTACAACATCCTCCCCTTGTTTGAAAAAGCTGATGTCCTCATCAGGGCCAAACTAGAACCTAAGACTCATGCACGGGCTTAATTCACCGGCCAGACTTTATTCACATATACAAGGGCATGGGCTTGATTCATCGGCCAAAGGAGACCAACTGTAAAGAAAAGTAAAGATATTGTGTTTGCACCCAGCATAGAAAAAGTGTGGATCTAGTTCACTTACGTAAAACCTGTGTGAAGCTGTTGCACTTAGACATTAGACTGAAGCTCACTCCTCGATGAGAAATGTGGCTTACTTTATTAACATGAAAGAAAAAGGTACTTACGACTCCCTTAAGCCTTAGATATGTCGTTTTCATCGCACGTCTGGATGAGTCCCCTAGGACTCTAGATTTTTCGTTTGGTCGCCCAGGTTGAGCTCCTTGAGCTCTGCATCGGCACTTAGATTCACCTCTGATGTAGAAGCTGTAGGCAATGCTGGCTCCATTTGACCTCGCGTCAGCTGGTTTGTCACTGCTGGATGTCCTTCGTTAAAGAGGTGAGATTTTGCTTGGTCACACAAGTTGAGCTCCTTGAGCTCTGCATCGGCACTTGAATTCACCTTTGATGTAGAAACTGCAGGCAATGTTGGCTCCATTTGGTCGTGTCAGCTGGTTTGTCACTGTTGGCTGTCCTTCGTTAAAGAGGTGAATGAGATTAGGAGGGATGGTTGGCTCAGGTTCATTTGTGTCGTTCTTTTCTAGTTGGTCCCTTGGCATAGCTCTGACAACACAAGGTCTCCTGCCATTATATAATAACACAAGGTTAACCCCTTTTGCCAAGAAGGCCACCACATGTTCGTTAAACCAGCTTAATCCCAAAATAGTGTCGAAGACATCCATCTTCAAGATTGTGAACGTTAGTCGATTCTTTCAGGTTCCCAGGGAGATTGGTAAGTTGGTTGCCAATCTACAAGTGGTCATTGTACCTTTCGTGGTCTCCACACAAATAGGAGTCACATTTTCTTCACAATGGATGTCCAATTCCCCTGTCAGTTTTTTTGACAAGTAGTTATGTGACGTCCCCAGGTCTACCATGAAGTAAATGATCCTGCCTTGAATACGGCCTTTCAGGTACAATAACTTTGATCCACTTGCAGGAGTCGCCATGAGATGTTCACGATACGCCGCAAGTGCCCCTATCTGTTGTAAGACATTCGGGTCAGACTCCGTCAAATCCGTTTCTGGGTCCTCTTCGTCATCCTGTTCACCATCTTCTTGATCAAATGCCTCTCTCTCCATCCTATCAAATCCTTCAATGGCAGCCATGATTTGCTTGTTCAATGGTTTGGGGCATGACCTCCAAGAGTGACCTTGTTGATGACAGTTGAAGCAGCGCGTGGAATTGCCCACTGTTGGTGAGCTGTTGTTGTGACTAGCTGAAGGTCCAACATTGTTTCTTCTCTGGAACGTGTTTCCTCCATTGTTGCCTTGGTTGCCAAACCCTATTTTTGTTGGGAATTTGTTCACGCTACTCGAGGCTTGGTTGCCATTTGAAGCTTATTCCCCCCTTGAAAAGAAGCTCAAACTCGGTCTGGATCCACTAAATACTCTTGTTGAGGTTGCGGGAGCAGCTGGTGCCAATGTGCTCTCATAATCACAAACCATTTCAGCCGCCCGAATAGTTGAATTGAAATCATGGGGCATGTAGGTGTCTATTGCACGCCGGGTCCAAGACTGCATTCCAGACAAGAGGTAATGAGTTTTGTCCGCCTTGGACATATCTTCAATAACCCATACACTCTGTCTGAATTTATTGAGGTACTCTCGCAATGACCCTTTCTGTTTGAGCCCTGATAATTTTGTCCTCAATCTCATGTGTGAATCCTTCGGTGTGAACTCTTCTCGTAATGCAGTTTTGAATGCGTCCCATGTTTGGAAATGCATTTCTACCATCCGGTACCAATTTGTAGTGTAGCCCTCAAAATATGCTAATGCCAAGTCCGTTCTTTCTTCCTCAGGAGTGTTCATCAGACGGAAGTAATGGTCCATGTGAACAACCAATCTTCCACAATTCGAATGTCACGCTCTCCTTTGAAAGTAGGTGGTGCTTTTACTTTGGCAGTTTTCTTTGGGCCTTCTGTGTTTCGCGCCCATGGTTCTCTTGGTATCTGTGGAGGAGGCGCCACTCATTCTCTCTAGTTGCCCCCAACTCTTCAAACCTAGCTTCGAGCTGTGTTAGCCCGTCTCTCATTTCTCTAGCAAGGTTAAATTGAGTAAGGTTCATGGTTCGCAGGGATGTTTGCCATTCTTTCCTTTCTGTTTCTCTGTCCTTCTTCACCTCGCTAAGCATAGCCGTCATTGCGCTTGATAAGTATTGCCGCATCCTCACTTCAAAGAGGTCTTGTTGCGCCTCTGACAAGGGTTCGTCTCTTGGTGTAGGTTCAGAAGGGCCACCCATCTCTTCTTGGAGAGGCGCCACTATGGAGTGCATACGCTCTTTCTTTCTTGACTTGGACCTGGTGCCATCTCGATGCATGCGGGAGCCGTATTCTCGAGCCAGCTCCTCTCCGTCCGTCAATGCTCGTAACTCATCAAGGTGGTCCTCCATTATAGTAAGAGGTGTACTTCCAACAGATTATCGCCTCAATCCTTTTTATTTTTGAAACTCTCCCTTCTGTCGGTTGGGCCCCACAACTCTCTTTTCTTCTTTATTAAATCAGCTTCAATGAAAATATCCCCTCCTCAAACTTAGCACGCTCACATCACCTGAGAGCCAAGTAGAAACCAGGTCATTTGTGTCCAAGCAAGCACACAACAAACGGAACATACCAACCAAAGCAAACACAGAGGATCCCTCTCAAGCCACAAACCCCCCTGAGACCGGACGTAGGACCTTTGCCTAGCCGCACCCACACAAATCTATCACAAAATTAGCCCACGGGAAAACATCCATCCAACCATCTGTGCTTTCACCATTAAGCAACACATTGCCTCAGTCACGCCCCACCACTTTTTGGTCGATAGCCCTTATAACTAAATGATCCGCAGCTATCCCGCACCGGCAGCTAACCATCCGTGCTTTACATCCGAATTCGAACAGCATCTCTGTATCAATGGTTAACCCGTACAGTTTGAATATGTCACCCCGCACCCCACAAGGCACAGACCGTGCTTTTTCCTACCTAGGCATCACTTTGTCTCATCTGTCCTACGTGCAGACGGCACCAAGCCCGAACCGCGAGAACTGACCGTGCTTACACCTCAAGGGCAGCACATTGACTCATCAAGTCCCCCGTTCTGTCGACCACCCCGACCGTGGACGCACCCGTGCTTACACTGTGGGCAGCACCTTGTGCAACGGTTGTCCTGACAAATCCCAAAATGTGGCCATCCCTGTGAGACTTGCGTAGCTGGAGAAGGTACAATCCAAGGAAGTGCAACTACATCATGTACTATCATCCGAATGCATAGCTGATATCTTAACCAAACCATTATCCAAAGATCCATTTTTTAAGTTAAGATATGCTCTTGGAATTGTAGATAGATGTACACTAGATTTGCCAAGTTAGAAGTGAGGAGGAGTGTTGAAAATTGTCACTTCTCACTTGACATTGGTTCATATAAATATTGATCAAACATTAGAATATGTTGATGATCTGATTTCACACGTGTGGAGCCTGTTCCCACGTGTGAAAAGATGTACTTTTCATGTTTGTATATATCAAAATTGATTTTGTATCATTCTAGTTAGTGTGAACATGAAATGACTAGTTTTTAGTCAAGTTGACTAGTCACTTACAAATTAGCTTTTCCTTGCATGTGCATGAGTAAATGCTCCCACATGGCAAGTGGATGTTCACACGTGTGTATAGAATACTAGAAGATAAGAGTTGACCATTTTTCTTAGATCCTATTTTGTAAGAAATATTCCTATATTCTAGGAGACTAGCTTTTTGGATTTTAGTCATATTCTAGAAGGTCAACTATTGGATAAGGATCAAAGATGGATCAAATGGATAGATCTGAGTGATGTGGCACTCTTCACACGTGTGAAGGCCTGCTGGACTGTACCAGACTCATGGATGTACTTGAAAGGATCATCATTTTGCTAAGAAGATTGATGAGACTTTTGCACTCTACACTTTTGTGAGGTTTCTCGTCATTTGTCTTGTGTTTTTTATGTATGATTGCTATCTAGTATCATTGTACTTGTTGTTTCAGGTGCAGGCCGTACAGTGGACAGTAGTACTCCACACATGTGAGGCCGCTCTCACTAAAAAATGATGTGTTGATCCATTGCTCTTGCTTAAATCCAAGTGTAGTGAATCTAGATCAAAATCTAATGTGTACAACTTGATAGATTCATTGATTAAGCAACCAATAACTCTCTATGATTGTAAAGTACAATCATTATTGTCCTAAAAACTGTAAAATTTATCACAGACAACATTCCTCAATGGATACATTCAAGAGGACAACTATATCTATCAATCAGAAGGTTACATCCTTCAAGGCCAAGAGCACAAAGTTTGCAAGTTGCAAAAAGCCTCTATAGATTAAAGCAAGCTCCAAGGGCTTGATTCCATATAATCAATCCATTTTTATTTTAGCATCAATTCAATTCAAATTTTGGATCTCCAATACAGAGGCTCTAGCTATGTTATAATAGCACTATATATCAATGATTCATTGATTATCAACAACTCGAATCAGCTATTGTATGTCACAAGCCTCACTTTCCCCAAATTCAAGAAAACTCTGGCTGCTGCAAATACATCAATTATGTCTTCTAGTAAGTAGCTTATTTCTAAGGCTTTTATTCCAGATTGTTCTTTCCGAAGTTTGGAACCCGTAGCCTGTCTGCCTGTAGAAACACACAAGTTTTTAACCTTGGCAAGAGAAAAAACTTGGCATCTGACACCAGGGAAATAGGCTAAGTAATAGAAGGAAGTATCCTGCTTGTACAACAGTGCATAAAAGTATAAATGGTGAACAGTGGAATATCGGATGTAAAGCAGGTTGATACCTGAGATATGTATGTGCTTTGATGTGATTCCAAATACATTCAAATCATGATTGCCCAACAATTATGGTTTCTCTAGAAAGACATGAAAAATGCTAAAATTTACATTTCTGTTACACTTTTAACATTTTACGATTTTGGGTTGTTACTTCATGTATTCCAGTGCATTCCAAGTGTATACATCAGCCTTTTGAGCAACAGCTTGACCTCAGGAAGAGGAAAAAAACTAAAAAAGAAGTGGAACTTGAACACAGAAAGATCATGAAAATGCTTCAAACATGTGCCAACTTGTGTTTTTTAGATTAAGCTGTTAGGACATGTTAGGTGCTTTTCTTGGAGTGATTGAAAAAGTAGACATAATTGGCAGTGGATGATAATAATATCCCAAATTTATGATTAGTCTAAATTGTGCTCAAACTGGTTCCCCAAAATTGGCATGCTTCTCCTGCAAAAGATCATGCCAGTGTGGCAGGTGCAAGAGAGTTGCTTGGGTGCTCAGACTCAAAAATTGAAAACCCAACAATCGAGTCAATAGTTGAGACTTCTGCCATTGCACCAACACCTACATCACCACATGCCAGTCTCTTTGCAGTGGGCGCAATGATGATCATACCCAGCTCTTCGATAGCAGCCAAATGGCGAACTGTGAAAGGACTGTTCCACATAAAGGTATTCATTGAAGGGGCTACAAACAGTGGTTTTGAAAAATCCCATGCACGAACAATCGATGTCAACAAGTTATCAGAAAGACCACCTGCAATCTGCAGAAGGATAGAAGGGAAAGTGAGCCTCTGCTTTATACAAATGCCTCTGCTTTATACAACATTTGACATTTTTGCCTGCCAAGAACCATAACTGAGACCACTCAAGAGCACTCTCGTGCCAGAAACATCATCATTTATAAACCAAAAGTTCAACACTAAAGATAACAGCATACACAATCTGCAAAATAGATACACTGTCTTTTCCATGGTTCAAGCTACTTTTTCAGCGTAATCTGAGAACAATAAGCACACAATTGGTTTTAATGGACAACCAGCATTTTTTATTAAAGTATGGTTCAAGTGAAACCTAATCGGGCATACCTTGGCAAGAGTGTTTGCTGACAATGGTGCAATCACCAAAGCATCTGCCCACTTTCTAAGCTCAATGTGTAACACAGAGTCTCCCAACTTTTTCCAACTTGACCACTCATCTTCATCAGAGTAAAGCTTAACGTGCGCTGGAAATGCCGTTTTGTCGATAAATGCATTGCTGAGTTGGTCACAACAGCCTTGACCTCAGCCCACTCAGATAAACTCTCACCTAGAGTACAGAACTTGATAGCTGCCACGCTACCACTAGCAGCCAAAACTATGCGGGGCTTGTGCGAACCCCATGTATTTAAACGTGCAAGAGCAGTCAACAAGGTTCCGTTCATCCTCAACAACGCTGATCTAGTAAAGAGCCAGTTCTAGATGAATATACTCAATCCAAACCAAGCTTTCAAGGTCTTTCAAAGATTTGACGGTGCAGCCTACCAATTAGTCTCCACAGATAACTTAAACTCTTAGAATATGGAACATGGAATCGCTGCACTCGTTTGTGAGCGTCAAACTGTATTTCCAAGCATCAAAAGTGCAAAACTCAAAATTCCTACTCCAATGAACAAACAGTCGGCGAGCAACTTACAAAATCGAAGACTCAAAAAAATGAGATACTTGGGGGGGAAAGGCTCAAATACGCAAGATTTTTATGGAATTTCATTCCTACTGCATTGCTACTTCGTAATTTAAACCTCCGGTACACAACTTCTGCTAGAGCAGAACACTAGAAGTCATAACTGCAGGAATCAAATTCTAGAACAAACCAAGCCATCCATTTCAGAATCTAAAAATGAACAATTCAAAATTTGGAAACCCCATCCTTACACAAAACCCTAATATAAACCCCATAGTCACAACATATTAGCGACTGAAACACAAAAAAAGTATAAATGAGCAATAATATGTTGAAAGATTAGGAGCACAAAAATCAACAGGTAGTATCAAAAATCAGTTGCTAAGACAGCATTACATCAATGAATTCTTTTAAAGAGGGCTACTAGCAAAGTGTGCCCGTCGATGACGGGCAATGGACGGCCGACGATCTAGGTGGTAGCTTGTGGTTGAGATGTGTGGATGATGCTCAGAGCGGGAGATTGATGATTGAAGGCGGACATAATTAGATGCAGCCAAAATTTTGTCAGCCAATCATTTGGGTGGTGGTGTTTTTTATGGTTTCGACATGCATCGACATGAAGCTTTGACACCTTGACATGTGTGTGAGTGTGTGCTTTTAGGTGTGCATGTGTGTGTGCATGTATGTGCATGTGTGTGATCAAAATGCACTCTCTCTCTCTCTCTCATATTTTGATAGAAATCTCTTCGGAGAGGGAGTTAAATGGCCGCAAAATGGCCCCTTTTATTAGAATTTATAAAAACTAAATTTAGCTTGTTTGTGTAAAAAAATTTAAGAATCGTACAGTTCACTGTACGGTTCTCATAACCGTGGTGAACCGATAACGGTTCATTAATTCTATGATACAAACTAACAAAAATCCCAGCAACGACATCCAAATTAGGTATTTCTGATTCACTTGTGGAAGAATCATCTGCAGTGAGGCTTCCAAAAACAAAACTCTCCGCCCAAACCGGTCCACTATCACATCAAAACAATTTTCAATGGACATTGAAGAAACAGAAATTATTCAAAAAATCCATTAAAACTTTGCAATGAGCCATTGTATGTGCGATGACAGCTTACCACACCGACATTAACTTTGGAAGGGTGAGTGTCAGCCAAATACATCTTCCAGAGGTATTCTGATCTGATAATAACCCGTACGTAGATCAATTTTCGTGAAGTATTTAGCTCCATTTAATCGATCTATGAGATTGTCCATCCTGGGCAACGGGTATTTATTTTTAACTGTTAGTTTGTTCAGACCCTTGTAATCTACACATAGCCGAAAACTCTCATCTTTCCTACTCTTAAGAAGGGCATGTGCTCCCCATGGAGATTTACTAGGTCTTATGTGTCCCATCCTGAGATACTCCTCGATCTGCCTAGCCACTTCCTCCTCTTCCTTCTGACTAAACCGATATGATTGTCTGAAGATAGGACAACTATCAGGCAAAAGATCTATCTTATGATCTATCGACCGAGCGGGTTGTAGTCCATAAGGTAGCTGCTTCAGAAAAACTTTCGTAAACTCTTGCTTTAAATCTTGCAAAAGCTCTTGTTCCTGATGCGAATTTTCGGTGTTAAAGCATGAAAACACATTCACATCCCCAACATCACAATGCATACGAGATTTTGAAAGCAAGTGAAAGAGTTCATACTCAGAATCATGAAATTTCTCAATTAATTCAGCCGAGGAAATCATCGGCGATGGAAGTACATCGGTCTCTCCAAAAATAGAGACAGTCTGATACCAATATAAAGTCCTCACAACAGGATTCTAGTCTAAGCATACCATACAAAGCAACAACACATGGGAACCGGTGGAGGTTAAACCAACCCAACCAAACCTAGATCGAACAGATCTAGCCCCCAAGCTATGAATCAATCAGAGTCATGGAAAGAGGAGTCACACCAGCAGCATGTAGCTACTCATCACAAATCAAGCATACACTAGTGAGAGCCCAGCAGGTATACTTATACCCTCCAAGGCCCATGCACCACCAGTAGTGCACTGTGACACCTCACTGAACACCTCTGCAGCCTATCTGGGCCACGTCATCCAGTTCCCTAATGACTCACTGATAGACCCATACCAACTCCACCATGTGTTTAGGCCTACAACCATTAATTATGACCATGTACACATAAGAGCCCCAATTCCCTTATAGTCACAATTAACTTACGAGTTGTTGGTCTACCGATCCCTAGCATGGACACGCTACCCGAGACCAGTCATGGGCATGACACTACCCGTCCACGAAAACTATAATTTCAATATAGATAGCGGAGGGCAGCGGGGAGTGTTATTGACTGTGCCCTCCCCTCCCACAGGCCCGAGCTCAAGATGTATAACCATTGGAAAGAGAAAAAACAATGGGACTAACTGCACAAAGCATCTAACGATAGCTCGATAGTTAAAATTTCAATGTATACTTTTTCTACTAAGGGCAATGTTTTATAGTCGAGGAGTGTTATTGACACAATTTCCTATGTATTTATGTTAATACACAGGTCCACGCTAACCAACAAACCAATTGGTTTTCTTTCATGTAAATGAGAACCGTTCGGCTTCACATAGTGGCTTCAACTAACTTTCATTTTCCTCACAACTTTATCTTGAAAATTGACACATAGCCTTGCCTTCACAAGGAGAAGGCCAAAAACAGCTCAAACATGTAGCCTTTAAACTCTTTCAATCTCCTTGCCAAAGACACTCCCTAACCAAGTACATGTTAGTTAGAAGTAAAGTTATTGCAAACTCTGATGTTAATTCAGAATCAAAACTATAATGCAAGCCAAGTAAACACTTAAATTCATGCCTCTTTCACAAACAGTGAAAACGCTTAAATGTAGATTGATATGCTGAGCGAGCAAACAACACTAACACCTACATGTGACGGATTTTCTAGAATCACCATCAGCATCAGAGAAACTATGAACACTATATCATTTCCATCTAGCTAGGAGTCAGGACTTTAAAAGAAAATTAGAATTTGCAGCATATAACGGGGAGGATACATCTAGAAAAAATTGCAAAAAAAGCGTCAAAAGAACATTTCGGAAAAAACGAAAGAGAAAGAATATCATAGAACTTGCCCTAAAATTGGCTGTTAGATGGTCGCCATTCCCCTAGATCACCACCATCCACAAACAAGCCATGGTCGTTATGTCTCTCCTTTTCTTTCCATTGAAGACTGCCTCTTGTTTTCTTGCCCTTTCGTCCTCCACCTGTAGAGGTACTAGCACCCGCGTCTCGCCTTCGTCCTCTTTTCCCTGGCCTGTGTTCCCCAACTTTTGCCCTTCTCTCCTTCGTGTTTTTGCTTGCCAATGCAAGACATAGCTAGCAAAAACTACTCTTCAATGCAGCAATCGCACTTCAGGCCCAAAAATTCATACTCTTCGCAAATGCTCTGAGAAATGACAACATGATGCAAATAGATAATGAACTAATATAAATCGTTGATCTGGAGAAAAGCCACTGCCCAAAACCAATGGGATACCAAAATCATGAAAGCACGGTGGTTATGATCAACAAATCCAAGGCAGAAGATCCTCAGCTCACACTGTTATTCCACCAGAATCAAGCGCAAATTGGAGAGAGCTTTTCCAAATCTGTTCAGGATTTGCAATTAGGAAAACGAAAGCAAATTCATCCAAACCCTAAGGAATAAACAACACCAGTAAGCAATGACTCAATTGTCTCGCCCTCTTCACATGATGCGTATTCTCGAAACGTAGAGCAGCACAAGCTTCAAAAAAGGGTTCACGGGCAGCAGTAGTACAAGTGCGCGAAGCAGAAGGAGATGAGAAGGCGTATTCATTTGTGGGTCTGATGATGAGGCGAGGCGGGCAAAAAAGGAGTACAGATCGATGAGGAGGAGGAGAACGATCGGCAGAGAGGAACAAGAAGAAGAGGCTGCCATGACGACGATCGCCATTGGGGTTGAAACAAAGGCTTGTTTCATAAACCGGCATAAGACCATGGGGTTGGCTCAGTTGGTTAGCTTGACATCCAAAGTTTCTTTGGTCTCAGGTTCGAACCTCCCCTTGAAAACCAAGAAGCATAAACCGGCATAAACCAAAGAATGAACTCAAAACCTCCAATTATATCAATTCAGAGCTACAACACGTTCCCTGTTCCTACAAGATTAGGTCAAGAATAATTACTTTTGAACTTGATGTCTATTTGGCTGTCAATAAGTTGATTTCCCTCTAAGACCTCCCCCTTCCGGGTTGGCAAAATGGTAAAGTGTAGTAATTATACATTTCCTGCGGATTATAATAAGGTCCAACCTTGTTCACCCATAGTAACACTGGTCCCCGACTTCATACTGTCAAAACATAGAGAAAAATCGCCTCAGTAAGTCCAGAACTTGATCTATGCCTACCTAAGATGTCTAGGAAAATTCTTGATGTTGACAACTGCTAAAATCTTATATATTAAGTACTTGGAAGACGTATAATAGAATGGAGACTTGAGTATAAGACTGTCCAAATAATTGTCACTATTGTCTCAATCAGCATAGCATTGATAAAATTTTCACTTAAAGGACCTCTCATGCATTGCGAATACATAAAAATGAAGGCCTTAAGCAGATTGAATTCAAGTAGTTGATTCGAAATGGTTGGGTGCCTCGGGCATTGTCAAACTCATGACATGTAGCCACGATACAATATACTTGTCAACAGGCTGCAGCTCAACAAATAACCTAGTAATCCTGATTGCTTGCCACAGTACTGTATGCAGTTTGTATCTTGGGATGGGAAAAACCTTGTGATCATACTCCGAAGCATGACAGAATCAAAACAACAAATCAATGCAAGCTGCTAACAAAACCAGTCGGACTGTCCAGATCCTCATGACTTCCACCGACAGCCTCATGACTTCCACCGACCTCCTGATTCTCATGACTTCCACCAATAGCCTCAAAAGCGAATGACGACTATACAATTGGAACCAAGCATGCCACAAATGCTTCTCCAAGTATTTGGCTGCAGTAAGTTACAAAAACCACTTTGAGCTTAGATCTACCTCTTATTCCAGGCAGATCTAACAACACAATGCTATGTTGAGCTGAAAAAATTTCAGCGGTCTTCCCAGTTATAGCACCAATCATGGCCACTTCTAGGTTTCTTTGTGGAAAACTATGCATTTGAATGATATAGATCTGCTCTGATCATGTGTCGTCCGCTGGTACCGAGCATCCAGACACCATGAGCTTTGAGGCTTTGCGACCTTTGATCGGCCCTGCTCCCGGCCTCCTCCCAAAGAAGACGAAGAAAAAAGAATACGAAGCAAGCCCTTTTTCTAGAACCTTTTTCTAATAACAAAGGCCTACTTCTCCTCCTCCTCCTCGTCCTGTTAACGTTAGTCTTTTCATCATTGCCATGGCGTGCTCTTGTTGTTGCTGCTGTAGCAGGTGCTCTCATTAAGCTCTCTCACGCTCGTTTCAATTCAAAACATTTAAAAAAAGGAGGGTTTCCGGGCAGGTCACGGTGCCCTGCCCGCGAGCGTAACCGGACAGCATGAGCTGCCCGGAAACCCAAATAGTTTTAGTATATAGAGATTATTCAGTTCGTGGACTATATTTCCGATGGGTCGACTTCCACTTTTGTCCCTCAATCCTATGTTTTCTTTCTATTATTCTTCTCCGCTTCACGGTTTGACAGGATAACAAATTTAGAGTTGTGACGAATTTCTGCTCAAGTGTGATTCAGTCTACGGGTTCTCGTGTATTGACAAATTTTCAATTTCATTTGTTTGTTGCACTCTAAAAGGCGCACAACGAGCAGTCAAAGGAGGTACAAAGAGACGGGTTGAAACCAGAAAAGAAAGACGACAAGCTCTGCATCCTGCTTCTGAAGGCATTCTTCTCTTGTTTGTGGAGGACTTTGTGTCTGATGTTGACTTGGTGCTTGATCGTGATTCTTTCTCTCGTGCCTTCCATCGTAGTCCTCGTCTTGCTGTTGGTGGTCCCTCTGGTTTGGTCTATGAACACCTTCGTGATTGCTTTCCACCTGAGGACTCTACTAGTGGCTTTGTTCAACTCTTTCAGGTCTGCTCTTTTATCGCCTCTGGTCACATTCCTTCTTCTGTCGAACGTCTTTTGTCTGTGTCTCGTTTGATCGCCATGTCTAAAGCCTCGAGTGGCGTCCGTCCCATCACTATTGGCGAAGTCCTCCTTCGTCTTGTTAGTCGCTCTATCTGTTTTCAGTTTCAACAAATTTTCGCCTCTTTTCTCTCCCCTCATCAGTTTGGCATCTCTACTCTTCGTGGTTGTGAAGTTGTCATTCATGGTTTGCGTGCCACCCTTGATCTCCATCCTAACTAGGTTGTTCTCCAAGTGGATGTTTCCAATGCTTTTAACTTTGTTTCTAGAGCTGCAATCTTTCAGGAGCTGCGCGCGACTGGTGGTGAGTTGGCTCAACTTATCCCTTTTGTGCGGTTGTTCTGTGCTACAGAGACTCCTCTCTTTTACAGTCACCATGTGCGCTCTGGGGATCTTTCTACTATCCAGTCTGCAGCAGGTACTCGTCAAGGTGATCCTTTGGCTGGTCCTCTTTTCGCTCTGGCTCATTTCTATGCACTTCGAGCTTCTATAGAGGCCTTTCCCTCCTGCTTATTTCCTTCGGTTGCTGATGACACTCATATTGTTGGTCCTGCTCCTACGGTGCTCCTTGCATTTCATCATTTATCTGAGCAATTGGCTTCTCTTGGTTTGTCTATTCAACCTCGCAAGTGTTCAGTGTGGTCTCCAGCAGGTCTTCCCCCGGACTTTGTTCCTCCTCAAGGTCTCCTTGCTCCTTCGGATGGCATTCGCATTCTGGGTGTTCCTTTTGGGTCTGCTTCCTTTAGCTCTGTTTTTCTTGGCGAGGCTCTCCAGGAGGATGTTGCTCATTCAGATCTACTTCCCCGGTTGGGCGACACTCAGGTTGCGTTTGGCATCTTGACGTCTTGCTTTATCCAGCGTCCTCCTTATCTACTCTGGACTTTCCAACCTACTCCGGACTTTTTGCATCTCCTCTCTTCCTTTGACAGCTCTCTTATGGATGTTTTTGGCCACCTTTTGGGCCCAAGTTCTTTGGATGGTGTGGAGACCCTTTCAGTTCGGAACCAGGCTTGGTTATCGATTTCTTGTGGAGGTGTGGGCCTTCTCTCTATGGTTTCTTCTGCACCTACAGCTTTTCTTGAGAGCTGAGCTCTTGTCGCCCCTGCTTTGTCTTCTCGGTTCCTTTCTGGCTTTCGCCCTCTCTTGGCGGATTGCATTGCTCATGTGGATAGCAGTTCTCTGCCTTTTCAGCACCTCCTCATCGCTGCGCGAGAGCTCCTCCCCATCTCTGCCCAAGCTTGTCTTCCTCCTTTTGAGCAACTTCTCACTTTCAGCTCAGATCACCTGCAAGAGACCCTCTTGGAGCATGTGCACAAGCATACCCTTTCCAACATGATCTCTGAGGCTCCTTCGGCGTTGCATCGAGCTCGACTTCTTTCTTGTGCAGGTCCTAGTGCCAGGGCTTGGTTGTCAGCTCGACCTGTTATTCCTTCCTTCTGGTTGTCTTCGGCCATCTTCACCATTGCTCTTCGTCTTCGCTTGGGGCTTCCTCATCCTTCTGTCTTGGGTCTCTCCAGGTGTGTTTGTGGTCACCTTATTGATGCTCTTGCTATCCACCTCCTTCGTTGTCCTTCTGGGAGTGAGCGCACAACTACACATGATGTAATCAGAGATGCAACAACCACTATAGCCAAAGATGGAGGATTCCTTGTCCTCATAGAGCAGTCTCATGTCCTTCCTTCTTCCGTGTCACACTCTTCCCGCAGGTGTGTTGACATTGTCCTCTTTGGGGATGGGCTTCGTACTTTGGTAGATGTTGTTGTTGTTGATCCCACGCGTGGTAACATATTGCCTCGCTCTGCCTTCACATCAGGAGAAGTGGCAGGTGTGGCAGGACAAGAGAAGGAAAAAAACTACTTGGACAAGCACCCCACTGATGCTTTCCTTCCCTTGGCTATTGAGACTTATGGCACCTTGCATCGACGCTTTGAGAATTTTCTTTGCATGTGTTCTCATCAGGCGGCAGAGCATCAAGATATTCCTGGTTCTATTCTCGTGGCTTTTTTCCATTGCCCTGCAACGTGCTCAGGCCCTATCTATTCTGCAATGGGCAACGGTGGCTAGGTCAGCTACATCTCATCTCCCTTCATTAGCCGACTCACCACCTCTTCACTTTTTTGATCTGCTGCAATCAGTTTTCAGACTCCCACGGACATCAGCATAGTTTATGCACTTTTATTTTTAATGCCAGGATTTGGATTAATCTTAACTTTACTGGAAGCTTCGCTCTTGTTTGAGCCTACTTTTGTTTAAACTTCCCCTTCGGGGTGTATATATCTTTTTCATCAATGTACCTACTACTTTTTCCTATGAATAAATGCACCAGGGTACTATTATTCTTATATGATGGAGAGAGCAGAAGTCCTCCGATTGTTCCGAACATCATTCTACTGCGTTTTGTTTAGTGAAGAAGATGAGTGAATAGGCACTGCCATCGCTGCTATCATTCCTGAAGCTCCTACTGTAGACGTCTCTTCTCTTGTGTGCGCGATTCCTCCTTCGAATACTATCTATCTCTCGTCTTGAAGAGAGAACGAACAAGCACAAAGGCATTGCCATATATAACAAGAAGAAACTTCGTGTTTTAATTGATAAAAGATGGAAAACCCATCTAAGCACAAAGAAATCCATGTATGGAGTATAAAAACCATAAGGCCAATTGAGATACCATAGCCCAGATACCATAGCCCAACTATATCAAACCAAAAATCCTGCAAGACAAGGGCGAGCTTGGGAGGGCAAGCCCTTCAATTTGTCATGACGGGCCCTTCAGGCCCGTTAACTGACATTATTTAGCATGTGTGGCAGTGATCCCTGCGTGAGCTGCCCACTAATGACAAATTTCATTATTAAATATTGTTGTTTTATAGCTCAATATAAAAATTTCAAGCTAATGTTCACAAAAGTGATAGTAAATTTTACGATGTAATATTTATAATTTCACAATGCATATTCACAATTCTAGAAAATGAATATCACAATTTACGATTTAAAAATTAATGAAAGCTGTCATAACATCTACAATCTTGATTACATGAATGAATGTACAAGAATGGTCACAATTTGTGCAGTTACATACCACAATATCACAATCTATATTAACAAATTTTGATTATAAATATTCATGAAAACAATCATAAATATCATGATTCAGTATTCACTAATTTCATAATTTGATATAATCAATCAAATTCACATTCAGTATAAAGAGAAGTCACACTTTATTATTTCATCTTAGGCCACCAAAATTGTCGTTGAACTAAGTCAAGTGTAGGATTAGCATCACTCTTTACCCTTCCTCTTCCCTTGAAGTGCTCATCAATGCAAGAGTACCATGCCCGTGGGGCGTGCTTCAATCCATAAATGGCTTTGTTGAGCTTACAAACAAGATGATCTCTCCCTGGCTCGACAAATCCTTGAGGTTGTACTAAGTACACCTCTTCATCCAACACTCCATTAAGAAAAGCAGCCACTTAGGTACTCTCCTAGGAGTCTCATTATTAACCCTGTCTTTTTTCGTTGGCTCTTTCATATCGATACCAACTCTTCCTTCACTTGCACTTTAGCTTTATCATCAAAGGGATCAATTGTCAATTTTATCTGGCCATTTTGACCAATCTCATCAAAAGTAGCATCTCTGGAAATCATGATCTTTTGTGCATGTTATAGAATTGAAAATAGAGATAGAAAGGATTTTTTAATTGAGGTTTACCAATCTAGGAATCCTCGATGGTCTTCTACAACTCAAAATAGATCAAAATCAGCAACATGCAAGCAAATACAGTGACATGCGTTCAACATGCAAGCAATTGTAGTGACATGCAATCAATCTGAAGAATTCTAGAGGCATGCATGCAACATGCATGGACTAGTACTTGCACATGCAATGGAAAAATCGGATTGACTTCTGATTGCTTCTGTTCATAAAGAAATGATAGAGGCTATGCAATAGAAATCTTGTGTTTTTTATTTGATTCAATTCTGACTATCCACTGTGGAGAAATGAAGGAACAAACAAATTAGATCCAACGCCCAATTAGATCTGAATGATGGCTGTTCTAATCATCGAAATAGTTTGATTGAAGCTAGAAAGCATAGGAATGGTAGCGCCCTCCTCCAATGATCAGTATGCAACTGTCCTCATCAAAATCTGATGAGAGGAGAGGGAGAAACATGAAAAAGATCAGATCAGATCCAAATGTGACCTCCTACTAGTATTCAGATCAAGGAGACAATGAAAAATGATGAAGATGGAAGATGATTCCATTCAATACACTCTCCAACTCGTGGAGACTCTATTAAATAGAATTTGAGTATGTACAATCACTGGCATGCAATGAATATTCATGCATGCTATGTTAGGTGGCAACTTGACTTGTTCTCCCCCATGCACATGTGCATGGGGGTTTACCAACCTCCAGTGGACAAGTGGCATCATCATGCAAGAAGGCCCTCCACGAGTTTGGTACTAAATTTTTTTTGCCTAAGTTTACTTGGGCCTTAAAAACTTTGGCCCCAAATAAAACCATGTGCTATGTTTTATTTATTTAACTAGGTTTATATTTCAACAGTGCATCTGTGTCATACATCATGTATGCCTTGGCTCTTTCAGCATATCCAAGGAAAATACACTTAACAGCTTCTGCATCCAGTTTCTTTCATTTTTCATCAGGCACATGAGCGTAAGCATCACAACCAAATACTCGTAAATGAGAAACATTAGGTTTCTTTCCAATAACGGCTTCGTAAGGTGTCTTACCCTCCACGGACTTAGTAGGACACCAATTCAAGATATGAGTAGTTGTGTTGCATGCTTCTGCCCAAAAAGTATTTGGCAAGCCCTTGCTCATAAGCATTGCCCTAGCCATCTCCACAATGGATCTATTTTTCCGTTCTACAACTCGATTCTGTTGTGGTGAATAGGTTGTCGTAGTTTGTCTCTTGATCCCTTGATCCTTGCAAAAATTTATGAAATCTGTTGAAAAATACTCACCGCCACCATCTAATCTGAGGGTCTTAATATAACAACCTATTTGTTTTTCAACTAGATCCTTGAACTCTCTAAACTTGACAAAAGCATCAGATTTCTTGCTTATGAAGTAAATCCAGATATGTCTACTATAGTCATCAATAAATGTGATGAAATAGTAACAACCACTAATGGACCTAGTTTGTATTGGTCCACACAGATCACTATGAACAAGATCAAGAATGCCATTGGCTCTTCTTGCTCCATCTTTGGGAAATCTCTCTCTATGTTGTTTTCGCAAAATGCAACCCTCACAAATTTTTCCTTCGAAAGAGATATCAGGCAATCCAACAACTAGATTATCTCTTTTAAGGATTTGCAAGCTTTGAGCACTAATATGACCAAACCTTTGATGCCAAAGGTCACTTCAACTATCAACAATGCTTACCATAGCTTGAGTAAAGGATCTCGCATTCAATTTGTAGAGTCGATTCTCGTTGACTCTAGCTCCTGTAGCAATCACTTTGTAGTGATTCTTGATGTCCTTGACGAGACATTTGTCACTGTCAAACTCAACCTTGAGTTGTTGATTAGCCATCGTCCCAATAGATAGTGGATTGTTAGCTAAGCCATGTACATATTACACATTGCATATCTGCTTTATCTTCCCACTGGCTAGTACTACTCCAACTCCTTTAACAGATAGCAATTCGTCATCAGCTTGTCCAACTTCATCACCATTGTCAGTTTCCTTGAGTTCGAAAAACCACTCTTTCCTTGAAGTCATGTGCTTGGATGCACCACTATCAATGTACCAGGTATCCTTGGCTTCATCACTTGTCATTAATGCTGTAATGAACAATTTTGAACTCTCACTTGTATCATCTTCATATTGATCATCATCGTATTGATGTTGATCAGTATAATTGTCTTCATAATAATAGTCATCAAATTGATGTTGATCAGCATAATTTTTCGCTTGCCATCTGTCTTTTCTTTGTTTCATCTCCTTCTATTTCTTGAAGCATTCACGCTCCCAGTGGCTAGGTTTGTTGTAGTACCTACAATTTCCAGGTTCATTTTGTCTTGAATAGCCACATCCTTGATCTCAGCCTTGATTCCAATTGTCTCGATTCGGACTATCATTGACTTGCTCATGAAATTGTTGAAATGATCTTCGGCTTGAGTTTTCTCCTCTTGATTGATACCTTCCACGGCCAAATCTTCCACCTCGTCCTCTAACTGCAAGAGCTTGATTATAGCTCCTATTACGATGATTCAAGTTCTCTTGATGAATTACCTCGCAGTTGATAGCAATATAACCAAGTATTCTAACTTGCAATAGGACCTTTTAATCATTGTAGATTCTAGTGTGATTTGTGGTACCCCAAATAGACAAATGAGAGATTTTTTGGCAAACCTCTCACACAAATGGCACTTTTCACAACAACTAGAAAGTATTGTAAAAATCTCCCCCCACTCAACAGATTTTCAATTTGTCTGATGCTGCCCTGGCCTTTCTGATGCCTCTGGGGCTGTGCCTTTGTTCTCCATTGATGATTCTGAGTTCCAAAGAAGAAATTCTTCCAGCCGTTTTTGTCTATTCAAGCTTTCACCCCCCGTAAAAGACTTTCTCACTTCATTGCGGAGCCTGAGACAAGTTGTATCCATTGATCAAGCATGCAGGACTATTGTATGCATTGATACCATGTCAATAATCAGATATGAAACATCAAGCATTTACCATAAGCAATCACCACAAGATGACGGAAGAAGAACACGCACAATCACACTATCATACTAAACCATACTGAATGTGAAATGTACAAATAAACCATGAACCCTAATAGAGAGAGAAAACCTACGAGTAGACTAATAGACTAGCCTACGGGTAATGATAGCTGGTCACAACTGTCAACATTAATGTACATCGTAAACAATAACAATGAATTTTATCATTTATTTCTAACAGACCAAAAGGCAACACCAAAAATTTGCAGTGTCCAAAGCGAGTTCGAAAACCCATTTTTGGTATATCTTCTGCCCTAATGCGTATCTGATGATATCCTGATCTTAGATCTATCTTGGTAATCTATTAGGTCATCCATCCGCGACAGTGGATATTTATTCTTAACGGTTACCTTGTTCAATTTCTTTACCTTTAATGCAAATAAGGTCATTAGGCCCAAAAAACTAAAGAACTAAGAAAATATACATCCATCTCATTACTTCAAGATAGATTATCTGAGGTAGAAGCTGGTTTTATTGATGCAATCTCGTGCAAGGTGACCCTCGCCATTGCACTTGAAGCACATGTTCTTCTTACGAGCTTCAACTATATCTTTGCCACCCTGATGGTTTTTAAAGTTTTTCTTGGTTTTCTTAAGATTGTTGGAATTGGGATGTGTTTCATTAACAGCTTCCCTATCCTTCCTCTTGAATTGAAAACCTTTTTTTGGCTCATTAGACTGGTGACTCCTAGATGGCTTAGCTGTGTCATCAAAATAGTTTGCAGCGCTAATAGCATCCTCTAGAAATTTTTGGATGGTTCCTATGAACATCCACTTGGTAATCTTTTGCTAACCCATCAATAAACATTAACATTTGTACCTTTGGTGGAATGTCACTATAAAGTGGATTCAGGTACTCATGAAAATCTTGAATAAATTGTTCCAAACTTTTATTCATTGTTAAATGACTCAACTTTTGAATGTGTTCATAGTCATCTAGTAGTAGTAGGAAGTATTCCCTAAAAACTATGAAAAAATCATCCCATGTACAAGGTTGATTGCCTTTTGCAACTAGGTCATCCCACCATGCTAAGGCTCTTTCTTCAAGGAACGTTGTTACATTGGACAACTTTTCACATTCGGGGAATTGATTCATGCCAAAGTATTTGTTTCATACATTAAGCTATGAACTTACCACTTGCAAGTTCCTATCTTTCTTCTCCCCCTTAAACAATTACTACATGCTTCTTCTGGTTGGCTAACCTAGACTCTAAGTCTTGGTTCCTTTGATTAGTTTCAAGAAGTTATTTATTAGTGGCTTGAATTTGTTGGTATAAAAGTTCAAGAGCTTGTGCCGCATTGGATGGGTTTGATAGATCAAATGATGGGTTTTCATTGGTTTGATCCGTTGGACTTGCTTGTGTGTTTTCCTATTATGCAAATACAACAACAATTAATTCCAATTAGAATGATAGAAATGCTTCAATTCTTACATAATCCAATGCAAATTTACTTCTACTCATTCAACACTTATTGTTTGTAAGCTCAATCCAAGCCTACTTTTTGCAAGCTCAATCCAAGCTTACACCAAGCAAGTTCCTACCTTTGCCTCAATCCAAAGCAAAAATCAAAATTAATCTTTATGTAAAATTCAATTAACTACTTCAAGCTAATGTTTACATAAAGTTCCAATTCCATTTCCATTTGTCATTTCAACAAATTTTCACGTTTTTCACTTTCCTAGTTTTTCAAATCCATGAAACTAGTGACTAGAAATGGAAAACTAATTAAGTTTTATGAAAACTTCACTTTTCATATCTGTTTTTTCGATTTATAGATTTGAAAATTAGAACTTCAAAATGACAAAAAACAAAATTTCAAAACTTTTTTATGCATAACGTTACACTACATTTTCCTTCTTACATTGCCAATAACAATAAACTAGTATGTAGAAAGGTATAACTAATGAAGTCTTTATAAAAACTTCACTTTTCAAATTTGATTATCAGATTTACAGGTTTGAAAAATAGAACTTCAAAATGAAAATCAGAAGTGTTAACACTACATTTATGCAAAATAACACTAGTTTTAATAAAAAACACAAGCTAGAATCAATCTTTTTCCAAATTTTTTTTTTGTGGATCTACGTAGAGGAAGACTTGCTCTAACTATTCCACAAATCCTTCTCCAAAAAGATTCTAAACCAAAAGCCCACATTCGAACTTCTCTAGCATAATAAAAAAATTAGCCCCTAAACAATTCTATAAGCATCACTACTCTTTAACAAGAGAACTAGATTTATTGGGTACTTCAACTACAAGCTTCCTGCTACTAGAAAAGCCAATAATCTTTTCCAAAAAAAAATTAGTTTGTGATCTTAATAAAACTTGAAGAAGGCTAGAAAAATTACCATAATTTGTCTGGCTCTGATACCACTATTACAAATGAAGTCAAGAAGTCCTCCTAATCCAAATGTAGTGCCTCCAAAGATCCTCCAAGTAACCTGCAAGCTCCAAGATGCTCCTCAACTCCAAGCTAGGATGCCTCCACCTGCAAAGAAGTAAGGATCTTCAAGCCTCCATGGATCTCTCCTCCACCTGTGTCCCTAATCTTAATCACAAAGGTAGATAACAATTGGTCTCAAGTATTCACCACCCAACCATAGCTAGTTAGCACATGCAATCTTGCATCTAGGCTAATCTAGCACCCCCTTGCTAACCAATAACTAACCACAAGCATACCACCACACACGATAGAATACTCATGATCCAAACCCTACTTATGTCCCATACCATAAACAAGATCCAAACCCTATAACCTATGACTCTTTGAATGCCTTTTTTGTGTTCAAATGGATTCTAATTTTTATTTTGATTATTGTAGTCGGCATTGGAACCTGAACATTCTTTCTATATAGATAAATAAGGAGAGAGTATCAAATTTTCTATGTGTAAAAGTAAACTCAACTAATAATACACATAGAGAATTTGATTTTCTACTTTTTGATGTCGTTCGAGAAATACAGACAACAACAACGTCAATTGGAGAGACAACCATTAAATCTCTCAACGTATATACAATTTATCTCTAATATGCATGTATTTTTTTTAGTTTAAATCTATCATCATAGCATAAATAAATTTTCTGTCATAATATTACTGATTTTCATCCAATATATGTAGTGTGTACAACAAAGGGACACTTTTAGTTGTGCATGGTTCGTCCTGTACAATACAAAGCTTTTTTTTTAGTGGTATAATTTACAATTTGATGTAGATATTGAAAAGGTAATATTTTGTTCATTTGTAGTTCCTTTCACTTGATTCTTATTTCTTTACTATCATTGTTTGTAATTTGCTGATTCACGTGTTTTGTGATGACAGTTCACTCTTGAACCGTACACTCCCGACGATGTATATAGATTTCGACAAGAGTTGATCAAAACTTATGTACAGAACGGTGCAAGCGTTACGCCTGAAATTGAGGGCTCGAAAAAAACAAGCTACTCCTGTCTTAACAGCCTTTCAGGTTGTTCAGAATGCAGATCTTATTATATATGATAAAAAACACATAGACTCTCCTTTCCAATACAGAGGAAGGCAAAATTATAGGAGAGAGGCATGTTGTCTTAAAAGGCATAGAAGTCCTTCCCAAAACAAAGGAAAGCAAAATTATAGAAGAGGTGACTGTTGTCTTATCAGTTTCTAATACTGATATTAAAAATATAGAAAAACTTACTGAATAGGAATTTGTTTGTAAATAGAGATACATCAAATAGAGAGAGATACAATCTTACATGTAAACAACCCGCTTATAAGATTTTTATTGATATCAATATAGATTCTTACAATCAAGTTGTGTCTATAGTGTAATACTGGAATGCAATTTTGTAGATTGATAAAAAGACATGATGATTGTCATGTATTTGTTGATAGTAAATCTCAGTGTTCTTCCATAAGTTGGATTGTTTCGCCAATATTTCTGCATTTGATCTCGAGCTCATCTCTTTTACATACCTGCATAAAACTGATACAAAGTGAGTTACAATTAGTATATAAATTGTATGAGAAAGTTTTGATTGAAACTATTCATAAAAGATTGAGTGTTTATAGTTACTTACGAGTTTACCATTGAAAATGAATCTGAAGTCTGAAAGTATATCATCTTGTAGGAGCAATAGTTCCCCCCTGATGTAATTTAGACTCCAATCATCTTCCACCTCAACACATGTCAAAAATGCATCATTGTATAGAATTTCAATATTTTTTCGTTTTGAATGTCCACTGGCTTCCAAGTCTTGATCAAGTGACACCCATTTACCTTTATATTTTTGCCATCTTTGATAATGGAAGCATAAGCTCAACATCTGTTTTTCAATTTGATAACGAAAGCACTTGGAAGACATTTTAATTCTATATTTTATTTCTCCATCTGATCTTTTGTCCTAGCCTTCATCCATAAGTTCAGATAATAAACTGTCTGATAAATTTTTGAATACAAACATCATTGGGGTTTTGTGTATATTGACACTTGAAAAAAATCCACAAATATATTTAGAGAAATAAACCAACTCAATCTGACTGTTTTTTATCTTGTGCTTATCTTTAATGAATTTTTTACATCATTATATAGCTTGCAACAAAATGATTTTGAAACTGCAGCATCTGGAGCAACCCATTTATTACTTCCAAATCTAGGTAATGGAATTGGGACTATTTGTCCAAAACCTCCTTTTGTATCAGGAATAGACATTGATTCATAAAAAAAGATCCCACTATCAACTAGATCTTTTGCAGTTCTACCTCTATATTGTAGTTGTCCAATATTAGTGTGAATAATATCTATCACACCTGCTAGAGATCCACTAGACTCCCATTCATTTATGTTGGATGGATATAAATTTGCAAGAGAAAAATGATTATATTGGCAAGTTGACTAATAGATATTAATGAATGACAAAAATCAAAGTATTCTAGAATATCAATACTCCATTAGAGAAACTTAGAGCCCGAAGAGGGCCTTTGAAAAAGATGTTTTTTTTTTTCTTATTTTCGTTGCCATGTGGACCAATTGAAACCTTGAAATCGGGGTTCTACGTAACGTAGAATTTTCCAGATATAGATAAAATAAAAACTTTTAAAATATATTGATGTTTCGTCAGACAGCATGTGGAAATGCTATTGGTTGATAAGACCTGCCCTTCCAGCTCATCATTGTCCAAAGAGACCCAGAAATATTGAAAATGAATATGACAGATGGTTGAGATGAGAAAATCGATGTACCATTAATGTATATGCATTGTCAAATCATGGTTAACAAGGTTGACTAGAATTAATTGGTGGCATCAAATAGATCAATGTTTCAAATTTACGCCAACACATTTTCTCAAATTCATGGCCTTTTGTCTACGCAAATTTTTAGATTCATAGTTCTGTGTTTCAAATTTTTGCATGCACATTACGAATGGCGCCATCAAGGAAGTCGTGCTCCTCAATCGATTTTGTGCTTCTATTCAATGAGGCAGATGATAATGGATTATGGGTTCCAAGAAAATATTCAAAAAACTCTTGGGTTTTGATGCATCCATCATCAAGAGGAGCATTTCGAAAAAGCAAAAGGCCAAAACTATCATTTCGATCTTATTGGAAGGCCAGAATTTTGGATTTTAGAACATCATCAGGAGGAAAATCTATTTCTGAAATTCTAGTCCAACATGTATATATGCATTTAGAGATAAATGTGCAAGGACCCAACCGTCAGGATCACAAAAAAAGCAACTGTGAGTATTGATATTTTTGATACTTAGATTTTTGTCATTCATAAATATCTAATAGTAAACTTACCAATCTGATCATTTTTCTCTTGCAGATTTATATCCATCCAACATAAATGAATGGGAGCCGAGTGGATTGTTAGCAGGTGTGTTAGACGTTATTCACACTGATATTGGACAGGTGCAATATCGAGGTAGAACTGCAAAAGATCTAGCTGATAGTGGGATCTTTTTTCATGAATCAATGTACATTCCTGATACAATTTTTTTTTTTTTATACAAATAGTATCAATTCCATTACCTAGTTTTGAGAGTAATGAATGGATTGCACCAGATGCTACAGTTTCAGAATCATTTCGTTGCAAGATATGTAATGATGTAAAAAATTCATTAAAAATGAACACGGGATAAAAAACAGTCAGATTGAGTTGGTTTATTTTCTTGAATATATTTGTGGATTTTTTTTCAAGTGTCAATGTATACAAAATCCCAACGATGTTTGTATGCAAAAATTTATCAGATAGTTTATTATTTGAACTTATATATACGAAATTTTTGCACGTGTGAAAAAATGGCCAAAGGCACGTGTCGTCATCTAATTGGTGCACATGGAATGTCCGTACTGACAATGATGACCTCATTGTGAGGCCATGTGGGTTGGGACACATGCACAAATCCTTTTTCGACGCGTGTCATTCTCAAATGTGACAGATGCCGATCAATCACTGTCTGTACAGCGTATTAATTCTGACCAATCATACGTCGACACGTGTTCCTTTGTAACTCCTCTATACATGCAATTTTTTTATATAAATAGGTCATATTCGATTCGAATTTTCACGCAAATTTTTGATTTCTTGGCCGGATATCGATTTCAAGCGCGCCATTTGCACTGATTACCCTTCGTTGACTTACTTGCGCCTGAAACCGATATTGCCTCGTCCGGTATCGCATTCAAGCGTGCCTTACATCTCATTTCTTGTTTGCTCTTTCTTCACGGGCTCGGATCCGATACCCTAATTTCTAATATCTCTTTCAAGCGCACATTGCCTTGAGGTTCTTGTCTGACCTGCAGTTTGCACTCGAGAGCGATATTTGGACTTTTACATCTGTAGTTTTTGTTTAAAATGTCTAATTTTGGTTCTAGTTTGCTTTCTTTTTTTCATGAATTTGGTATTAGTAATAACTTGGAGTATTTCAAATATCTTTTTTCTCCTTTTCTTTTTATTCTTCCTTCTATTACTGAGGGTCCTGGTGTGGAGACATTTTCTGAGATATATCTCAAATTTAAGTCTCTGCTCAGTACTCCATTATTCAGACTCATAATAAGACCATGATTCATTATCAGGACCTGGTGGCACTCGACAAACATAACTATAAAGCTAAGCTTGATAGAATGTTCACCAAGTTACATAATGATTTCAAGTCTGTAGATGAGTGCCCAATTCACAATAAAAAAATGTAGATTTGTTGATTTTCAGTCTGCATTTGTTTTTTTTTCTTTTGTTAAATATTTCTGACGATTCGGAAGCTATCCCTTCCACCTATGAAGCTGCTTTTTCTAGGCCCTCGTCGAGGTCTAAGTTTCTCTAATGGTATCCATCAGTTGTAGATGTTGTGAGGAAGTGGTAGGTGATGTTCTTCTGGTCCTGGCTCATCTGGTCTGCAATCTGCCTTTCTCTTCATTGATATTGTCTCACTGCTGCACATTTGGTGATATAGGCACATGCATTTGCTAGCTCTGGATCTTTGACAACATCAAAGCTGTACTTTCATTGAATGTATGACTCATTCATTCAAGATTTTTTCTGCACATTTTGGTCCTTGAATCAATTATTGATCTAGGATTAGATGCAATAATGACATTTGTGGCCCAATGCAGACTGCTTCGACAGGGAGAGCCCTTTATTTTCTAACTTTCATTGATAGTTTCTCTCGACGAACTGTCACCTACTTCTTGAAGAACAAATCAAAAGATTTCAAGCTCTTTAAACAGTTCAAGGCATCTGCTGAAATCAGACTCTAAAAAAGATCAAGGCTCTACGTATTGATGGAGGGGGAGAATTCATCTCCACTGAATTCAAGGACTTCTGCAAGGCAAATGGAATACATCAACAATACACTACCAGCTACTCACCTCAGTCCAATGGTGTAGCTGAAAGGAAGAATCGGTCACTCAACAAGAGTGCCAAGAGCATGATGGCCCATGCCTCTCTTCCAAAGAACTTTTGGGCAAAAGTTGTTACTACTGCAGCCTATTTACAAAATCGATCCATCACCAAGACTTTAAATGGCAAAACACCCTATGAGGTGTGGACAAGATTGAAGCCATCACTCAAGCATATCAGAGTGTTTGAATGCATTGCCTACGCTCAGGTTCTTGAAGATCTAAAATAGAAGCTGGACGACACCAGCAGGAAATCGATGTTCATCAGCTATTCCCCAGATCACAAGGCATACAAATTCTACAACGTGGACACTGAGAAATCGTTCACCAGTAGAGATGTCACTTTTGTGGAAGACAAATTTATCGACCACAAGGGGAAAGCTCCGCCGACTTCCAGTCCAAGAGTCAACAACTTCGAACTCAGGATGGATCACAAGGTCAACACCGACTCCTCTAACAATAAGTCAGACCCTTGACAAGACGATTCACATCAGAGGACCGAAGTTCAACCCAGAAGATCGAACCAGTCCAGACAGCCTCCATCCTGATTCAAGGATGATCCGGCATGCTCCTTTGTGTTAGATTTAAATGTTCAGTCTTAACAATCGTTCAAACAACCGAAGGCCGACTATATATTTTCGGACCTTCGCATTTTTTGCCATCTTCGTTTTTGCCTTAAAACATTTTCTTAAAGCACCTTCGCCTTTTTCGCCTTCTTCGCATTTTCGCACTTTCGGGAAAAATGCGACACACTGACCAAAATGCACTCCATTTCAGGCCTACCTTCGGGTTTTTCGCATTTCTCTGCCTTCATCTTTTTAGGCACCTTCGGGATTTGCATATCTTTCCTGTTCAAAGGCACCTTCGAGTTTTTTGGGTTTTTTGCAACAGTGGCAGACCGACGTCGCCAACTTATCATCAACTCTAAAAACAGCTGGATAGCTAAATATCCCAAGGGTGGTTACCTACTTTGTACATATATAAATAAAGACTGGCGTAAATAGCATTCAATGCTTGTAAGATATGTTTTGAAGACACTTATAAATATATATATATATATATATATATATATATATATATATATATATATATATATATATATATATATATATATATATATATATATATATATATATATATATATATATATATATATATATATATATATATATATATATATATATATATATATATATATATATATATATATTACTAGCTGAATCAAGTAAGTAATGTTTTTTTAATTATCAGAGTTTTTTTTGTAGCCAGCGTAATCACGCTCAGCATTCAAGTTGAAATTATCACTTCAAGCCATTGTACTCACTATTGATATTAATCAGAGTGCAATTTTTGCCTCACCACTGTATTGTTCATTTGTGCAATTTGTATGAATCACTCATCTTGAATATTTCTACTGCTAATTGTTGCGTTTTCGATCCTATACGCCTACGCTCAAAGCTTCGAGCTTCCGCTGCCAGTCATCCTCACGTTTTATGACACTTTGTGCAGGAACCAAACAATGTTTCTAAGGCAATGTCGACACCTGATGCTGATCACTGGAAAGTTGTAATGGATATTCAAGGCAAAGTATGTTAAGGTATTACAATGTAGTATTGTTGAACAATTAGTACATAATCTTACAAAATCCTTGTGTAAGGACATGCCCAAAATGTCTAGAAAGAGACTTTTTACTTTTCTGTATAATGTTAACTTGGATGGTGTACACACATCTCTATGTTGGGTCTAATACAGGCACGTGCCGCGTGTTGCTACATGTGTCTGGACTTGGTCATGTCAGCAATAGCCTTGCCATGCAGGACTGCCTCATAAGTAAATGTACTGTATATATTCCAATTTGGAAGTATGAGGTAGAAGAACAGTGCCATCCTTCCTCTTGAGAGAAATCAAAGTGCTTATATGAGTGGTGAGATTGCCACACCTTTATTTTTGCTATTGCTTTGACGATATGAACATGTGGGTGAGTAGAAAATCACATCATAGTGCTTTTCTATCATACACAACATTGCGTAAGATTACTATTGGGTGGGTACAACATAAGTAAAATGGTTATAATTTGCAAATATCAATACTCGTTATTTTTTAGAACTGCAAATATATGGTTGGCTAATATCCATATTCTTTATCGGCCTTATAACTAGTAAATAACTAAAAAAAATGCAGAGTATGAAGATTTTTGCCAATATTCATAAACGGTGAATAAATTAGCATAAGAAGTTTCACATACTTGGAATTATTGGTGGTAGTGTGGCTTAAAGAAAATCATTTACTAGAATTGGTGGATTTAGAAAAACCAATATATCCACCCAATAGTGATTAAGACTTTATTCACTTTGCCTATGAATAGATAAATAAATAGATAATATAGATAAATTAAATAGATAAATAAATATATATATGTCTTTTGCTTTTGTAAAGGACATCAATTCTCAACCAGCACACATTGATTAGAGAATGCACTTTATGAATCTTTTGGTGATTGAGCTCATTTAAAATTTTATGAGACAAATTGTCATAGAAGATTCACCACAACATAGAGCATTCAATAAACCTACACGCAACCCCATGCATATTTTAAATTTCAGACTCCTAGTAGCATGTTAATGGAGTTATGGGTGCCCATCCAAGGGTGGTGAGCTCTAGCTAGCATCACCCATCATTCTTCCACTATGCCTCTTAGCACATTTGGATTAGGTTAAGCCATTTTTGTTCCATTGCAAGTGGCACTTGAAATTTGGATAAAATAATGTTTGTTTAGAGACACATCCCAAGGATATAAAAACAAGTCCCCTCCTAGGATGCTGATAGTGAGGAGACAAAAGGATGAACCATCTTACTCCTATACACAATAATAGCATAATGAGTGAAAACATTACCAATAAATCAATGATGTCACATGGCACAAGGAAAGATCTATGGTACATGACTTCATGCCCGTATAATGTATAGTGTAAAACACGTATTGGCTGAGCTGAGCTTCTTGTGCTTCTGGTCCTCCCAATGGCCACAAAATATGAGTGCGTTTCAAAGTCTAAAAGTTTAAAGTAGAAAAGAGAGTGAGCACGCCAGAGATCCGCCAGCCCACCCATGAATAATGAATGAGCAACAATAAATGTTTGCAAAACCACCTGCAGCATTCAGGTGGGCGGTGACCCATTTGCCAATCACATTCCTCATGCCGTGTGTGCTTGCAAGTTGCAACACTTTCCACGATGTACATGATGAATTTGTTTTTGAATGTATGTAAGTCTTTTCTTCCTGTTGCCAGAAAATCACAATTTTATGACAGCCATCCTTTCCAAACTGTTCAGATCTTCGTACCTTTGAGGGTGAGAGCTGGAGCCTGGACAGTGGACTGGACCATTCCGTCCTGCCTGGCTTTTCTGATGTCTGAAGGGTCCTTTAATGAATGGCCAAGGCCCAAATATAGTCCGTGTGATCACGCTCCGGGTAATTTATTCCTCCGAAAAATATTCAATGCCGACATGCAGCGTTTTGCTAAGATTTTTATATTCTATGACATAGAACTTACGGTCCACATCATTCGGCTTGCAAATTCAAACAGCTGAGTTTACACACTACATGGTTGCTCCGCTGCGCGTGAACTTTCGGTATATTAAACTCCTCTCTTTAGCATATACTTTGTAGGCGATAAATTCTCCTGCTTGAAGACTCACAAAATCAGCTGCCATTTTCTCCTCTGTTTCAAGGCCTACAGCGCTTTGTCTCCAGATCGTGTAAGCCATTATTTATTCTCACATAATTGTCAGAAAATTTACTTGCCTCTGCATTCCAAAACTCTGTTTAGAGGTTTGCTCATGGCATAGTAGTTGCATTTTGCAACTAATTGCCAATCTAGCACAGTGACAAAGCATTTCTAGTCGAACAACTGTTTCTTAAATTTGTCGAACCATACTCTCACCCAAAATAAACATATCAGCATGAACTGAAGTTTCACCACTCAAGGATAAATAACAAAGCAACAATATTGGAAATGTGAGTGCCCCACTACATTGTTCCACGGAGAAGAATATTTTTCGGACGTTGACATAGTGCAGCATTAATGAAAAATGCTGCTCTGTTGCCAAAGAAGTTTGTAAACTGGTTGAGCACAGCAGTCCCTCCAGGTTGACCAGTGTTTAAATCTTCCTCCTTAACCAAGATCAGAACGCATAGACAAGTTTTATTCTTATGCGTGTCTTTGGACATAGTGCATCTTTTTGCACAGTTTATGAATGATAGAATCTTTTTCGTGTTCCTTTATCACGTGGAGAGTAGTCAGTGTCAGCTGATTTGCAGAGCTTCCTCGGTTTGACTGAAAATGGTGCTATGGGTTTTTGGCTATGGCTCCCTGATCTGGAAAGTGGGCTTCAGTTACGATGAGCGAGTAGTAGGCTACATTAAGGGCTACAAGCGTGTTTTCTATCAAGGTATGCTTTCTCTGGACATCAATCTCTCTGGTTTCAAATTGTTCTTATAATTCATAATGTGCATCCATGTAGTTTGTCCTTGGATGTTAGCCTGTAACAACGTAGTTATGACAAGGTGCTTAAAAACTCAGTAGAAATTCTTTTGGGATTAATCCTACTCAACAGGAGTTGGTGCCTTTGGCTCCTGTTGAGGTAGGATTAATCAGCCTCTTATACTTATAGACCTCAAAATTTCAGAACACCTCCCAAATGTTGAATATAGGTCACTATCTCTTATTACAGCTCTTAGCTCTATTATTGAAGGGTAAATCTCCATATCCCAAACACAACCTTGAGTTGCATACTCTTTTTAGACTGAACAGCGGCCAGTGCAAGGGTTAATTGAATAGTTTTGCTGGTTTGAGAGAAGAACATGAGCTGATAATATCTCTGATAAGGAAAAATGTATACACATGATACAGCATCTTTGAGTTACTACACTAACTGAAATCTAATATCTGTTTTTCAGTTTATCACCACCGTCAAAAAGGTGCCTCATATGTGTCGAGGCATGAAAGAGCTTTTCATGTTTCAGTTTAAACGTTTCAACATGAAAGGAATCGTTTTAGCTAACCAACTAAAGGCCATGACAGTAGGGCTCAGATTTTCCAATAAGGTGCCAATTATTATTCCACAGCCAATCAGTCTTTTTGAAATAGACTTTACGAACTTGCGAAGGCATATGCTGTCTCCATTAACAAAGGAAACAGGGTAATTGCACCTTGGTTAAGTAATTGCAAGGCAGCGTTTGGAACACATTCCAGTATGTCTGCAGAATAAGAGGTCCGAAATGCTGAGAGTTTTGTACAGTCCCATTATGGAAGAGAGCTCAAGAATTCTTTTTTGGCAGGACTTGATAGGCTCAGAGCTAACAACAAATATGACTTAAAAAAATTGGTTAAAAAAGATCTCTAAGGAACTCCAACTTGTGATTGATCAATATTTAATCGCAGTTTATTGATAGTCATTGTTTTCCAGACGCAGCTCTGTATCCCTAGGGGCCACTATGTGTACAAATCACTCACTATACACGTTCATTGGGTTTCTATGTGTACACTGTCACGCATAGTTGCCCGTTCCGGAACGGAACGCGTTCCAGAATGCAATCCGTTCCGGAACTTGACCAATTTTTTTTTTCAAAAAATACGTATTTTATAAACAAAGGAATCAAGATATCAAAGACTATTGGCTGCCTTGTTTCTGGATCACGTAGGACTCAGGAGCTATAATTCTTCTCCGGCAACCAGACTGCAACGTCACTGTATCCTCTCAATCAGCTTCAACACCATCAATTCTCACATCTACATTCTCAACCTCTTTCTTTCTAGATAAATTTTCAGGTTCTTTTTTATCTCGTCTCTCCTCCAATACGAGATCTTGTCAGCTTGAATGGGTTTGTCCCCATTGCCTATTCTCTTACCTCACTGTGAACACTTCTTAAGTCCATTGCCCTCTCCTGTTGCTCTTGCTCGTCATCCCGTTCAAGTTCTTGAATCACTAACTTATTGGGTCTATCCGGATTCCCAACAAGTTAAAAAATTATTGCATTTCAGGAGCAGCCCTCACATTTCTAAAACATTTACATTCGTCCTATATACGCTCTGATGTTGATAACAAATTAATGCCAAAAACTAAGAGTCTGAAACATCATTTCATATCCAAGAGCTAAGAGAAACCTGTTTTTTTTTAATTTAAAAAAACGTTCCGACACAGTACGTTCCTGAACGTACTGTACGTTCCGACCGAAAAGGGTTGGAACGGGTTTTGAAGGTGTACAGAAGGTTAGTAATTAGTAATTAGTATTAATATATGCGTATTGATTCATATTGTATCTGGAATAAGTTACATATATATAACTATGTAAATAGGCTAGAATAGTTTGTTTCAACTTTGTATGCATCTCTATTGTACAGATTATAGAAAGTTAAATATATATTCTATTAATAGATTTCAAAATTCTTCATTTTATGCACATTCACCAGCTCATCCCATCCTTCTTCCAGGACAGGAGCTTTGCTCATTTCTCTCCTTCAAACTTGAGTATTAAGTGCCATATTTCCTTTTTTAAGTACAAGATGACATTGGAAACATTTCAAAAGATTGAATCAAAATGTCCATTGGATGGCATCTGATCTTGACAAAACAATAGTTGTACACCAAACAAGATTGACTTATAGACTCTTCCTTGCTTGAGATGGGCCACTGGATGACACACAATCATCGACATCTATGATGGTTAACAATTGCACCAAGAAGGGACTGAAAGTACTAGGCATTCACTGCATATGCTTTCTTTGTGAATGATTAAACATGAATCCTTGTTTATAAATGGGATTGGAGTCTGTAGACAAGCTAAAGAACATTAATAAATAAACATGGAGGAAGTGCCATCACTGTTGTGCATGTCCTCGATAAAAATTTGATCGAAGAATCGATAGCCCTTTTGAGTTGGAAAATTGCCAAAAGCTATGATTCAAAGATACATAAAATTCATAGAACAGTATGAGGTATACAAATATTCAATCACAGGTTATAGCATCTAATGTGTATGCTATACACAATTCATACTTCAGGGTCGTAGACAAATATATATGGTCTAGACTCTATATGTGACATTAAACATGAAAACGTAAAAGAAAGAAAGTTCTGAGTGCCAAAGCACTCATCTTTTGTGGCAATTAACTTATGTCATATTGAGGTCTGTGAAGCTGCCCATGAGAAAATCAGTCTCAGAATAAAACTCTAAATTGTTGCTTGAAACAAAGAATTTAGTAGAAAAATCGCTTAATATTGTCCTCACAAAAGATGTTACTACTTGATGAGGCCTTTGTGCGCTCAATGCTGCCGCAACTCGTAAAATAATTGAGCGATGCACAAACTCTTCTTTCTTGTTACATGGTATGTTGTCCTATATTTCTTAAATTGGCCTTACAATTGTTCTTGTAGGAAGTACAAATCATCGAGGGACACCTCAACACCCAGGAAGGACGTTGACTCTAGAGCCTTTGGAAGACGCCATTTGTGTGAGTAGCATGAACCTGGTGGAATATGCATTCAAAGTTTTTTTTTATAAATGATATTTGAGATATTTTGTTGAATTAGTAGGATAGTGAATTGTACTATTGAAGTAGACATGGAAAAGTTAGAGCATAAAATTTTATTGAACAATTTGCAAACAAATTGAAACTTTTAATGCTTATGGATTCCAAGATTAGAACATCAAAATAATCACAACATGAGTTTTTTACTAGTGTCAAGCACCAGCCAATTATATATAAGAATGAGACATCCCCTCTAGTGTCTTTCCACCCCTTCTACTTGGATCCTCATAATGTTGACACATCGCACATGCAAACACCCCCTCATGGGAACTTCACAGTACTTTGGCAATTAGACATGATATGTGAAAGTCAATAAAAACTGCTCTTCCATTGAATCTGTCGCATAGTAAGCAAAATCATGATTCAAGGATCAAACATTTTTATCAAGAACTTTATTTTGAAGGGGTACTTTGTATTCAACACATCCTAGTCAGAGGATGCCATGGGTAGTTTGTCTTACAACTTATTAAACCCCTCCATGGCCTTCTGAGGTGTAGCTCAAGTTCTATTGCAAGTTTCTTAGGTTCTTAGAGTGCACAAATTCATTCCATTTATAGATCATGATGTCATAACATGTGCTTGCAACAACAAGCCAAGCTATATAAGATCATGTTCATTCTAAAGCTCGTTAACATGTCCTCAAAAAAGAAGAACAAGCTTTTGAGTTTGTGCATTTTTGAAAAAGCAACACACGCTTTATAGCATGTCCATACAAGCTTTCGATTTATGATTTATCACACCATATCCATAATGCATACATAAATGCTTCATCATACATCATTCCTTAAGTCCAAGGCCCTTTGCATCCATCATGTGGTCCACACAACATAGGATCTAAGGGCATGTCGAACTACGACCTCATATATCTTAAGGGTTCTATCTAGAATCATTTTGAGACCCAATAGTTGCATAACAAATATAAGCATGTCCTTCTACCCATAATGACTTAGTCCATTTACAAGTACTTCAATTCACAATGGGTGGTTATCGTTCTATGCTACATAGAACCTTTGAGATAAGGATGTATTAAAACATCCTTGCTCCTTCACAATGTTTTTTCAACTTGTTTCGTACGTTGTTTCGGAACGCGTTTGAAACGAGAGATCCAGGATAGAAATGGGAAACTTTTTTAGGGTTTATTTTTGTGTTTTTATGGGTTTTTGGTGTTTAGACATGTCATAGAAAGACTAATACTAAGTACATCCAATTTCTATCTCCAATGTGACTGCCATACTCCATACAAGACTAAGTTAAAAGTTCACAATGTTGAGTGCTTCAAAGTTCACACGTAGTGACGTGACCAATTACAAGTTACCAGTGACCAGAAAATTGAAATACAAATTACAATTTGCAATTTACATGAATCATGATTCATCATAAGCTATAGTACATAAAAGATAGTCCATAGTGCATACTTGAATACTTAAAAGTTGAGTCATCACATTGACTCATGACACATGCACAATGCACATCACAATCTCAAACATCCAAGAACTTCGAGAAATTATAAATAGTAAAGATGTTTGTGACTGAATCTTGAGTGATTACTGTCGTTTGTGAATGTACTTCGTTTGTCTATCTGTCTGCTCATCTGTTTTATGCAAGTTCCGATATATTTGTCTCTGTCCATCTTAGTGAAATCTGTCATCCAACTCAGAGAGCTGTCAAGATCCTGGGAGGATTGTTGTTTGTTCGTTTCCGTACCTGAGGCAATCCTTAGTTCGTTTATCTTCTGATTTTTGCCAACATTGACTTTTAGAGCAAAGATTAGGATTTTCCCCGATAGTCCCCTTTGTTGTAACTTAATTTTGATGACTTGTTAATATCCACATCGATCTCTTCTTATACTGCTTCTTTGGCTATTCACAACCACTTTGCACACGTTCAACATTCTCTTGCACTGATTTTTGATTTCCAACACTCTTTTATGGTTGTCTTTTTTGATGAGTTTTTGTACTTTGGATCTTTGCCTTCATTGAGGGCACTAAAATTGCCTCCACATTAACTGTCAGCAGGGCCCTATCATCCAGAACCCAATCCACCTTTTTGAGTAAAATCTCCAATCTCTGTAGTCTCGTTGCTTCCAAACTAGCCTTCCTAGTTTAAGTCTCTATTATGACTGTCCCTTTCAACAATTTCCTGTGCTGCGATCCTCACCTTTATTGAGTGTGTATATCACTTCCAAATCAAGCTCTTGATAAGCATACTAAAGAGCTTCCTTGAGAACTGAGGTTTCTAGCTCACAAATGGAAGCTTTGTACCTCATTAGCTCTTAATTTAACAACTATTTTTCATATTAACAAATTGCACACAACTAATGTTTTTATTTTTGAGCAATTTTAATGTAAAAATATTTTGCATAACTCAGTCCTAAGGTGGCAGACCCCGGACGCGTCCGCTATTTTTTTTAATTTTATTTTTGTGTTAAAAAAATTAAAAAATAAAAGAAATATGGACACGACCGACCCCGCGGGACGCCGGACCCGGACGCAGACGCGGAATGCCCACGTCCGGCCCGGACCCTCATGTCTGAAGTCTCAGTCTAAATTTTAAATATTTGCAAAATGTAGCTTCTTACAAAATAATCAATTCATTTTTGAATTGAAGATTCAAAATTCACTTGAATATTAAAAAAATGTAAGTTCTTCAAAAAAATAGGTCGCACCATTTCTCTTTTCAAAAGATTCCGCATTATAAATTGTTCAGAATGCCCATAATGCAGCATGTAACATGTTGGATATCTAGAGTGAACTTATCGAGTAATTGTGTTGTTTCCATAGACTATTGACCTATCTCATATGGTGCAATAAAACTGCTCTAGTCAACATAGTTGCATTGGGCTGCGATTCAAACCGTGAACCGCAGTTTGAACCTTTGGATTGACTGGGGCCAGTTTGAACTGGCCTGTTGCTATTCTGGCCCAAACCGGGACCCGGGAGAGAGAGAGAGAGAGAGAGAGAGAGAGAGAGAGAGAGAGAGAGAGAGAGAGAGAGAGAGAGAGAGAGCTTCATCCCTGATGTTTGAGAGGAGACTACAATAGGATTGACAGCATCGCTCGGAGGAGGCTCAGACCTAGGAGAGCTTAGAGTCTAGATTAGTAGATGGTAGATAGTACTGATGAGTCATGACAGCATACGTATTACTGTTCACATATCATCAGACATTACAGTGGACACATATGGATTCTAAACTTTAAAGACTGACATCATTGAAATTTGATTATCTAATATCTATTTCAAGTTTTAAAATTGGCCAGTCTGCTACTTGTCGACTTTCTTTTGATGGTACAACTCCCAATGAATATAAGTTCTGGAGCACCAGTTGCTAGTCTTTTGTTGACACTCTCCGTAGTCTTGGGGTTGTGATTCTGTAATTGGATTTTCCTAAACGATTTGCAACAATTGGAATTCTGTTAGAAGATTGCATGGGAATCTGAGAGAGAGAGAGAGAGAGAGAGAGAGAGAGAGAGAGAGAGAGAGAGAGAGAAGAAATGTCCAAATGAGGACTTATTTCTAAAAGCTATCTCTCTACCAACGGTCAACTAATTACAAAGAAATCAACAATATTTCATCATGCAAGAAGGAGATGCAAGAGCTTAACCTCCCGCTCTGCTGAGGTACAAATGCAAGAGCTTAACCAGCCGCTCTGCTGAGGCAAACAACTAAAGAAGAACCAAAATCACTGAGTGGCTGATCTGAAAAAGCGAGTGATAGGCTGTGAGGTGCACACTCGAGGATGATGAGCACGATAAGATGCTGAAGGCCATTGTGAGGCTCTAGTTGACGGTGATGAATAGACTACACGTCTTGGTTTGGTAGGTGGCCGTTGAGTCTTCAAAGCCTTCTATCGTGTCGGGTATCAATCTCATCCTCTAATGCCTCCTCTCTATCCCTCTTCTGTGATGGGAGTCTGCCGAGAAAAAACCAAGGGAGAGGGGAGTGTTTCTATAAAGACAATAATAACAGCCTCGGATCTCATAGTATATAGGACATCTGAAAATGAAATGTGACTCATCCTCTACCTCCTGCATCGAGCATAACTGGCAAATCCGTTGTGGAAGTAGATCATCAATGTACAGAGCAAGAAAAGTAGGAGAAAGGGGGCACCCCTGCTTTGCACCAACTGTATTGTGGATCGGGGGTGACCATCCTATCCCATCTTTGAGTCTAGCCAAAGCCCTCTCATATAAGGTGGTAATAGAACCAATAACCTCCTGTGAAAAACCAAGTGAGGCTAGGTGCTGAAGCATAAGGTGTCTAGGTACAGAGTCAAAAGCCTTGCAAAAATCCACAAAGCAACAATAAACCCGCTGCTTCCTATGCTTGGCCTCTTCAATGATACATCTCAAGATAAAAATCTGATCCGTAGTAGAATATCCAGTCTTGGAACCTGCTTTTCCAAGAGCATGTAGTCCATCCGCTTTTGCTTTTGAGCTAACAATGGACTACTGAACAGAGCCAAAAAGCTTAGCCATGGTATGGCTAATCATAATAGTGCAGTAGTTTTCCACGTTCATTTGGATCACCAGCTTTAAGTATAGGATGTAACAGGTTAGTGCACCAGGCAGTAGGGAAACCAAACATGACAACCTCATTGAAGATATGAGAGATGGGGAAACTATATGAGCCACAGGTTTAAAAAAATCAACACTAAGTGAGTCAATATCTTCAGCTTTGTGACTTTGGGCTCGTTTGATAACATCTTCAATCAAAGAAGGGGTAAACAATGTAAAATTAGTATGTCTCGATGAGAGAGTAATAGGGGAGGAATCAACAGTGTAGAGACGTGTAGCATACTCCACCAGACTCAATAGAATTAGGAGCAGTCGTGGAAGACTTCTTAGAGAAGATCTTCCAAAAATAAGTTGAAGAAGATGAAACAAGAGCATCTATCATTTTTTGACCATTTATTTGCACGTATGCCTTCTTTTTCTTTCTCACAAGTGTGTACATTTTTCTCTTTTTGAGCAAGTGACATAGGAGAATGAAACCTGGCAAGCACCACTTGCTTATGTATAAGATAACACTCTGTATTATACCATTATTATGCACACGTGTATGGGTGGAAATAAGCCTTATGGGATATGAAGAAGAAGCAGCATGTAGTAAAGACTGTGATAGGAACGTAGCTTGGTGCTCACAACTAAGGATGAAAAGGGGAAGTCACGAAGGAGAGACATCAAAGATGAATAGTAAGAAGAAGTGCCGTGGGTCGAAAACTTAATGTGGGGATGAATAGTACGTGGTTGCGGGGTATATTGGGTGGAGGAGTGACATGACCAATGAAAAGGGACAACATGGAATGGTCTGATAAGGTAGGTGGTAGGATACTAAAGTCATATATGTCTGGAATCAAAGCTGGTGATCCAATAAAGTAGTCAACCACAGTATGTCCACCACCATGTGGGTGGCATGTAAATGAAGAGGAGGATGACCATTGCAAAAGACCATTCAAGATAGTTAATGAATGTGCCTCAGTTAGCTTAATTAGTTGCTCTCACCGAACCACAGAAGCTTAATACTCCAATGCAGCAACACTCAGCCTCTTGGCCCTACAACCAAGGACACAACTAGAAGACTTGTCACCACATGAAGCTATATTACCTCGTACTTGACAGACTTAATCATTTAGTAGAATTGGGTAGATTCCATTATTATGTTAACTCTATGGCATAGTTTTGGGAAATGTTTCCCACTTGGGAAACACAAACTACCTGGGAAATGACAAAATGGGAGAATGAGAATTGACAAATGACACCTCTTCACATTGTGGCGAAACTTTGTAAACGTGCAACATTTCATTGAAACATTTGAATCTTAGTAATTTCCAATTTATCTTTTACTTCTAACATGTCACACAAATGATGTGGCAAAACATGTTTTCCAATAAGGAAAGCCGTGTGAAAATTGTCAACTAGTTTTCTACATTTCTAGTTAGTTTGGCAATTTGAGTCTATATGAGGCCAAATATTCAAAGAAGGCGTGCATGGTTAGTTCACACGTGTAAAACCACGTGTACATGGTTAGTTCACACGTGTAAAACCAGTACACATGGTCATTTTTAAGTCAGGTCCAAGTTCACTTTTCAGCTTACTTGGCAATTTTAGCGATTATGACTAGTTTAGGGCTAGTTTTGGATAAGCTTGGCTAAACTCATCTACTTGGAGGAGAGAGAGTCATCACTCTCTTCTATAAGTAGCAGGGTCTTCGCTGGAAAAACAGTTCCTAAGAAGTATTTCCATTTTGGAAGCTTTGGAGTCAATTCTAGCTCATCATTTTAGGTTCTCTTCTACTAGTGAGTAGACTACTTGTTGTAAGCTTGATCTATCTCTATTAAAGAGTGGTAATAAATGATATCTTGCTGTTGTATGGCCTGTTAACAGAGAATTACTCAGATCTCTTCATGTTTTGATTTGCTTTTGATTCTATCAAGTTATGTTGTGTAGATCTTGATCAAATTAAAAATTCTAATTGGCTACAAATTTGGCATTTGTTAATGTGCATCTTCTATTGTGCCTAGATCTATTTTTAGGATCATCTTGGATCTTAAATTTTGACAAGCCATTCCCCACACACAAACGTGCTATATGATGCTTGTCTTTTCCTAAACAGCGTTTCCCACTAGGGGAAATATGCTGTTTGCAAGAATGTGTTTTATTCATGTTTCCCACAAGTGTCTCCCATGTTGGTGCAACATGGACATGAGGAAACTCCATACAAGAGCATGGCTCAATGACCATTTCAAAACTTTGCTTTTTGGTGATTTGAATACATGAAAAAAGCATCATTTGTTTGATTTTTTCTCAGCTGTATGGCGTATCATAATCATCGGACATCAGCATCACATTACACGACACTTTCTTAAAATAAGTGTAATTTGCCAAGTATAACTGCCAGAAGTAGCAATACACCACTGCTTGAGAATTACGGTGTTATGCTTGCTTGAAATGGAAAATTTCTTATCTACGTCCAGGCACACCAACATGGCTACATTACATCAAAATATACGTTCTGATTTTCTTCAGTCTGAAAAAGCTAAACTTTTGCAAAATTAGATCCCTATGTATTGTATCTAGTTTGCTTGCTTTTTGAAGCTGGAGTTTTTGATAAAATGATTCTGTAATGACTTTTAAACTTCAAAAAAAATAAATCCATGTGTACTATAAATCGATTTCTGGTTCTGTATCTTTTATGACCTCATTCATATGGCTGATTGGATTATAACTCCTTGCCTCAACTAGAGGTAATGAACTCTTCACCAAGATGCCACTTATTGGAGGGCCTCTTTCCTCCTTTTTGAGTTTGATGTATTTGATCAAATGATCTTGCAACTGTCAATGTTCTTTTATGTCAGTGCCTTCTTTATCCTTTCAGAAGCTTGTCATGTGCTAACCTTTTGTGATGCATGTGTAGCAGTGGGGTGCTGCTTATCGTGTTTCAGGACGTGAAAATGAGCAGCGAGTTTTGTCTGTAAGTATTTCGCAGGTGCATCTGTTTCAGCTAAAAAGGACCAATTTTCGAGTCATAGCAAAACTAATTGGGGCTTGCGAAACTGGCTGCAAAACATGGAATAAGTGACCTGTATCCCAAAATCTTATGTTTCTCCAAGATCAAATCCACAGGAAGCCTTCTGTGCTTACGTTTGCAATAATGAAGAAAAAAAAGGTGTTTATTTAGATCTTAATTCAGCTTGAGCATTCTTTTTTGGCAATCACCCTTTTCCAAGGACCAAAAAGAGCTTATTGTTGGATCAGACGAAAAAGTCTAGAGCTCCATGTTAAATCAGATCCCTGTTTTTGATATATGCTCAATGTGATGCAAATTTGCATAGACAACAAAGAAGGCCTCTGCATACATGCATTGCTTGACTAAGGCGCACATAAAGAATATCTTATTTGCTCTAAGAGATTGAAGATGTGTGTCTAGATGTACGGCATAGACAACGTATAGTCACTATCTTTTCCATTCCATAGCATCTGAAACATTGGCCTTCATCCCTTACTCATCATATTGTAGAGACAGACCAGCAACTACACAATGATGGAACTCTGGATGAATGACGCAAACCTTATTAATGAACCAAGCTTGTGTGGGAGTGTAATTATATTTTTCTCCTCACCTCTCAGCTTTTAGGTCAGCTGTAGGTCCACCAGCCTACTACACTAACTAATTGCAGCACAAGTAGTTGATGTGCATCACAGCCAGAAAGCATTATGCATTGATTCAAAGTACAGGACTGACTTACAACGCAAGATTGTCATGGAATTTGTCACAGCCCAGTCCAATAGGCAATGCATAGAGTTTACCTAGACTTACAGTTATGGATGATATGGGTTATGACTTACATGTGACGTTTATCTTCCATGTCAAGGTGCAATAATTTCCTTGTTCTACAAACCTCACTTATAGCCATCCGCACCAAACCAAATTTCCTTTTGTTCTCTCCTTGGCTCTTGGTATAGCAACTTACAATCTCATTGCCTTAGCTTTCTTGACAACTTCATAGCATGTCTTAACATGTACATAACTTAGCCATTGCTATGGCTTCCTTGACTACTACAATCAAAATGCACATGCTCATTACATCGCCAACATTGGTGGCTGACATAAAGATTTCCATTTCTCCAACCAAGAAAGTGAATGTACTGTGAGTTTCCGCACAACTTGGGTCCATGAACCGTCACATCATGTCTCTACAGCTTCATTGCCCCACACATTTCATGTATTATATGCATATCTTTCTCACACAAACAATTAGCAAGTATTTCACCAAAACTTGAGTCATTTCAGCAAGCATTCTTTGGTCCCAGGTTAGAGCCTCTCCTTGGAAACCAAGAAGCATTTTGGCAAACAGATTCAACAGGGTTGGCTCAGTTGGTTAGCTTGGCATCCAAGTTTCAACTTTCTTTGATCCCAGGTTCCATCCCCGCCTTTGGAAACCAAGATGCATATTTGCAAGCTGTCATAGCTATGCCAAACACACACTTATCCATGTCTCATTCATTTTGAATGCCAAACTTATATGCAGCCCACAATCTTTCATCCAACCTTCACTCTCATGATCCTCAAGATCGCTAATAGACTCTGGAAAATAACATAGAAGAGGTTCAGATTTCAGAAGGTCTGTGACTTGCACTACGTTTTGCTTATGATTCCTTTATCAGTAAAAATCTCAGAAAGATCTAGAGACAAGTATAACCAATAAACAACATGCATCTAAGCTCGTTCTCGTCATTCTTGGTAGATAAAACAACACCAAATAAACCTTATCAGTCACGATATATTGCGTATGCATTTAACCACGTAGATGATATCTCCATTTAGACACTCTTCAGGATTTTGCCTATTCTACAAAAGCGTACCTTCATATAGACTCTAAAGTTCATGCGGCGAGGGCTTTTGTCAACAAGCTGTAAATCTGCATCCTGTCTAACACTCAAAGGTGGATGATCACTTTGCTGCCACCGTTTCTACCCTGATCCAAATGTCTTCATTAGTTTAAGTGCTGAACTTGGGACTTTTTTGGATTTAATTACGGCAAGAGATAGTGAAAGTTTTCTGGCTGTCTAGAAAAGGAAATGTAAGTGCCCTACAAGCTTAAGTCTATGATCTGGACAAAATTGCCTCATGGACATGCTTGTGATAATCTTTAAGTTTCTTATTGGCTGATGTGCCCGTTTCTTATTCAGTTTCATTTAGATCACTGGGCTTGACTCCTCGAGCTTTTACATTGCAATCTAATTAAAGGAGATGAAGGTTTGCCTTTTTCAGTTTTCCTTGTATCATTTGGGTCTGCTTTAGGATAAGTCGGCAGCTTCAATGCTCACTGACTCTTTTTCTTGAATTGAGTTGCAGTACTTGGAGGTCAGGGAAAAAAACCATGATCTACGAGCCTACCTTGATGTTTACATGGTAGGTGAAAGATCCTCTCCAGAACACCGATTTGATTCATAGCCGCTTGCTAGTAATCTGCATACTTGAAGATACTATTTCTTGACTGCATAAAACTTAACTCTGCTACATTATCTTCTGTCCATACGCCACTCAGCATCTATGGCCATTCCGGCTACTCGTAGAACTAGGATTTATTTGAGTTCAGCTAGGGTGGCTGACTGTGCTCTTGCTTAATCAGATGCAAAACAGCTAATCATTGGTAATCTTTTCTGAATATGTGAAGGACTCCTCATCCACAGAGCCGGCAGTTTCAGGAGCTCTAGTGTAAGGCCCATCACTGGTTGTTAACTTCCTGGAAGTAGATATTTTCTGCACAATCTTTAATGTTAATGGACGATGTGCATCATCCCTGAAAGAAAAATGAAGGGAACTTGTTCTCATCATGTTTGTAGGCCTATGGTCATACTTCATCTACTCGTCAACGCACAATGTCATCATCCATGTATTGGTTTGCAGGTTTATTGCAACAAAAGATAAAAATAAGAATATGAATTACTTGGGAGCTGCGCCTTCGGAAGAAATGGCAATGTATAATTTCCACATACTTTACACCAATGATTTTTGCGTACTTTGGAGTCGAGTAACATTATATTCAATCGGTTTTGTTATTGAGTGAGGTTTCATGTCAGAAAAACGTAGTCGCATGCTACATTTTATTTGTTTATTTGTAACTTACAACATTTTTCTAATTGATCCTGCCAGTCAGATTGCTGAGGCTGTCGGACCTTCTGGACCAAATTTTGAGTATCTTTTTCGATTGGAAGAAGCTCTTATCGAAATAGGTAGCAAAAAGTCATCCATGGATTTTCTTACACTTCATATCCTTGGTCGATGTAGATGACTGCTATTGATATTTCAAGATTTTGCTTTCTTATGATGTTGAAGGCAACACAAAAGGGAAGAACGTTTTCTTTGCAAAAATCTTTATGCGTCTCAATCGTTATGTTTCTGCTTCATGCGCAGGACATCCAGATGAAGACGTCATCAATCTTGCAAACAAAGTTCGAAAGTATTTAGCATCGTCAAATGAGGAGTCGTTCGCAAATTGTACACACAAGCTGTAAATCAAAACCAAATCAGTTGGAGAGGCTGAATTGAAGCAAAATCTAGTAGAAGCATCATATTCTTAATGGCTTTGTCAGCTTTTAACATATTATTTGCACTTTCTGCTCATTTCGATATCAAGTGCTATTTGGTGGATAAATCATTTTTGTTGTGCTTACGATTCGATTCTTGGGAATGGATATGAAGCCATCCGGTTATATAAAAGTTCCTATGTCCTCTTTGCAAATTTCAAGGTCTCTCTTGAACGCCAATGCTATTTGATCCTGAGCTCAAGGTTGCCAATAGAAACTTCTTGTGAAACTCATTGGAGTACAAAGGTATGCATGTAGAAAGTGTTGCCAATAGGTTATAAGGACTAGGTAGCTCAGGCCCACTACTCTGCGGCGAGGTGCGTTGAAGGCTACCTGCTACACACGGTAGTGGGCCTGCCCACGCCTGCTAACGGGCATAATTTGCCATTTGGGCCCTTCAACTGCCCTTCCGTTGACAGGTTGTTGCACTTTGGCTCTGAACGTCTGTGTTCAGAGCCAATGAAAATGTGCCAGCTGTCCACTATCAGTCAAACGCTCGATATTTTTCTGCCGAGGCTTGTTGGCGATTGTTCGGATATTCTATGGGTGTTCATAAGCCAATTGTTACCCGACTTGCCGTTCATCTTCGTAGATAGGAGTTGCTATACTTTGGTGAGGCAGTCGATTTAGAGGAGGTCGTTTTGGTGGAAGATGTAACAAAGCCTATGCCACACAACGAACAAATGCAGTTGGGATGAGCTCATTATTCATTGCAAAGCAAACAACTTTTTGTGAACAAGGATTTGCTTCACTTTGTGTATCAAATTAATGGTTTGTATTGTTTTATAAATATACATCTTCATGTTTATATGCAATTTTCACAAATTCCATTGTTACAAAATATGATATTCAAATATATAACATATATTTTAGAATTGGGCCTTTGAATTAAAATAAAACTAGAGGCCCAAAGTCATTTTTAAACTTAGAGGCAACAACGGATCACACTTGTGATCGACCACATAAAAATTTGGGAGTTCATTACAATTCTCAAACAGATACGGTCAATTGAAATGAAGCTCTTGCAACGATTGACTGCACAACAGGATATATGTGTCAACAAGATATTCAATCAGAGTTGAACGATATATCCTTATTAGATCAAACTTTGGATACACCAATCACGTTTCCACTAAATGTGCTGAATGTAGCCTGGATATCAACGGAATCTATACCAGATTCGATTGAGGATGAACTCATTCTTGTGAGTCATGCCTTGACTCATGATGGCAATGCAGAACTTACAGATGAGCATATTCTAAATCATCTGGATTCGACCAGATTTGGAGTGCGTAATGTTCCTGATGAACTCACAATCAAACTGCCCAAAACAGTTACATTGAAGGAAGACAGGATCACAAGATCGATGACGAAGAAACAAGCTAAGCAACATTATAATACGGTCCTGAAATGGGAAAATCCCCCTCGAAAGATTGATTCAAAGGAAGTGCCACCTTTACTAGATAAAGGCACATGAAAAGTCGAGGATGATTCTTCAAGTCAGATTTCTAGTAAAACATCATCGTCTAGGAAGTCTTCACCTGTGAAGAAAGATTTATCATCTTGAAAGTCATCACCTCCACGATCAATTCCTGCTAAGAAGGCTAAGCGAAGATCCAAGACAAGTCCTTTCGAAAAAGAACAAACAGATGTAGTCCAGCATGATATGCCTGAACATTTTAAACGTTATACACTAGATGATATGGTTATCATGTTACCTAAAGCACATCGTGAACCTGAAGAACACATGCAGGAATCGAAAGAAGTTTACGATGGCCCAGCTAAGATGCAGCCAATGAATCTTGCCGAACCAGGAGAACCAGAAAAGATTGTACAAGTTGGATCACAACTTACTCCTGAACATTATCAAGCACTCCGCTTGTTACTTATTAAGTATCAAGATTGCTTTGCATGGACTTATCAAGATTTGAAGGGTATTCCGACATCAGTGATTGAACATACCATACCTTTAGTACCTGATGCAGTTCCAAAGGTTACAAAGTTCTATCACTGTAATCCTAATGTAGCGGATCTGATAAAGAAAGAACTTCAGAGATTGCTTGATGCCGATTTTATTTATGAGATCGAGCATATTGAATGGATTTCACCGATTGTCATTGTTCCTAAGAAAAATGAAAAATTGCGGATTTGTGTGAATCTCAAAGTGTTGAACAAAGCGACGCGAAAGAATTACTTTATGTTACCTTTTACTGAAAGCATTTTGGATCGCCTTGTTGGAGTGGAAGTTTATAGTTTCCTGGATGGATTTAGTGGTTACAACCAGGTTAAGATTGCACCTGCCGATCGTCATAAAACTGCTTTTACAACAGAATGGGCACCTATGCTTACAAAGTAATGTCGTTTGGAGTCTGTAATGCACCAAGTTCATTCCAAAGAGTAATGCAATTTGCTTTCAAATATTATCTATAGAAATTTCTTGAAATTTACTCCACGAAATTTCATGATTGAATACTCTAAAGACTTGGAATCAGTAGGGCGGCCCTGCTCCAGGCTCAGATTGCGCTCAAATTGATCCAAAACTGAGTTTGATCAGGCTGAAAATGGCCAGGGTAGGCGCGGTCGCAGACATAGAGAGTGTGTGGCTCGCGCGCGTCCAAGCAAGCTGAAGTCGTAGTGGCTTGAGGGAGTTGGTGTCTCCAAGAAAAGAGTTCAGCGCACGGGCAGGCTGGTGACCACAAGATAAGCTCCTTTGTAGATCGACGGTGGTGATCTAAAAAAGTTTGGTGGAAAAGCGGCGAGTGGCATGGTAAGGGAAAAAGTGCAGGTCATTATTTTTTACTTCTAACATCACAGTTGACCTCGGCATACTGCTTTTAGCCTACGATAGAAGTTTCAAGCAGTTTTGTGATCACAAACATGGGAGAGTCGATTTTGAGTGAAAGTAGTAAATCGGACGGGATTTCCAACTATGCAGTGTGGAAATTCAAAATGAAAAACATATTGATGGAGAAAGATGTGTGGGATGTCGTCACAGGTGATGAGAGCAGGCCGCCAAATGAAGCGGACATCAAAGTGTTTGACAAGAAGATGAGGAAAGCTTTGACCTTCATTAACTTGTCAGTGAAGGATCACTTCATTACCCACATTTGTGATGCTGTTACACCCAAACAAGCATGGGATGTGCTAAAGCAGCAGTTAGAGATGTCAAATCCGTCAAGAATCATGTTTCTGAAGTCAAAACTGAATAGTGCTCGCATGAAGCAATGAGAGCACATTCAGACTTATATGACCAGAATTAAGACAATGAGGGATGAACTGCATTCTATTGGTGAGCGCATACGTGATGTGGAGCTGGTGCACAATGCATTGTGCGGCATTGCAAAATCCTATCAGATGTTTGTGAGCGGAATAGTATCAAGAGAAAGATTGCCAACCTTTGACGAGCTCATAGGAATCTTGATGCAGGAAGAGCAACGACGAGAAATGGTGAAAGCTAGATATCAAAATACTGACGATCAGGCACTTGCGACATGCCAAAAACAAGGCAAGGGCAAAGGCAAGAAGAAGTCTAAACAACAATTTGACAAGACTCAGGAGGATGAGGAATCTTCCAGTAAGACCAAGAAGAAAGACAAGTGCTTCCATTGTGGTAAAAAGGGCCATTGGAAGAGTGAATGTCGGAAATTTTTGGCGGAACAAGACAAGGGAAAACCAAAACAAGCAGGTTACCTTGTCGATGAGGGTGAGATTGAAGACCCTAGCATCTTCAAATCTGCATTGTCATCTAATCAAGATGATCAAGCAAGGTATATTGACTCGGGAGCCACAAGACACATGACAGGTAACAAGGATTGGTTTAGTAGCTTGAAAGTATTGGATAATGGAACGTCTGTTTCACAAGCAAATGGTGATGTGTGCAAAATCAAGGGGATAGGCACCATTTCCATCCAACTACCTGATGGCAAAAGCGGGATGATCAGGGAGGTACTTTATGTACCAGGTTTGAAGAAACATCTATTTTTTATTGGACTCATTACTGATCAAAAGTTGAAAGTAGAATGTGCCCATGATCGTTGCTTTGTGAAGGATGTGAACCAAAAGTTCAAAGTTATTGCAGATGAAGTAAGGGAGCCCAATACTAAATTGTACAGGTTGAATGCTACAATCAAGGGGCAACATGGTCTCGTATCCTCCATTCCATCGCAAACTGAATTGTGGCATAAGAGGCTTGGTCAGTTGAACTTAGGAAGCCTCAATTTGATGAGAAAATTGGAGATGGTAACAAGATTGCCCACCATAGAAGACCGCTTGAAATCGATGTGTGAATCATGTGTATGTGGGAAGCAGCATCAAGAGTATTGCAAGAGCAAAGAACATCCTGTATTTGATCTACACAGATTTATGTGGGCCTATGAGGACCATGTCCTTAGGTAAAGACATCTATTTCATGACCTTTATTGATGATATGTCATGTAAGACGTGGATCTACTTCTTGAAGAAGAAATCGGATGCATTTGACAATTTCAAGAGCTTGAAAGCATTGGTCGAAAATCAAACAGGTAGGAAGATCAAAGTTCTAAGATCAGATAGTGGAGGTGAGTACAAGTCTAATGACTTCAATGATCAATGTGGGATCAAAAGACAATTTACGCAAGCTCATACTCCTGCTCTCAATGGTGTAGCTGAGCGCAAAAATCGTACGATTGTGGAAAGTGCCAAATCTATGCTAGCGGAGATGAAACTACCAAAAGATTTTTGGTCAGAAGCATGCAGTACGATGGTCTATCTTCAAAATAGAAGTCCTACCATTGCCATACCACTGGATAACACCTGAGGAGGCATTCAAGAAGAAGAAGCCAAAGGTGAACCACTTGCGAATCTTTGGATGTAAGGCCTTTGTACACATTCCTAAGGAAGAGAGATGTAAACTTGATGTGAAAGCTATCAAGTGTATATTCCTAGGATATGATGATCGTGTAACGAGCTATAGATGTTTTGATCCAGTGAAAAACAAAATCCATGTAAGCTGTGATGCTATCTTTGATGAATCCAAGATGTATGAAGACAAGGATGTTGAGAAGATAGACACATCCAATGGGAAAGATGGTGTAGTGAGGATACCTCTTGATAATGATCCATTTATTGACTTTCCAAGTGATGAACATGAGGATACATCTCAAGATACTACTACTCAATCTCAAGAAGTAGGAGAGGTAGAGATAAAACTTTTTGGTGCAAGAAGGATTGAAGTTGCAGGTGACAAATGCAAGGAGAAGGATGTACTGTGGGATACATTTTCACCAGGAAGCCGATCACCTGACAGAAAGCTCCCTAAGTGGTTTGAGAGATTGTTGGAAAGCTACGACATAGATGACTTTCCAAGATCATCTAGCCAGGGAGAGCTACAAAGATCAACAAGAGAGAAGACATGACCTGAAAGGTAAGAAGCAAATTATGCTCTCTTATCTAGCATTATTCAAATCAAAGAACCTTCGACTTATGGTGAAGTGAAGGATGATGACATTTGGGTCAAGGCCATGGGAGAGGAGATGGAGTCAATCGCTAAGTATAGCACATGGGACTTAGTAGAACCACCAGTTGGTAAGAAACCCATTGGATGCAAATGGGTATACGGGACTAAGTACCATGCAGATGGAAGAATAGCAAAGCACAAGGCAAGATTGGTGATCAATGGGTATGCACAAAGTAAAGACATCGACTATGAGGAGACCTTTGCACCGGTATGTAAGTGGAATACTCTACGTCTACTTGTTGCTTTAGCTTCACATTTTGGTTGGCCTTTGCATCAGATGGATGTGAAATCTATTTTTCTAAATGGTGAGTTAGAACAAGAGGTGTTCATGGATCAACCTGAAGGCTTTATAGCGAAAGGACAGGAGAATTTCACAGTTTTTAGGACAATAATGATTGTACTTTACAATCATAAAGAGTTATTGGTTGCTTAATCAATGGATCTATCAAGTTCTACACATTAGATCTTGATCTAGATTCACTACACTTGGATTTAAGCAAGAGCAATGGATCAACACATCATTAACTAGTGAGAGCGGCCTCACACGTGTGGAGTACTATCCATAGTACGGCCTGCACCTGAAACAACAAGCACAATAATCCTAGATAGCAATCATTCATAGGAATCACAAGAGAAATGACTAGAAACCTCACAAAAGTGTAGAATACAAAAGTCTCATCAATCTTCTTAGCAAAATGATGATCCTTTTATGGATCAAGTACATCCACGAGTCTGGTACAGTCCAGTAGGTCTTCACACGTGTGAAGAGTGCCACATCACTCAGATCTATCCATTTGATCCATCCTTGATCCTTATCCAAAGTTGACCTTCTGGAATATGGCTAAAATCCAAAAAGCTAGTCTCCTAGAATATAGGAATATTCCCTACAAAATAGGATCCAAGGAAAATGGTCAACTCTTATCTTCTAGTACTCTATACACACGTGTGAACATCCACTTGCCATGTGGGAGCATTTACTCATGCACATGCAAGGAAAAGCTAATTTCTAGGTGACTAGTCAACTTGACTAAAAACTAGTCATATCATGGTCACACTAATTAGATTGATACAAAATCAATTTAGATATATACAAGCATGAAAAGTACATCCTTTTACACGTGGGAACAGGCTCCACACGTGTGAAATTAGATCATCAACGTTATTCTAATGTTTGATCAATATTTACAAAACCAATGTCAAGTGAGAAGTGACAATTTTCAACACTCCTCCTCACTTCTAACTTGGCAAATCTAATGTACATCTATCTACAATTCCAAGGGCATATCTTAACTTAAAAAATGGATCTTTGGACAATGGCTTGGTTAAAATATCAGCTATGCATTCGGAGGATGGTACATGATGTAGTTGCACCTCCTTGGATTGTACCTTCTCCCTCACAAAGTGATGAGCTATCTCAATATGCTTTGTTCTAGCATGGAAGATAGGATTTGAAACAATTTGTTGAGAAGATTGATTGTCACAAAATATGTAAGGGATCTCCTCGGCCTCTAGCACATGTAGCTCCATCAAGAGTCTTCTTAGCCATAGGAGCTCTTTGGTTGTTGAAGTCAATGCCTTGTACTCGGCTTCACAAGAAGATAGTGAGATTGTATCTTGCTTTTTGGAAAGCCAAGATATTACTCCTCCACAAAGAAATGTTGCAAATGCACTAATGGACTTCCTATCCATCTTGTCACCTACAAAATTTGAATATGAGTAGGCTCTCAAGTGCAAGTTAGATCCTTCATAAAGTATGCCAAAAAATCTAGTACTAGAAACATATCTAAGTACTCTTTTGGCACTTTTCCAATGACGAACTAAAGGAGCTTGCATACTTTGACTCAACTTGCTTACACAAAAACTTAAGTCAGGTCTAGTGATGGTCAAATAGATTAGAGAGCCTATAAGCTTCCTAAAGAGGGTGATGTCCTCAAAGGATGTTTCATCACCTTCATTAGTTGCTTTCACAACATGCCACCCATAGTCAATCACACAATCTTTCATACCAAATCTTTCAAGAATGGAAGTAGCATACTTAGATTGACTTATGAAAGTACAATTGCTACTTCTAGACACTTATATCCCAAGTATAAACCTTAGGAAGCCTAGATCTACCATCTTGAACTCATTAGATAAATCAACTTTTACTTTGCTTATGCCTTCATCATCATTTCCTATCAAAATGATGTCATCAACATAAAGTACCAAAATGATGATCATTCCTTTATTACATTTGAAATATAAAGAAGGTCCATAAGCACTTAGTACAAAGCCAAGAGAATAGAGAAAATCATGCAACCTAGAGTACCAAGCTCTAGGTGCTTGCTTCAAGCCATATAGGCTCTTCCTTAAGTAGCACACCTTTTGCTCCTCACCAACCTTGATGAAGCCCTCAGATTGCATCATGTAGATTTCCTCTTCTAAGAAGCCATTCAAGAAGGAATTTGTCACATCCATTTGGTAAAGATCGCACTTGAACAAAGTAGCAATGCAAATGATTAATCTAATGGTTACAAGCTTAGCTACAGGTGCAAATGTTTCTTCATAATCCAATCCTTTTATTTGAAGAAATCCCTTAGCAACAAGCCTAGCTTTGTACTTACTAATAGATCCATCTTTATTGTACTTTATTCTATAAATCCACTTACATGCAAGTGGTTTCTTCCCTTTTGGAGATTTACAAGATTCCAAGTATGATTTTCTTCTAATGCATCATACTCTACTTGCATTGCATCTCTCCAAACTTTAGATTTATATGCTTCTTCAAAAGATGATGGTTCTTCAAGCAATGTAGCTAGGAAGGAGTAAGAGGTAGAAGGTGTAGAGTCTTCCTTTTGCTTTCCCTTGTCCACATAGGTGAGCCTTGAGGGCTCGACCTTGCTTCTTGATGACCTTCTTGGCCCCTTTTGACTTGGATCCATGTCTCCATCCTCGGGTTTGTCAAGATCCTCCTCGGGTTTGTCAAGATCTTCAATGCACAATGGGTTAGATCCATTTGACAAGCTCTTAGCAAATTGTGACTCATCAAAAAGTACATCTTTGCTTACCTTTACTTTCTTGGATATAGGATCATATATCCTATAGCCCTTGCTATTTTCTCCATAGCCAACAAAGATCCCTTTGAAGGAGGTAGCATCTTCTTTCCTTCTAGTCTCCAAAGGGATGTGAACATAACAAATACATCCAAAGATCTTAAAATCTTTTACATTGGGTTTCTTATCAAACAAGGCTTGATAAGGTGAGATCCCATCTATAGCACTACTAGGAAGTCTATTACACAAGTAATTAGCACATGTTATAGCTTCTCCCCAAAATGAGATGGCAAGTGATGCATCAAGTCTTAAAGACTTTGCACACTCACATAGACTCCTATTTTTCCTCTCGCCCACCCCATTTTGTTGGGGGGTGTAGGAACAAGTGTATTGCAACTTAATGCCATTGATCTCACAAAAGTCTTTCATTTTATTGGAGGCGTACTCTCCTCCATTATCACATCTTAGTGCTTTGATGGAAGTACTAAGTTGTTTCTCTACTAGAGACTTGAACTTAATGAAAGCTTCATAAACAAGACTTTTCTTTGATAGTAACTCAATCCATGTGAATCTAGTACAATCATCTATAAAAGTTACATACATCAAGGCACCTCCATTACTTGCATGTGAAAAACTATGTACATCAGAATGTATGAGATCCAAGGGAGAGAGAGAGATCTTGATGAAGATTTCTTGTAAGAAGATTTGTGTGACTTTGCAAGGCCACATGCCTCACACATCTTTCCATACTTTTTGAAAGCTCTTGGTAGGCCGAGAGCTAGTTCCTTGCTTGCCATTCACTCCATAGATTGAAGATTAGGATGACCTAATCTCTTATGCCAAAGCTCCACTTGAGTTAGCTCCTCTCTAGCCAAGTTCACACTTTCACTTGCAACATTAGCATCCAACTTGAAAAGTCTACCTTGCTTAATGCCACTAGCTATGCACTTATCATTTTTCAAGATGGAACAAACTCCATTCTTGAAATGTACATCTAGTCCATTGATTATTAGTTGTCCTACACTAAGCAAGTTTCTTGAAATGGTAGGAACATACAAAACATTATCTAGATCTATCCTTTTAGATGTGCCTAAGCAAAGAGGTATAGATCCTATGCCATCTATCTTGCATGCTTGATCACTAGCAGTGTATATTGACTTCTTAGAGTCATTACAAGATAGAAGAGTAGAAAAATAATGCTTGTTAAAAGACATGTGGGAAATAGCCCCACTATCTATCCACCATGTGTCTTGACTTGAAGTTGGTGTAGATGCAACCATTAAGGATGTGTTGAATCCATCCTCATCTTCTTCCTCTTGAGCAATGTTCCCTTGATCTCCATTGGCTTGTTGATTCTTCTTCAAGTAGCATTCTGAGGCAAAGTGTCCTTTCTTTCCACAAAAGAAACACTTGAGTTTTGCCTTGTTCTTCACTTTGCCTTTGGAAGTAGATCCTCCATTCTTCATCTTGGCCTCCTTGCCTTGATTTTTCTTGAATGGATGTTGCTTCTTCTTGCCTTTAGATGTAAAGTTAGCTTTCTCCTCTCCTCCATTAAGTGACATGCTGTCCATTCTTGTCTTGAGGTGTAGAAGCCTACTCTCCTCGGCCACAAGAACATTGTACAACTTTTCAATGGATGGAAGAGTGTCTTGAATGGCAAATGATTGGACTAAGTTGGTGAACTCATCACCTAGACCATTCAAGATGATTTGTACTAGCTCTTGATCTTGGATCTTCTCTCCTATTGCACTTAACTCCTTGTTAAGAGATTTGATCCTAAGGACATACTCTTGTCCACTCTCTCCACTTCCTTTCATGCTTTGGAAAACTTGATTTCTTAGCATGAGGATTCTTGAAGTATTATTGGATTCATAGATGCTCTTTAATGAATCCCAAGCCTCTTTGGATGAGGTACAAGAAGACACCTCTTTCAAGAGGTCATTGCATACATTTAACTTTATGCAATGTAGAGCTAATCTTGCTCTCTTCTTGTATTTGGCTTGTTCTTGGGGAGTTTGAGGCTCTTCCTCAACTCCTTGAACTATGTCAAATAGATCATGGATCACTAGGAATGATTCCATTCTCACTTTCCATATGGAATAATTTGTGGAAGTGAGTCTCTCACTTGATTCCATCAAATATCCATCCATGGATGACATTGTAGAATGAATACTCTTCTAAAAATCACAAAGATTCCTGATTTTGAAAAGATCTATGAAGGGCCTAAAGCTCACAAGAATGCCTATAGGCTTGTCTTTATCAAACTAGCACACAAGCTTGAATGATATACAAAGATCTTGCCAAAAATTCCTAGCTTTCACTCTCACAAAAAAAATTGCTTTACACTTTTCTTAGAGATCCCACTTCAACTAAGGATTTGAACAAATCAACCTCTAAGTTCTGATCTTAGACTCTAAAAAGAAATGCTTCAATGATCCAAAACTCTATTTGGTCATAGGCATTAGCTAGATTGAATCTAGATCAATACTATGCTTCAAATGAACTAGTATTGTGATTCTGGGACCAACAAACACAAAGTAACTTGAAATGAAAGTTGATGTACGGTTTCACACGTGTGAAAAGTACATACGCAGCCTCCAAGTTGTTTTGATCCAAATGAATTCAAGCTATCACTATAGATGAACTCGCCCTCACTAGTATTGGCCAAAAACAAATTTTGCCAGTGATCTTTACAAGATTTATTATTCAATGATCACTCTCTTACTTAGCTCTGATACCATGATAAATTTTACAGTTTTTAGGACAATAATGATTGTACTTTACAATCATAGAGTTATTGGTTGCCTAATCAATGGATCTATCAAGTTCTACACATTAGATCTTGATCTAGATTCACTACACTTGGATTTAAGCAAGAGCAATGGATCAACACATCATTAACTAGTGAGAACGGCCTCACACGTGTGGAGTACTGTCCACAGAACGGCCTGCACCTGAAACAACAAGTACAATAATCCTAGATAGCAATCATTTATAGAAATCACAAGACAAATGACTAGAAACCTCACAAAATTGTAGAATGCAAAAGTCTCATCAATCTTCTTAGCAAAATGATGATCCTTTTATGGATCAAGTACATCCACGAGTCTGGTATAGTCTAGCAGGTCTTCACATGTGTGAAGAGTGCCACATCACTCAGATCTATCCATTTGATCCATCCTTGATCCTTATCCAAAGTTGACCTTCTAGAATATGGCTAAAATCCAAAAAGCTAGTCTCCTAGAATATAAGAATATTCCCTACAAAATAGGATCCAAGGAAAATGGTCAACTCTTATCTTCTAGTACTCTATACACACGTGTGAACATCCACTTGCCATGTGGGAGCATTTACTCATGCACATGCAAGGAAAAGCTAATTTCTAGGTGACTAGTCAACTTGACTAAAAACTAGTCATATCATGTTCACACTAGCTAGATTGTTACAAAATCAATTTAGATATATACAAGCATGAAAAATAAATCCTTTCACACGTGGGAACATGCTCCACACGTGTGAAATCAGATCATCAACATTATTCTAATGTTTGATCAATATTTACAAAACCAATATCAAGTGAGAAGTGACAATTCTCAACAAGAATAAAGTATGTCGCTTGAAGAAAGCGCTTTATGGTCTTAAACAGACACCACGTTCGTGGTATTGCAAGATTGATGCCTACTTTTGTTCAAAGGGGATGGTGAGAACACATTCTGATCCAAATATGTATGTCTTATGCTTTGATGGTATGGTTGCTTTGACTGCTCTTTATGTTGATGACTTGATTATTACGGGAAATAATCAAGAGATGATAGACATGATCAAGAAAGACCTCATGGAATAATTCAAGATGACAGATCTTAGCTTGATGCATTATTGCCTTGGAGTAGAGGTGTGGCAAAAAGGACACGAAGTGTGTTCAACACAGGTGAAGTATGTCAAAGGGTTGTTGGATAGGTTTAGGTTGCAGGATTGCAAACCAGTGAATACTCCTATTGGACCAGGTAAAAAGCTTTCTAAGCTTGATGAGTCATAGTCATTTGATGCTACACCGTATAGGCAGTTAGTAGGGAGCTTGATTTACCTTACCACGACTAGACTAGATATATGTTATGTTGTTGGTATTGTAAGTCGGTTTATGGCAGCACCTACGGAAACACATTGGAAGGCGCATTTTGCGTTATGTAAAAGGCACTTCAGATCCTACTGCTATTCGCACTGAACTATCTATTCCCCCGCCTCTGTTGCTTCCCTCGCCTTTGCTTCCTCTCAAGAACAATCTGTGACCATTGGGGCTACCATTCCTATCACAGTTGCCCAGTCCATCTCAACCCCACACACAGGAGCTGTTTTCCCAAATACCCAGTATTTCATGGACATGTTCAATGATTCCGACCCCCTTGGGGCCTTAGAAGTTTTTGTAATGTCCTAGAGCCCTGCGCCCTTTGAACTCCAATCCCCTAGAAGAGGATTCAAACAGTTCCATGATACTACTGATGATTTTAAAGACTCTTTTCAAATCAACCAACAAGATCAAGTTGAAACTGCACCAACCACAATTCGGGTCGGGCAAGCTGTCAAATCCCAAAGAAATTCGACGCCACAGTGCTTGAGGGCTATGAAGAAGAAGACCTCTTTGAATAAGAAGAGATACAAGCCCCTGCTCCACACTAACCAGGGATAGTAGCACCAGGTCCTTCTACTGCTACCACCTCCACAATAGTAGATTCTGGTGATGCTCTCGGTTTAGTCTCAAGCCTTGCGCAAGTGATCCAGTCTATGCTAGATAAGAAAAAAGAAATGGAGCAGTGCATCTCAGATATGGGATCTGAAAATACACTCATTAGCCAGAAAGTGAATTAGCTGGACAAAGAATTGAAGATCGCCAAGCAGCATGAAACTAAGTCTGAAGCTGAGAAGAAGAAGACAGAGCAATTGGTTGATCACCTAGAGGATTATGTCAGTTTCCTGCAGAATGCCCTCACAATCTCCCAAGACCGAGTGGACAAGGCTGTGCAGGATGCAAAGCAACAAGTGCAGCTGCTCCAGGGTCAACTGTAGATGGCTGAACAAGATCTCACACGTCTCCAAGATCAATTGGATGTGACCACCCTTGAGCGTGATGCGTATCTACAGACACAAATACCTGATCATCCGGTAACTCCGACGAAAGTCACGTATTTTTAAAAAAAAGTTGAAACCTATAAAGTGGCCCTTCAAGGATTCCAAGGCCACTTTGACAGATTCAAGGGTGCAGCTTCAACTGAGTTGGCAAAGGCCAAAGCAACCATCAACGAATATGAAAAGGCTAATTTCAATGTAAAAATGGCTAAAAATTGCCATAAGTTAGGGGTCCCAACCCGCCCGTAATGTGGCTGGAATTAGAGTTGGCCTTTAAAATTTTGGACGGCCTTTAAAAAATCGGGCTTTAAGTATAGTATCGGCTACTATGCCAAAATCTTGCAATGTATTGTGATTTTCAATACTAATACAAAAATTGAAGTATTGTGTTTTTAGGTTGTTGCTCAGTGGGAAGTGGGGGCTCAGCCACCAAAATTGCAGAATTGCAAGTCAAAAATGAAATGTCCAAGGTAAAAGGGGTCTACAAAGTGCAATATAAAAAAGGACCAATGTCAAAGAAAAGAAGAGAAAACATGGTGTATGACCAAATGGGCAATGGACTTAGGGCTAAAGAAATTAGCCATGGGGCCGGCCTCCTAATAGCCGTATGGGGAAAAACAAATGGATCTTAAATGCCAAAGGGAGGCCAAAATCAAAGTTGAGGCTTTATTAAGAGTCTTGAGAGGGTAAAAATCACATGGCACTAGTTATAGGGCCAACTCTATTAACCACATGCCAAAAAGGCCAAATCAACTTTAATGCAAAAACAAAGTTGAAGGCCCTTAATTGTGGATTTGGTGATTCAAGAATTTAAAAGACCCATATGCCAAAAAACAAATAGGCATGAGGGATATTTTTTCATAGACACATGCTGAAAGGTTAAATCAACATTCAATGCCTTAGAAGTGACTACTGTAGGGCTAAGAAAAGTGAAGAGATGAGCACAATAGCAAAATGAAGAAGAAGGGTGGGCTCCAGGCTTATAAAATGGGCAGACATTCTGCTGAAACATGGCTACGGTTCTGTTAGGAGATTGAAGTTTTGTTATGCTCTATGTGTTTTAGACTCTTTGTTCCATTCACTGTCAATTGCATGCTCTTGTGCTAGAATTTTGCTACACCAAAATCAAGCTAAGTTTTGTGAAAAACGAATTATTCACACTTCAGAAGTGACAACCCTAACTTCAGAAGAGCCAGCCCCTACACTTGAAGCCAACAAACGATCTCGACAACCATACGTGCACAAGCAAAACTATGTCATGAATGGAGTACATTTTGGCCCATGCATAATTTGTTTGGTCATACGTGTTTTAGGGTCCGCCAATATAGATGTCATAGCATTTGACACCACAACTCAAGAGGTTCATATTGGAGACATTGTCAGAGAGATAAACACACATGGGTTCCTCATCCTAACCACTGTTTACATACAAGAACATCATCGTTGGGTAGCACAGGTCATCTATTCACTACATATTAATAGTACACTAGCTGCCCTTAAATTTGTGTGAGCATTATGATGAAGATGAGTCATATTTTTGAGAGCCTGAAAAAGAATATGGAAGCCTTGTACCAAGCCAATAAAAGTCAGAGAATTCAATGAGTCGAAATCAAAAGCGGAGATATTTGAACTACTTGCGAATCCTGTCTTAAAGGGAAGATGACTAGAACACCTTTCAGTAAGGATGTTTATAAGGCAACTAAAATTGTGCATTCAGAAATTTGTGGACCATTCGGAGTATTGTCGTTGGGTGATGCAAAGTACTTCATTACGTTTATGGATGACTTTAGCAAGTTTGTTGTAGTATACTTTATTTGTACCAAATCTGAACCTTTCAAAAAATTCGTTGAGCACACGAATTGGGCTGAGAAGCAAACCGTGGCAATAAGCTGAAGCAAATTCGCACAGATTGTAGAAGTGAGTACATTTACAATGTTATCAAAGCTTACTATACTGATCGAGGTATTATGCACATGAAGACTGCATCTTACACAACTCAGCATGATGGAATAGCTGAACGAAGGAATCGTACACTGATGGAAGCTGCAAGGTGTATGATGGCTCATGTGAAAGCACCAAAACAGTTGTGGGCAGAAGCAGTGGCTACATCAAATTATCTTCAGAATCATATTCTGAAATCTCAAATACCGGATAAAACTCTTCATGAGATATGGTGGAAGTTGAAGCCAAATCTTGCATATCTTTGAACATTTGGATGTGCAATATATATGAACATACCAGATAAGCTGAGAAAGAAACTTGATGAAAAGACAAAACAAGGTTTTTTGGTAGGATTCGAGTTACATTCATAATACTATCATGTTTATGTACCTGAAACTGGCAAGATAAAAGTTGTTCGAGATGTTAAATTGATGAGACGAAATACATAACAGACACTAATCTAGTCGGCTCTGAAATTCTAAAAAATTATTATGAGCTACCAATGACAATAGAAGAAAAACAAGAAGAAGATGAAAGAGAGTTACCAGATCCGGAGGGAGGTCAAGATCGAATACTTGACAGACTCGAATCGCCAGTTCGAATTTCAGCAGAAAAGCTCGAATCAAAATCAAACTCGAAACTTGCAGAATCGAACTCGAAACCACCTGTGAGAAGATCACATAGACAACGAAAACCACCAAAAAGGTATGGTTAGAATGTTTTTAATACAAGCATCGAATTTTGTGGATTCTTTGTTCTGGACAAAAAATTGCAAGCTTGTTCAGCACTATAAGAATAGGCTATAAAAATATCGGCGAACATTTTTCAGGTCTGGACCTTCGTCCAAATACTGTCATAAATGCAATTTTCAGGATCTGAACCTTTAGCCAGCCTAATTTTGACATTTAAGTCCATCTAGCATGTCGGCGAAGGTTTCTGAGGAGAGTAAGGTGCTCGGCAAAGGTTTCCAAAATTGCATATTGTTGATCATTCGCCTAACTCAGAAACATGTAGTAGCTAGTGAAAAGAACGTTCGCCCAACTCAGCATGCATATATCTAAGGTGGATCTTGCTTCTGAAAAATCGACGAACAATTCTAACACAGTGATTCCGGAGTTTTCTCAAAAACTGTAACTCTCCAAGCTGGCTGCTCTCCCAATGCGGGTATTTTATCCAATTCTTTGGTGGCCTCTATTTCAGAGGTCTTAAACTTGAGGACCCAACCACCACGCAAGGACTCATGAGGATGTTACGCTAGAAAGCTCTGGATCTGGTCCTCGACGCTGATTGGTCTTCTAGTGGTCCTTGATGAAGATGGACGTGGTTGCATTGCCTGTGGAGCTGGCTGTTCTTCTGCAACTTCAGGGGCTCCACCCTTGTCCATGCCCGAATCCAACCCTATATCCATAGGTGCATCAGCTTGGTGCGAAGGGAAGAACTACGGCATGACCGGAACTAGAATTTGAGGCCCAGCTTCGCGGCTTTTACATGCCGATTTACATATCATAGCAAAATTAGCCTGATTTTTGGTGTCAAAAATTCGGCTAACAGAGATAAGGAAAAAACGAATTGCATGTTCATTCCAATGGCTCCCCTCCCAAAATGTTCTTGAACTGGATTTTTCAACCAAGAACATTCCAAGCATTCACACAGCATCAAAGGTGTTACAAAACAACATAAATAATTGTTTTGTAGGGAACAATATCTCCAGGGTCGTGGAGTTCAGACCAATCTCATTCATTAAATTCTACTTATTAATAGAGAATTTCATTTGCAATTACATCCTATGTTTACAGATTGTAGGTTTCACAAGAGGATTAGTATAAATTAATTCACAACCCTCAACATGCAGTTTGTTAGATTCAATATATTCTTAGCTATAATCCATTTATGCTCCTAGATAAATCAATACCTAAATCAATTTATCAATAAACATAGTTGAAACAACATGAATCCAACATCTTAACATTCTCGATTTTTGCATGTCATTAAGACCTCCATTAATAAGCAAAATCTAGCAACAAGCCAACCATTCCACATTTGATAAGAAACTAGGAAATAGGAAATGAATCAAACACCAATTAGAACCAATTGAGGAGGCTTGAAGATCCTTACTTGCAGGCGGAGGCATCCTAGTTTGGAGTTGGAGAGCATCTTGGAGCTTGCAGGTTACTTGGAGGACCTTTGGAGGCACTACCTTTGGATTAGGAGGACTTCCTGACTTCATTTGTAAAAGTGGTAATCTTTCTTCTCTCTTCAAGTTCTATTAAGATCACAAACTAAAAAATTTTGGGGAAGATTATTGGCTTTTCTAGTAGTAGGAAGCTTGTAGTTGAAGTACCCAATAAATCTAGTTCTCTTGTTAAAGAGTAGTGATGGTTATAGAATTGTTTAGGGGCTGATTTTTTATTATGTTAGAGAAGTTTGAATGTGGGCTTTTGGTTTAGAATCTTTTTGAAAAAGGATTTGTGGAATGGTTAGAGGAAGTTTTCCTCTACATCCACAAAAGGTTTTTTTAGAAAAAGATTGATTCTAGCTTGTGTTTTTTTTTATCAAAACTAGTGTTTCTTTGCATAAATGAAGTGTTAAAACTTTTGATTTTCATTTTGAAGTTTTGTTTTTCAGACCTGTAAATCTGAAAATCAAATTTGAAAAGTGAAGTTTTCATAAGGACTTTTTTAATTATACCTTTCTACCTACTAGTTTAATGTTATTGGCAATGTCAGAAGGAAAAAGTAATGTAACTTTATGCATAAAAAAGGTTTCGAAATTTTGTTTTTTGTCATTTTAAAGTTCTGATTCAGACCTGTAAATCTAAAAAACAAATCTGAAAAGTGAAGTTTTCATAGAACTTCATTAGTTTTCCATTTCTAGTCACTAGTTTCATGGATTTGAAGACCTAGGAAAGTGAGAAATGTGAAAATTTGTGTTCACAAGTGCCTGATTGTCCAGTCACACCGGACAAAATCAGATACCTGTTCAGGAAAGTTGAAACCTACCACACTTCATTGGTAATTGAAGTTTAAACTCAAAGGCATCCAAGTTATAAAGCCTGATTATACTAATTGATCTACTCTACAAAAGTTTCTCAATATTGTATTCATTTGGAAGAAGAAAAATTTGAGTCAAAAAAACAATTTCACTACAAACTTATTTTTCAAACCAACAATTTCACCATTCATGGCAAGGCCTTTGTGGCATAATACCACAAAGTTCTTGTTTTTATAAAATTTCTAGATGTAAGCGCACACTTTTTGGCAGAAACTTGTAAGCACAAGGTGACCGAGACACTTGACTTGGTCAATAAAAATGCTCACCAAACACCAATTCCCCATAAAACAATGTGGTGATGATGTTGCAAATCGACAACTTCACTACATTGCACTAGCAAATGTCATAGAGAAGACATTCCATTTTTATTGTATTATGAGTGGTTTTGTGCTAAAATGTCGACCAGGTCTCTCTCGTCCATGCAATACCTTGTTCACTCTAAAGACGCATCATTGGATTTGAAAATCATGAAGTTTCTTGGGCCTTGTCTTGGGTAGAGACTCCAAAGAAGTCAAAATGTGGCACTTGGTAAAGAAATTCTTATATAGCTCTTTAAGGTTATATTACATATTCTAAATAACTTTTGGAGAGTGATACCTTTATTGATCCTTTTTGGAAAAATCATATGAATCATCCAGCATATGTCATTTTGTGACTTGCACTCAAGCATGATCTAGATTGTAAAACTGCTCAATGTATTGCTATTTTGCATTCATGTGATGAGCATATGTGACTTTTTCTGCCCATTTTTCCAGACTCCTTACGAAGAAGAATGTGCAAAACTTGATCACACCATGTCAGGAGAAAAAGTAAGGTAATCTATTTTTTTTAAACTAAGATGGATTCCGTTTTACACATGACTATTCATTACAAAATGGAACTGGCCAGGCTGAAGACATTCTGCCGTTAAGGAGTGATCCTATGCTAGACCCGACCTTCCTAATAGGTAAAGACTAACGAGGCAAATACCTAGGCAAGACAATTTGGAATGAACCCACAAGTGTACTTGCTGGATTTGCAAAACTTCGTAGGTCATGCTCACCTAGATCCATGATGGGATTTGGGATCTTTGTTTTCTGAAGAATGTCTGACAGTCATCTGAAAAAAGAGTACATATGGGTACTTGTAGGATTAAGGGCACCAGAAGTTGGCTCCATCTCGTGCATCGTGTGTTTTGATTTCTCAAAAAGTGTAAGGAATCACTTCAGAACTTTCATGCGAACATTTAAATTGCTAAATAGATTCACTGCAAACTAGCAGGAATGAGCACTGACTAGGCTGAGCTTCAAAAAACTGAGGCATAGAATTTTCTGCACTAGGATAAACAGTTACTGTAATCTGTAAGAGACAAATCAGAACACGAATTTGAACCATATTCCACATGTATCACAAATGACCTTGCAGTAAGAACGATAAGAATTGAATCACTCACATGCGGACTACTGATGACAAAAATCGCGATGTCAAAAAATATTTTCAACCATGAAGGTTTATTAGTATCTGTACAAGCAATAAAAGAATACTACTCTACAGCTGAGAAACACTCCAGATGATCCATCCAAAGCTTAGACTGCCATATCGCATCTCTAAGCATGATCTGGAACAAATTTTTGAGTGCTGCCTACAAGGCATTCAGTTTAAGCATTTTCAGGATTATTGTGTAAAAATTATGATCTAACCCAATATGGAGCAACAAAGAGAGAAAATTACGTCTTTTGCAAAGACGATGACTTATTTAGTGTGATCTGAATGCTTCTGAAACTGCTTTCAAGCAAAGCTTTTGCTGATATATGAGAAAGGTTAGATCTGAACCTCATCAGCAATGAAAATTTATCAATCAAATAGCATGATCAGCTTTTGCATTATAACACTACCTTTTGTAGCCATCCGGATTAACTCAGCAGTAGATTGATGGTTGATGCTCAGCTTAGAGGAAATCTTAGTACATGCCTTCTTAACCACAGCTCATACATAACTGTGTAAAAAGCATCAGATTCTTGGGGCGGTGAATGCCACTGAAAATGTTTTCTGAGCTCCATCACAAAGTTGTGCATACGGACATATTCTGCATTGGATATTCCAGTCAGAATGGCTTTCAGTCGAGGAATATCAGAAGCTGTGACAACCACTGAAAACTGCTTCCAATCCAGAATGTCGTTGAAAGGCAGGTCGTAGTAATCAGCAATCACAACTGGGACACAACCGTAATACATGGCATCACCAATTCGAGCTGTGTTTACTTCATATCCCTTCACATGCAAGCAAAATTTACTTGCCAGCAGTGACTCGGAATAAGGTGTTGATATGCGCTTTGGGTGCACCAGAATATCAGTATCATTTGCCCATGTTTTCACCAAGTATGCACGAACAGGTGAGTTAGAACCACCGGCAAAAAATGCCAGATTCTTCCTGCACATGGATCAAACAACGCATGAGATAGGAAATTCAATGAGGTAGGGAAGAATCTAAAATCAACGATCCGCATGGTTTTGTTGTGACAGAAGACAGCATCAACAAAAAATTAAGACGCATTTCTGTTGCATATTAAAAGGTCTACGTAATAAAAGAAGTGAGCTATTCAAGGAGATAATTACCTTTGTTTGATTGATCCTGCTTCTGATGGAGTCCCCTTTCTAGGCCAGATTTGAGGGATCGGAACGTCCTTGTGAGGAACATAGCCATGCACATGGTAATTGGAAGAGCAGACTACCTGGATGGCGTTCACCCTGACATGCAAGGCCTTCTCCATCGCAGTTCTTCCAACGGAGTGACAAACGACATAAAAATGATCAGCCCCATTTGTTCTGTTCCAGTAGGGATGATTGTGGCTAATCTTGTGAACGTAATTTTTGACAAAGTCTTGAATTCCGCCCACCCCAACTCTGCGATCGTTGCGCAATCCGGCTATGGAAAAGGGCAGGTAGAACAGATCAGCCTCAGAGGGGTCCTGTGTCACAAAATGACTGGACATCAAAGCTTTCTTGAAGTAGCTTTCGCTGGCGTAGTTCCCCGAAGGATCTGATTTCACGGGATCCAAAAGTTTACGGAAAGGATCGTCGGGAGAGTGGGGGTAGACAAACACCTTGAAGTTACTCGTCATCTCTCTCATGTCGTGGAGAAAAGCTTTGAGTGAATGGTAGGCTTGGTCGTGTCGATCGACTGGCTTCTTATCTGCAAAGGAATCGTAGAACTCGCTGTCATATTATTGGCTTTTGCAAGGCAGAATAGTCTCATGAAGAAATGCTTTCCGAACTAGCTTGATTTTGAGGTTTGATCAGCTTTTAAGAGAGAAGTATGACACAGTTGGAAGAAAAGTTTCACCTGCAATTGCGATCAAGGCTGGGCGTGAAGGGGAAGTGAAAATTTGCTCCTTTGAAACCTCCAACAAGCTGTCTGTTTCCACAAGGCGATCCGAACTGCTGTTCTTCTTCCATTCCCATTGCTCTTCTTCCATTTCCACATCCCTTTCGTTGCTGGCGATCTCCACAGCGGCTGTCCACCCTTGTGGCTCCATCTCACGTGTTGACCAAGGCGTAACCAATGCAAGCTCATCGAAGAAACGGCTCCGCTCCCCCTTTCCATCAGCTACCAGCAACGCCAAAATCCTCAGAGCACAGATCAGCGCTAACCCACAAGCCACCCCTCCTGCCAACCATCTGCTGCGACAAAATCCAACCAATTTGCTCCGATCCTTGCCTCCCCTTCGGACCTGGAGCTGCTGACGCCTTGCCTCTATGCTCCCGGCTGCAGCCATAGCCCATGTTCTCCTCTCCCTCTCCCTCTCCCTCTCCCTCTCCCTCCTTCACGCTCTCAACCTACACTTGGACTACGTCTCTCTCCCTCTCGCCCTATCTGTGTCTCGCATTTTTTCTTCGGGGAAAAATATAAAATAGAATCATTTAATTTTTGTATCGGCATGCAATCTCGGCCCCTGATTGGGTTATGATCCAATGGCTGCTGTCGTGATATAACAATGCTGCAACAAAAGCTGGCGCATTAGTATAATTTGAAACCCCCCCCAAGTTTAAAAAAGTAAAAAAGAAGAATCGTGAAGCCAAGCTTAGTGAGGAGCAATAATGACTTTGCATGTGCATCATTGTCGACATCACTTACGTGAATTGCATTCCTACCTGCTGCTTGTGCTTCACCTTGCCCTTGCAACTTATTTGTTTGTCGTTGTTTGTTGTTGTTCAAACTTGAAAATTGAGAGTCACTCATTGCTGGCTGTTGTGTGTATTATCCAACTCATTTTGTCCTTTGGGTCCTTTGTATTGGTATCTAATATCTATCTAGACGTTGACGGTATCTTGGGGAGAAGCATTTGGATGGCTATTTCCCATAAGGTCATTACGTCGGGTGCTAAGCTTTTCTTTGTATTTTGGAGGTGCCTCCAAAGTATCTTGGGGAGAAGCATTTGGATGGCTATTTCCCATAAGGTAATGTCCGGTGCTAAGATTTTCTTTGTATTTTGGAGGTGCCTCCAGAAGGACGTTGGTTCATGCAAACTTAGAACCAAAAAAATTGTCAGCCTTTTTTCACAATTCTCAAGTGTATTGCTAATAAAAAGATACATAACACATAAAAATTATGATGGAATGTGCATGTGGACAGCCACAGTGATGGGCTGCCACATAGTGCATGCAAATTCTACGCATGAATATGTTTTGACCTTTGGGTTCATTGTATTTGGTATCTATCGAGATGTTGACGATATCTCGAGGAAAAGCATTTGGATGGCTAGGTCCCATAATGTAATGCCAAGTGCCGAGACTTTCTTTATATTTTGGAGACACCCCCAAAAGCATGTTGGTTCGTGCATACTTAGAACTAGAATTTATTGTGAACCTTTTCTCACAATTCTCAAGTGGACAACCAATGAAAAGTTGACATAGAGCACATGAAAATTATGATTCAATGTGCATGTGGACAACCAATGATGGGTTGCCACATAGCACATGCACATTTTGCGCATAAATTCATTTTGACCTTTGGGTTTGTTGTATTTGGTGTCTATTGAGACGTTGACGATATCTCCAGAAGAAGCATCTGGATGGCTATTTCCCATAACGCCATGCGAAATGCTCAGATTTTTTTTGTATTTTGGAAGTACCTCCAGAAGCACGTTGGCTCATGAAAACTTAGAACCTGAATTTTTTGTGAGCCTTTTTTCACAATTCACAAACAGTAAAAAGTTGACACAACACATGAAAACTATGATGTAATGTGTATGTGGATAGCCAATGATGGGCTGCATATGTTGCACATAAAATCGTTTTTACCTTTGAGTTCTTTGTATTTTGTATTTATGTATCTCAAGGAAAAGCATTTCGGTGGCTATCTCCGATAACATTATGCCAAGTGCTAAGATTTCTTTGTTTTTTGGAGGCGAAGCATCCTTCTTCATGCAAACTTAGAACTAGAATTTTTTTGTGAGCCTTTTTTTCACAATTCAAAAAGTGAACATCCCATAAAAAATTGATACATAGCACATGAAAATTATGCTGGAATGTGCATGTGGATAGCCAATGATGGGCTACCACATAGCACATGCACATTCCTAAATTCTTTAAATTTTGTGCAGAAAATAGAAAGATAAAAAAAAAAAATTGACCAAAAAATGCAGAAGAGAATACGTGGAAAAAATACCCACAAAAAGAAAAATTGAAAAAATAAAGAAACAAGGAGAAAAAAATCTTTTGCAAAGGGGAAGGCTTGATGCCTTGGGGCCTTCCGTGCAACTCGGGCCCTTCCCTCCCACCACTGAGGGCCCTCCCCTACCATCAACCTCTGGACGGATACCATATACGAAGGACCTCAAGGCCATGCAGAGGTGCATTTAGCTGACTATTTCCCATAATCGTCAACCTCTTAACATCTTCCAAACATACTTGTGAAGAGGGAGCCATTTTTTGTTCCCCGAACCTTTTTTTAAGAAGGTGTTAATTTTTTTTGTGGTTATCACCAAAAACGTCACAATGCCTTAAATGTTTGAGACAACTACCTACTAGTCCTCCACTCGATCGCATTCAGCCTAATCCACCTTTCATAGCATTGTAAATATTTTTCAAAGGAAGTTTTAGAACTTCAAAACAAGTTTAAAAATTTCAATATTTGAATTCGCATCATGGCTTTTAACATGGTACATTATACAAAACTAGGCATGGTAATTGATCACACATTATGGCTTTCAACATGGTACTACATTACACAAAACTAGGCATGGTACCTATCAAATATGTGTAGCTAGGTTGTCATTTGAAAAAATAGATCGTCTTGCGGATTGCTTTTTAAACTATTGTGGAGGAAATGTCTTGTTAACCCATGTGTCAAGCTATTGTGGAGTAATGTCTTGTGGATCCATGTGTCAAGCCATCGTGTCTACATAAGAGAGAAATAAGCTACTCATTTGCCTGATTAAAAGCTTCTTTATAACATGCAAAACAAACCAATGTAATTGAAACAATAGCCTTGAAAATCATCTAAATTCCAATCATCCAATCTCTTTCCCCATCCTCCAAACTGACATACGATGACATAGTTGAAGGTATGATAGAACCTTGACAACAGATACTTGCATGTTAGATAGAAGAACATTGACTATTCATTTAAATTGACATCCTTGAAAATTTATGAGGATGACACCTATGGTATTAGAATTCCACAAGGAGCAACAACAGTTAGAATTAAAGTAGAATCACTGTGCTACTGTATTGTGGGTCCTATCAGTTGATAAGGATCAGTTGGCCTCGCCACGAGGCAAGTCCACGGGACACGCGTCCCACCAACGACAACCTGGGTCATGCATGGGTTGTCTGAGCGAGCAACTATATGTACAATGTAATTTCATTCTGAGAAATACAGTTTCTATGTGAGCTTGTTGTGGAGAGTGTTTTCTGTTTGTGTTATTGTGTAGCATGATCTGTGTTCCTGTGCAAAGCAAATTCTAAGTTGGTATCAGAGCCGTACAGGGAGTGTACACAGTACAGTGTCGCCGTTGAAGAGAGCTTCGGGAGAAGAAAAGTCTTCTGAGAGTTCGGGGTTTACGGAAATGAAGCACTGGTGTATGATTTCTAGCATACAAAGGTTTGCTAGGTGTGAAACCGTGTGAGGATTCACAGACAAGGCCTATCAGTTGGAGAAACGGAATTCTAAAAATTTCGTAAAGTAGCTGCTTGGTGTTTGCAATCGGTGTGCATCCGAACGGACATCGTTTGACGAACGGTCTGAAGTATCAGATTCCTTACTGTAGGACAAACTCAGAGTAAGAGGATTTGCTTGTTGAAGAGCTGTACAAAGGCTACTAAGTACCAAGAATGGTGCAGAAACCATAGTTTAGGATTTATAGATGATAAATCGTGAATTTCTCTCTATATTCAACAGATTTTGGAGCTGTAAAGAGCTAGTGGAGGGCGCCCCAGCAACGCGTAGCAGATGTGAGAGAGCCATAACTGGCCGCGGATCAGAGAGTCTGTCAGATCATCAAGTGTTTGGTGAAGAAAGGAAATAAGAGGCCGAGAGAGGGATGCAACCAGCTCGCGCGCAGTGAGGAGGAGAAGCACGTAGTGCTTCGAAGGTGGTCGCGACTGGAGGAATCCGGATTGGTGCACAAGAATGTGCAGGCCCATCAGATCTCATGGCATTTGGATGGACGATGAAGATTAAATCTACGTGGACCATTGGATCCAGATAAGCCATTGAATTGTCGTAAAATCCACATGAACTTCAATTGAAGGGGCTTGAAGAGCAGAAGGCACTTCAACTTTATTAGACAATTTCATATTGAAATTGGAGTTGGGTCCCTTCACAAGTGAAAGGTGAAGTTTCTTCACTCTAAAGAAACAGTTCAAAAACTAGAAAAATCCCTATTTTTGGGTCCTTTGTCCGTTTTGACCCAAACGAAAGGCTATAACCTCCAAACGAAGGGCACTCAGACTGTACTTGCAAGTACGGTACAGAAAAATAGAGTGATTGTACCGGAGAAAGTGTTTGGAGTGCGCCAAAAGTGATTTCACCATTCCACTGGGCACGTACTTGGGAGTTGACGACTGAGTGCATTTCAGAAGGCAACGCCGATTTGGCTTTCAAATTGGTGGAAAAGTGGCGAGTGGCCTGGTAAGGAAAAAACTGCAGGTCATTATTTTCAACTTCTGACAAGGCAAGGGCAAGGGCAAGAAGAAGTCTAAGCAACAATTTGCCAAGACTCAGGAGGATGAGGGATCTTCTAGTAAGACCAAGAAGAAAGGCAAGTGCTTCCATTGTGGTAAAAAGAGCCATTGGATGAGTCAATGTCGCAAATTCCTGGCGGAACAAGGCAAGGGGAAACCAAAACAAGCAGGTAACCTTGTCGATGAGGGTGAGATTGAAGACTCTAGCATCTTCATATCTGCATTGTCATCTAATCAAGATGATCAAGCATGGTATATTGACTCGGGAGCCACAAGACACATGACAGGTAACAAGAATTGGTTCAGTAGCTTGAAAGTGTTGGATAATGGAACGTCCGTTTCACAAGCAAATGGTGAGGTGTGCAAGATCAAGGGAATAGGCACCGTTTCAATCCAACTACCTGATGGCAAAAGCAGGATGATCAGGGAGGTACTTTATGTACCAGGTTTGAAGAAAAATCTACTTTCTGTTGGAGTCATTACTGATCAAAAGTTGAAGGTAGAATTCGCCCATGATCGTTGCTTTGTGAAGGACGTAAACCAAAAGTTCAAAGTTATTGCGGATGGAGTAAGGGAGCCCAATACAAAGTTGTACAAGTTGAATGCAACAATCAATGGGGCAACATGGACTCGTATCGTCCATTTCATCGCAAACTGAAGAGGCTTGGTCACTTGAACTTGGGAAGCCTCAGTTTGATTATAAAATTGGAGATGGTAACAGGATTGCCTACTATAGAAGACCACTTGAAATCGATGTGCGAATCATGTGTATATGGGAAGCAGCATCGAGAGAAGTTCAATAAAGGTGGTGCTGCAAGAGCAAAGAACATCTTGGATTTAATCCACACAAATTTATGCGGGCCTATGAGGACCATGTCCTTAGGTAAAGCCTTCTATTTCATGACCTTTATTGATGATATGTCACGTAAGACGTGGATCTACTTCTTGAAGATGAAATCAGATGCATTTGACAACTTCAAGAGCTTCAAAGCATTGGTAAAAAATCAGACAGGTAGGAAGATCAAAGTCTTAAGATTAGATAGTGGAGGTGAGTACAAGTCTAATGACTTCAATGATCTTTGTGATCAATGTGGGATTAAAAGACAATTTACGCAAGCTCATAATCCTGCTCTCAATGGTGTAGCTGAGCGCAAGAATCATACGATTGTGGAAATTGCCAGATCTATGCTATCTGAGATGAAACTACCAAAAGATTTTTGGTCACAAGCATGCAATACGCCAGTCATTCTTCAAAATAGAAGTCCTACCATTGCCATACCAAAGATAAGACCTGAGGAAGCATTCACGAAGAAGAAGCCAAAGGTGAACCACTTGCAAATCGTTGGATGTAAAGCCTTTGTACACATTCCTAAGGAAGAGAGACATAAACTTGTTGTAAAAGCTATCAAGTGTATATTCCTAGGATATGATGATCATGTGAAAGGCTATAGATGTTTTGATCCAGTGGAAAACAAAATCCATATAAGCAGTGATGTTATCTTTGATGAATCCAAGATGTATGAAGACGAGGATGCTAAGAAGATAGACACATCCAGTGGGAAAGATGGTATAGTGATGATACCTTCTGATGATGATCCATTCATTGACCTTCCAAGTGATGAACATGAGGATACATCTCAAGATACTACTACTCAACCTCAAGAGATAGGCTGGAGAGGTAGAGACAAACCTTTTGGTGCAAGAAGGATTGAAGTTGCAGGTGACAAATGCACGGAGAAGGATGTACCGCGGGATACATTTTCACCAGGAAGCCGATCACCTGACAGGAAGCTCCCTAAGTGGTTTGAGAGATTGTTGGAGAGCCGTGACATGGATGACTTTCCAAGATCATCTAGCCAGGGAGAGCTACGAAGATCAACAAGAGAAAAGACACAACCTGAAAGGTATGAAGCAAATTATGCTCTCTTATCTAGCATTATTCAAAGCAAAGAACCTTCGACTTATGGTGAAGCGAAGGATGATGACATTTGGGTCAAGGCCATGGGATAGGAGATGGAGTCAATTGCTAAGCATAGCACATGGGACTTAGTAGAACCACCAATTGGCAAGAAACCCATTGGTTGCAAATGGGTATACAGGACTAAGTACCATGCAGATGGAAGTATATCAAAGCACAAGGCAAGATTGGTGATCAAAGGGTCAAGGCATTGACTATGAGGAGACCTTTGCGCCAATATGTAAGTGGAATACTCTACGTCTACTTGTTGCTTTAGCTTCACATTTTGGTTGGACTTTGCATCAGATGGATGTGAAATCTGCTTTTCTAAATGGTGATTTAGAAGAAGAGGTGTTCATGGATCAACCTGAAGGCTTTGTAGCGAAGGGATAGGAAAAGAAAGTATGTCGGTTGAAGAAAGCGCTTTATGGTCTTAAACAGGCACCACGTGCGTGGTATAGCAAGATTGATGCCTACTTTCGTTCAAAGGGGATGGTGAGAACACACTCTGATCCAAATCTATATGTCTTATGCTTTGATGGTATGGTTGCTTTGATTGCTCTTTATGTTGATGACTTGATTATTACGGGAAATAATCAAGAGATGATAGATATGATCAAGAAAGATCTCATGGAACAATTTGAGATGACAGATCTCAACCTGATGCATTGTTGCCTTGGAGTAGAGGTGTGGCAAAAAGGACACAAAGTGGGTTTAACACAGGTGAAGTATGTCAAAGAGTTGCTGCACAAGTTTAGGTTGCAGGATTGCAAACTAGTGAATACTCCTATTGAACTAGGTAAAAAGCTTTCTAAGCTTGATGAGTCACAGTCATTTGATGCTACGCTGTATAGGCAATTAGTAGGGAGCTTAATTTACCTTACCACGACTAGACTATATATATGCTATGATGTTGGCATTGTAAGTCAGTTTATGGCAGCACCTACGAAAATGCATTGGAAGGCAGCTAAATGCATTTTGCGTTATGTGAAAGGCACTTCAGAGTATGGCTTGATTTACAGGAAGCATGATGGTTTACCTAAGTTGTGTGGCTATGTGGATGCGGATTGGGGGGGTGACTATGATGATCGTAGATCTGCCACAAGGTATGTATTCTAGTTTTGTGGTAGTTGCTTTTCCTGGTCTAGTAAGAAACAAAGTACAATTGCTCTTTCCACCACAGAAGCAGAGTATAAGGCAATGTGTAGTGCAGCACAAGAAGCTATATGGTTGAGACAAATCTTGAAAGAAATTGGCATGAAGCAGAAAATCCCACGACTTTACATAGCGACAGTCAAAGTGGCATTCAGCTAGCAAAGAATCCAGTGTTCCATGCGAGAACTGAACACATTGAGATTCAATATTACTATTTCATTTTGAGAAATACAGTTGCTATGTGAGCTTGCTGTGGAGAGTGTTTTCTGTCTGTGTTACTGTGTAGCATGATCTGTGTTCATGTGCAAAGCAAATTCTAAGTACAACAACTAGTCAACACCCATCCTAAACAAATGTCTGCCAACAATTCTAAAATGTACATGCAAAAATAGTTTTTCCACATTGATTAGAGGGCCAAAAATCACACCAACCTAACATTAGTACATTTTTACCAAACTCACTTTCTCCAATGGGTCCGATAGGAAAGTTGTTGACTCAAACATGCACTGTGAGATGGGGAACAAGTGAGTCCAAATGTTTGTTTCACTCTTAGTGTAAAGAAGTTCTAATGTATCACCATCATCAACAATCTCCCCTATGGATGAGCTAAGCTCTCCTTGTGGATTGACAATCTCATTGTGCCTGATCGTTGGTCCCCTTATGGATTAAAACTCTCTTTTGACCAAGTCGTCGACGAGATAGTATCTACCTCAATACATAGAGAGCATGATCCAGTGCATGAGCAGATGCAATCCCCATGCAGGTCAACAATAAATAGTTTACAGCTCTACATGCATACCTCCTGCCTATATCAGTCACACGCACATGCACTACTTCATATGTCTCAGTTAGAGTGTCTGGGTCCTCTCAAGGTCATTAGTCACCAACAGGCCTTGACTTGGAATTAAATCTAGGCGTGACCAAAAATCTCGAACACTGGAGGGCCGGTTTACCATATTAGGACTATTCCAGGTCCTTTATCGAATATGGCCATAACATTCTTCCTCCCTTAAACAGGTTTTGTCTTGAAAACAAGAAAAAGAAAACATGAAACTATTCCTTAAGCTTTCAAATATTACCCATGAACCATTATTCTTAGTCTAATCTTTCCATCTGAATAAGTACTCAGAGATGCAACAATTCTTTAATTGCTTGTCTCTACTCATGAATACCAATTCAAATTCCAAAAGATACACTAAGCTATAAATCTTCCAAATGGGTTGATTTACTCCAAAACAAAAATTCATTACCTTCATGTAATCCTAATTACATGAACCACTGGGTGAATTGACTTCTTTATTTCAAAGATCAAATCCAAAAGCTAAAGAAACTCCATGTCAATATCTAGTACAAAATAATGCTTCTTGATACCAATATTCTTAGAATATCCAAATATTCTAAAATATCACAATTCAGTCATCTAAAATCTCTAGGAGATCCATCAAGTCTCAGACAATCATAACTCAAACTAGAGTATCGCAGTTACTCTAATGAGTTAACAGCCCCATTTCTAGCATCATATGCAAGAAATTAGCATCTATCTGTATCTTAATAGATTTATCTATCTCCTATAAATCTGGAGATAAAGACTGAACTTAGTACACAAGCACCTATAGACTACAATTTGTAAGATAAGCAAATTTCTCATAACTAAAGAATTACTTAATGAAAATGCCTGTGAGATCCATACAATCTCAAATATGCACTTGAGTAAAGGAATTTAGAGTTCAACCAATAAATCTAAATCCTTGACTCACCCAACTGATCAAGAATTACTCATTATCTTAAGAATCCTCATATTTTCCTATAATCTTCAAATGATCTTTAAGTATCAGTTTATGATTCGTCAATCATAAACATTTAAAATCTTATGATTTGTCAATCATAATTTATAGGATTTTGAAATCATACTTAATCATTGAAAAATACTGGAGTATATGTACAATATACAACTCAAAAAATATAAGAATCATTCTGAAATCTTTTCCATCAGGAAAATCACTGGATTCCAAGAATATTCTTCCATCTCAATTCTTAATGAGTTCCAAATTCTACAATCAACAAAGTATTTAAAGACCATTATAACACATGTCTTTAACAAGATAAACTTTATACAATCACCTAGAACAACATCTAGAGATTACAAAGTTCTGCTGAATTTCCAAAATTCAGTTTACCATTCTTGGCACCATTAGGATCCAGTATCCAATTGAGCTCTCAAGGATACTATCACTAATGAATCAAGTTTATTTCTAAACTGAGAAAATACTCATCCAAGAAATCGATATCCTATGCACATACTTTTCTAATGAATCCAAATGACTCATAAACTATGTGTCTTACAAGCAATACACACAAAACAAACAGTTTCCGGTGAATTCTCTTCACATTGTCCATTTTACCAGTTAACTTCCACACGAGTAAATCAACTACTCAAGCTAGTTGCTCATGATTTAGAAATCTTAAATGTCTAGGTGCAGATCTTATTTATACTAGTATAACACCACATTTAGATCATTATCCAAATCATTTTAAATTAACCAATAGAGCTATCAGAACAGATCTGTTAAATCTGCAAGTAATTGTCAAACACAATACTTGATCATATGTCTATGTTCAACCACTAGGTTAAGTGCACCAGATGACCTTAGCAACCAGGCATACATAGCAGGTCCACACAAGATTAATCGTGCACATATGAGAATAATCTCACTATGACCAAGTACATAAACACATATGTCCTTATCTGGCAAATTCCTCCAAAATCTGCATATGTTGCTCACATATATCATTGAGAATCTTGTAACTCAGCTACAGAAGTTTCTATTTCTCTTGAGTAAATAACATATCTGGGAAATCTCTGAAGTGAATAGATTCACATCACAAGTTTTCCAACCATCATACTTTTATCAACAAAATTCCTTCAACCAATCAACCTACTTCAGATCTTAGTGCACAAGCTAAGATTAGGCTGACTTATACAGACATATTTGGACAAAAGGTTTAGATTAAGTCTTTATTGCACTAAATTAATCCATAACTAAATGGTATTTGGTAGCCAATCAATGAACCTAATTTGATCTTTACCATTACTTCTCATATTCATGAATATCTCATAGCTCAAAAACCCCCAAATCTCTTCTAGTTCCAATTTATTTAAAATAATCACTAGAGATTTCCTCTATTCCTCTGGATAGTTCCACCATTGCACACACACTGGATTCCACCAAAGAAATCTATGCACCAGATTGATCTCATGAAAGTCTTATTTCTATCATTTTCTTCTCCCCCTTTTACAAGAAATTCCAGAATTTCAATTAAAAAGTTTCTAGGAGACAACGTATAAGATATCAAAGATTTAAAAAGTCAGTAATGAGTAGTCAATACTATTACAAACTAAACTTTTTCCTTAAAATCATCAAATATCGTATCCCGAGTGATAGAAACATTACTCTCAATAATTAACTATCAAATAGAGACAATAACTTGGGCTCAGGAAGTCTAAATTCCATTTAATCAATTGAAAACATCAATTGATTCTGAGCTATATTCACAAACCTGAAATGGAAACATGAAGTCATATAACTTAAACAGTCCTTCAGAACCTAGTTCTACACTAGAAGGAATTATATGAATCTCAATCTAATTGTCTCGTAAATAAGAAATTTCTAAAAAGTAGAGGTCTAAAATTAAAAGAGAAATAGCTTTTTTAAGGGTATCCGATTTGGAATTTATGAGATGTAAAGACCAACTTAAGTCACTGATAGTTTTTCCTATCACCTAGACTAATCTTCCACATGGATTCCCAAGGAAAAGTCAGTCCTATCATGGACAAGCTTGATGGAGCCAATTACCATCTGTGGAAATTTAAGATGAAAACTGTACTAATGGCTAAAGAATTGTATGACGTTGTTACTAGTGTAAAAGAGAAACCCGAAGCAGATGACGCAGCAATCACCAGATGGAAGCTGAAGGATGGAAAGGCTTTCGTGCTGATCACCCTCAACATTACGGATACTAGATCGGCCATGTATCCGAGGCCCAGACATCGAAAGAAGTCTGAGACATCTTGAGCACACTATACGAAGTGCGAGATATAGCTTCCAAGTTACATCTCAGGAAGAAATTTCACTCCCTCAAGATGGAAAATGGTAATTCCCTACAGAATCACATCAACCAATTGAAAAACCTGCTAAGGCGAATGGTCGCTGTCGGATCTCTCATAGACGATCAAGACGCAGTGATGCAACTACTTTTTCGGCGACAGTTCTTGGTTCCTAGATTCTGAAGCCACTCATCACATGACCAGTCTCATTGGCTGTTTCAAGTCCTATACACCTTATAGTACCAAGAAATATGTTCACCTTGGCGATAATAACACACAAGCTATTAAAGGTGAAGCTACTATGAGATTGAGCTTTGCAAATGATCAATCTAAGCTACTTTCTAAAGTCCTGTATGTACCAAATTGATCTATGAATCTACTCTCTATAAGTAGAATCATAGATCTAGGACATAGAATAGAATTCGAATGTAATCAGTGCAATATATATATATATATATATATATATATATATATATATATATATATATATATATATATATATATATATATATATATATATATATATATATATATATATATATATAGACTAGTAAAGAGTGCCCGTCGTTGATGGGCAATGGGGGTTGATTTAGGTGACGACCGATGATTTGGATGATGGCCGATCTCGCACATCTCGCATATCGAATATCTAACATTCGAGTCTTTGGAAAAATTTGAGTCTTTGGAAAATTTGAGTCCTGGAAAAAATTTGAGCCTTCAAAAAAAATCTAGTCTTCTTTGAAAAAAAAATCGAGCCTTTCGAAAACATTGAGTCTTTGAAAAAATTCGAGTCTACTGAAAAATTTGACTGGACAGTACAAAGGGTCCTTCGATCATTCGAAAAAATTTGAGTCTTTGGAAACATTCGAGTTTTGAAAAAATTCGATCCAATTTGAGTCTTCGAAAAAATTTGAGTCTTTCCAAAAATTTGAACCTTTAAAAAATTCGAATCATTAAAAAAATTCAATGCTTTGGAAAACTTTGAGTCTTTTCAAAAATTCGAGTCTTTGGAAATATTTAAGTCTTTCCAAAATTTTGAGTCATTAGAAAAATTTAATCCATTGGAAAAATTTGAGTCTTCCGAAAAAAAATTCGAGTCTTCTCGAAAATTTGAGTGTCGAAAAATTCAAATCTTTCCTAAAATTTGAGTCTTTCATAAAAGTCGAGTTGTTTCAAAAATTCGACTCATTTCAAAAATTCAATTCTTGAAAAATTTGAGTCTTTCAAAACATTCGATCTTTTGAAGAAATTCGATCCGTCGAAAAAATTTGAGTCGTTCCAAAAATTTGATTCGTTCCAAAAATTCGAGTCTTCCAAAAAATTTCCGAAAAATTTGAGTCTTCAAAATAATTCTCGTCATTAGAAAAATTTGAGTCATTGAAAAAATTCGAGTTGTTTTAAAAATTCAAGTCTTCCCGAAAATTCGAGTCTTACGAAAATCGAATGCAGTGAAAAGTTGAACTAAAGTTCCGAGACAATCTCGCAAATTTCACACTCTCGTCACTTTATCTACTCCGCTCTTTTTTTACGTCTATTCCTCTCATTTCTTCCACTCATCATTATGAGCATTCCCATCGAGGTTATCTCCAATTTCCTCGTCTTTGAGGAGCCCTCCTACCTCCCACCCCTGCTTTAGAAAACTTTATCAATTATCACCCCTTTGGTACTATAACTTTTCCATTTTAATACACTCCCTCTCTTTTCATTCTCAGATTCAAGATTTAGCACTACTCCCAGTGTCAACTCCACATGATGTTCAAGAAAGCCTGAATAATTCAAGAATGAAATCGGTAGCTTTCTCAAAAAAAATTAACATGAATTTTTTTTTGTTAGATTTTTTATGCCTTAATCTCAAGTTTTGTAGAGGCAAACTGGCAACTATAAGTACCTTCATCATTAGGATCCAAAACACTTCTTAATATATAAATTTGAAAACCTCAAAAAAGTTTCTAGAACACTGTCTCCACCCTGCACCCGAGGCACATATCATCGCAAAGAGTCCGTCGCCTTAGACAAAGGGTCTGACGATTGTGTCTGTCAACATGGGCAAAGGCCTTTTGAGTAGACGGTTGAGTTCGCCAATAGTCACAACCGCATAGGCATTTCACTATGCTCAAATTGTTTTAAACTAAAAAAAGGAGTGGTGTGGTCTATCTCATTCAATGGATACTCAAGCGGTATACCTCCATCTTTGGAGATTTTGAGTTAATATCACTGACACCATGTGAGAAAGCTTTCCGGTGAACTTGTTGGTAATCATTCCTCCTAAAAGCATTAGATGGCACCCCTTTAGAATCTGTAGCAGCTTCTTGAGCAAACTCAGAGCTAGAGTTGTAGCAAATCACGTGCTAACTATCTACACAAAAACGATGAGTTATTTTGCATCAAGAACAAATTTTGAAGTAAGAACGTAAAACGGAATCCAAAGATCACATGAAAATCTAAAGAGACTCGCCTCACTATCTGTCATTGCAGTCCAGGCTTCACCAAACCAATTCAAATCATTCAAAAGACATAATTGCAAAAGCAGTTCACGCATATGCCAACACCACCAACACCATAGCAATCCAGGATGCTTGCAACTGCTGCAAAAAAAAATCAGCAACAATGGACTATTGGTGAGGGGGACCTGTATCAGCAAAAATGGAAGCCCCTTGAGGCATTTTGAGGTAGCTGGCATTTCGAGGTACAGGTGCTATTTTCTCCATGGATGAACATTAGTTAAGAGCTACATTGTCTCGCTGGCTACTGTCATGATGAAACTTCCACAGAAAGTCGCTAACTCCATCATCGCTCTACCGATGCTAACTCCATTATCGCTTTGCCGATGCTGACTCCATCATTGTTGGCCATGTGCAGGTGAGAGAGAGAGAGAGAGAGAGAGAGAGAGAGAGAGAGAGAGAGAGAGAGAGAGAGAGAGAGAGAGAGAGAGAGAGAGAGAGAGAGAGAGAGAGAGAGAGCGTGCGTAGGATAGATGTATGATGGCATTATTCTTGGGTTTTTGCAGTCAGGACTGATGATTATTAACCTACCTAACGCCTTTCAATCTTCACAATTAATCAAGAATGCCAACAGTGCCCGAGCTCCACGGGTTAGATCTGCACACAACAGAAAAGGTGCTACTGCTCGTGGTGCAGCGACCCGCTTTCCTCCTAATTGTAACTATGGCCTTTCCACAAATGGTGTGCTACGTAGATCCATATAGATAAAAAATGTTCTTCTGTTCCTGTTAATAGATTGCCTAGCTAAATAACCAAAATGGATGCGTGCGATTAAAAATTATCAAAAGCCACAGTGCGATCAAAAGCAAGCCATGATGTGATCAAGCATTGCACCATCCCTGCCATCGTCTACACTGTAACACGCCAGATGTCAGATGCATAGCAATTACATGAAGAATCATGAGAGATAAACTATGATGCGAAAGAAGGTGTTTGCACCAATTTGTGATGTCCTTAAGCATGTAATTTTGAGTATAGTTCATAGATAAATTGGTTGTAAATTGATTTATCCAGTAAATATGTACTGTTTGTAGCGAAATTATAATGTTTAGTTAGTTGCATGTTGAGGATGGAAAGTTTGCCCTTGAATCCTCCAGAGAATCTGCTTGTTGGAACATGATTGAAAGTCCAACAATTTAATTCGTTATCTTGGTAAAACAAAGTGAGCAATGCATGTATGGTTAGGGAAAGACATCCTTACCCTGTTTTAATGGATCAGAATCTGTGATGCTTAGGTGAACCCTATAGTACCTTTTGGTTAAGCAGGTTGCTAACCAAAATTTGCATGGAGAGCTTGATTTGAACTCAAAGATTGCTTTTAAGCAATCGTTAGACAGTTAGTTCTTGACCTGCAATCACGTTTTCAGAACATGATTAAGTTGTGAAGCCTAGTGGACGGTTTGTTGTTTAGTAGCTATTTTTTGTTTTTGTAGCTCGATGAGAGTGGTGAAAACAAGTGGAGGGCGGTCAGCCTGACAGATCCCTCTGTGATCTTCTTTCCTTATGATGCTAACCCTCTCTTGCTACTTTGCTGACAACATGGGTTACTCCACGGACTGTGGCAAGTGCTATGAATTGCGTTGGCTCAACGGGACAAGTGGGGAGCTAGAGTGTGGTTGATTCTAGATTTGAAAGCGCACTTTTACCTTGCTGAAGTGCAGGTGTATAGTCTTGTATAAATAAAACTTCATGGAACTTCTGTTGTACGTTACCTGCAAGGCAGCAATGGTGAATGAACTGCTGTTAGACATATGAAGAGCGATCTAGACCCTGCCTCAGTTGGTATCTATCTCTCTCTCGTGATTTAGAAGTCCTTTTTGTAGCAAGAGATCTGGTGGCTGGCTCTTTTTTCCTTGCTAATTCAGGGTAGGGAGCAGCTGTCTGAACCTAGGTAGGGCGCGAGGTTGAATGTAAACATTCTGGGATCGCAAACATGCTCTAGATAATGCATTCTACCAAAGTGCATAATACCCTTCTACTTAAGGCTCGGGGACATTCAGAAAATGTTTGTCTCTTACATTTTTTTTATAGCTCTTTTCAGTCGCAGACTGGGATATTTGACTCATTGCACCTATCTATCTGCCTCAAGGGTATTCAATTTGAAGGTAATCCAAAGCAAAAACAAACTTCATAATTAGCGACTATAGTTGGTCACTGACATTACATTGGCATAGAAAATATGCATCTATCATGTCTTCTCAAAACCATTTACAATGTATCTAAACATCGATAGTTACATGACATGGTTTGATTAGATGCAATAGTAGTGAACTCTTCACACATTGCAATAGAATACCATATTCTCCATACAAATGTTGGTACATTCTAAATTTATCAACCGCTGTGCTAAGGTTTTTTGTGCAAGAGAAAGCAAAGCAAGAAAGCATTAACATTTTTCTCTCAGAACTATCACACTGAACCACTACAGAATATGGCCTGCTGCTCATGTAGTTCTTCAACCAAGCCGATTTGGCAGTGTTTTACATAAATAGTTGTCTTCAACCAACAACGACATACACAAATAGATAATCTAGATATTCAAACTCTGAGGCTCGTTAAGATATTCAGATAGATAATTTAGATATTCAGACTCTGAGTATTTTTTGAATGTATTTTAATTTTTTTCTTTGTAAAATGCGTGACATGTTTTGCAGGTAGAGCATGACATTTTTGGTGGCACAGGATTAATTTTTTGATGGTAACCCTTACACACTCTCTCTCTTAAATATATATATATATATACACACACACACACACACACACACACACACACACACACCCACACACACACATATATCTATATAGTAAGTTGATAGGACAGGCAAGATCCTGGCACTCGGAAAGAGACATGAATACTTTATAAATTAAGTCATTGCTTTTCTGCCTCTAGTCGGGCACTCAGTACTTCTATTCATGCAAATAAAAGTCTACTTTGGCATTATAGACTTGGTCACTTGAATCATGTTGTTGTACAACAAATGTCTAGACAATCTATTGTTGTTGATCTCGTCTATCCTCGTGATAAAGTCGAGTTACTTGTCTGTCAAGACTATCTGGTTGGTAAACAGACTAGGAAACCATACAAATCAAGCCATCAACATATTGGTAGAGAATTGTTAGACATTTTACATTCAAACATTTGTGGCCCGATGAAAAATCCTTCGCTAAAGGATGCAAAGTATTTTATAACTTTTCTTGATGAATTTTCTAGAAGGACTATGGTGTACTTTATAAAGAAGAAATCAGAAACCTTCAACTGCTTCAAAATCTTCAAGGAATGTGCAGAAAAGGAGACTAGAAGGACGATCAGGCCCTAAGGTCAGACAATGGTGGAGAATATATCTCTATCAAGTTTAAGGAATACTGCCAAAGCCAAGGCATTTAGCAGCAATTCATCACTCCTTACAGTCCTCCGTCTAATGGCTTAGCCGAGAAGAAGAACCGTACCCTAGTTGAATCAGCCAAATGTATGCTAGCGCATGCATCATTGCCCAAGAGATTCTGGGTCGAAGCTGTCTCCACTGCAGCTTACGTCCAAAACAAATATTCAACCAAGGCCCTCTCAGGCAAGACACCCCACAAGGTGTGGACAGGCTCTAAGCCTTCTATAAAGAACCTACATTAGAGGAGTTCTCAATATCAAAAAGACATTTATAAAGATACTTTTCTTTTTTTTCTTTAGTTTCGACCGTCACCAAGCCCAATCAAAATGCACAGATTTGAAATCTACATAACGTAGTTCAAATTAACATACAATATAGAAAACTTTGAAATTTGTGTTCGGACAGCATGAATGTATCCCATTGGTTTCTTCTTCCTGCCCGACACGTGCTAATCTTCCCGACGTCAATACCTCAAGTTAAATTTACCTACGCTGGTTAGTATATAGTGAAATTTTCTAACTATACTAGTTATAGTTATAGAAATATGGTATGTACAGTTACATAAAATATGGTATACGTAGTAACTGTGACTATGTTGGCATTCACATTAGATTAAATGTGATACGAAAAAAATTAAAACTAAGTATCATATCAGAGAGATTTTTGGCGCCCAAGCTTTGAAAATAGCAATGGCAAGGAGACCCAGATCTACAATCGATTCTGTGATTCTTTACAATGAGAAAGATGAAGCTGATAACTAGAAGCCAACAAAATATACGAAGAACTCGTGGGTATTGCTGCATCCATCATCAAAGGGCAATTTTCGACAAAAGAAAAGAGCAAAAATGACTTACAAATCTTATTAAAACAAAAATTTTGGGGTTTAAGACTACCCCGGGAGGTCAATCAGTATTAGAAGTCTTAGTGCAACATGTATATATGCATTCAGAAATCAAAGTACATGATATCAATCCTCATGATGATCAAAAATGTAATTGTAAGTATATCAAAACATATGCACTCTACAACAATCATAAGTGATTTCCTTTATTGCTGCTCTTCAGATTATGATGTAAATGCTTCAACATTGTTTTTTTCTTTCAGATTTATATCCATCATGCATAAGTGAATGGGAGCCTGCACAATCACTTGCAGGAGTATTAGACGTGTTTCACTCTGATGTTGGAAAGCTGCAATACAGAGGAAGAAGTCCAAAGGAAATTGCAGATTGTGGTATCTATTTCTATGAATATTTATATACGCCACAAACAGATGGAGGATTTGGCAAGCTCGAAGCAATTCCATTGCCTAGTTTTCAAAGTGATGAGTGGCCTACTCCTGACAGTATTGTTTCTGAATCCTTGAGATGCAAGCTACTCATTGATATTAGAAATGCTATGAAGATAAGCATAGGCTCAAAAATTGTTGACCTAAGTTGGTTTATCTCATTGCATATATTTGTTGATTTTTTCTCGAGTGCTAGTGTTCGCAGGACACCAACTTTATTTGTTTGCAAAGATTTATCAGATGAGACTTTGTCAGATCTCATGGATCAAGGCTGGGATAGCAAAACAAATAATGACATAGAATGCAGGATTAAAAAGTCCTCAATGATCTTTTGTTTTCATATTGAAAAGCAAATGCTCAGTCTCACATTTAGCTACCAGAGATACAAGAAAATTGAAGGTACATGGCTACCACTGGATCAAGACTTTGAACTAAATGGTCACACAAACTGAATGGAGATAAGCATTATCTACAATGAGGAATATTTGACTATGGTTGAGGTGGAAGAGCATTGGAAGCTTGATTTTATCTGTACAGAGCTCATGCTATTACAAACCAATCTACCAACATATTTATGATTTATCATCAATGGAAGACTCGTAAGTACTTTATGTTTATTGCCATTTCAAAATAGAACAAAATAATAGAAAATGTCATCAATTACAATTACACATTCACTGATATTTGCCATGTCACAGATGCAAAAAAGATAGGAGCTGATAACCTGCTGCAAAGATCTACCTACAACAATTACCATTGTGGGAGAACAATAGTTTCAAATAAACTTTAGTAAAAATCTGTGTATACACTCTTTCATTCAATAAATGAAAGCCCAAGTTGGGCATCTATACATGTATTTTGTGCTCTCAAATTCATAAACTAGAGTAGCATTTGATATATCAATGTATATATTTCTATGAAGTCTATACATGTATTTTTGTTCTATGCTATCTATAATTTTTCTGATCTTAATTTAGTATAACTACATCATCCTTTGCACCATTATCAATAACGGGAGGCTGAAGCCTTGCCCTAGCCAGTATACTCAGGATAATTTCTTGTCTAAGTCTGTACACCTGGCTTGATGTGTACTCAAGAAGTGTAAACTGCAAAATAAAACATTCATGTACTAATAATGGCCAAAAACATCACCATAATAGAAAACTAATCATGATTCCAAAAAAAGAATAAACATAATTTATTACCTTAGAAATATCAACATCTTGTTGAAGGACAAACCACTCTAAAAAAACCTTGGCATTGTATAATGTGTACCACCCACAACTGAATGAGTCATTTTGTTGGGGTGACTGCAAAATAATTCAGCACACAAGACATCAATTATGAAACAGAATGAATGAGATTGAAAATATTTCATTAGAATACTGATTTCAAAATGCTATTAAGAAAGACAGAGTTTACCTCCAAACTGACGAGCTGCCAATCCAGGAATGGGGAACGTCTGTAGGAATATATTTACTTAGATATGGAAGGTACATATCTACATCCTTATGCGTATTTCTCGTCGAATTCATCTTGACACAAAAACCTTTAATAATATTATTTACAGATCTCTTAATAGAGATCAGGTTTAAAGTCCAATGGTCAATTCAAAATAAAATTGAAATTTCTTTAGCTACAATTCTGAGAACTATTTCCATTGACAATGCCAATGTTAATGCATAAAACAACAAGAAGCATTTAATATATCTTACTTCGTATGATAAGGTATGAGCAGATACTTTGTTGCTGCTGTAAATCCACTTGTCAAACACTGTGGCAATGTGTCATTGTTCTCCTTGAAGGCCTAAAGCAGAAAGTTACTCAGACCCAGCAACTGATTTGATGAATCTCTTGCAATGTCATATTGCAAGAGTGTGAGCCCGGACTCTATCACAGGATCACTCATAGGAGCTCGTCTGACTTTGAGATCCAGGCAATCTATAACTTTAAAATTAATACTAAAATCAACTTCATCTAGTCTAAAGCAAAAAGGAGTACCAATAGTATCTATAGGATCGGATATGTCTTTCTCAAATTTAAGATAATCATCCAAATCTATATATGTATAAAAATTTGGAGGAGGAGGAGGAGGTGGATGTGTAGTATCTATAGCAATTGAAGGGATATCCAAAACAGAGGTAGCTATATTTATAGCATTATTAAGAGAAGCGTTATCTACAATAAATTTTGGGTTAGGCTTCACAGAATCTGAAGAGTTAGGCTTCACTTTCTTAGGAGCACGCTTGGGGACTGTCTGCTTCATAGGACGCTTTGTAGGAAGATCAGTCCTATCTACAGGAGTTGGTCTAGGAGCAGTAGGCTGAGATACATGTAACCTACAGTACCTATCCCTCATCCTCTTCAGGAGCTGAAATTCCTTGGGCATTATGGTAACCCTCTTGGAATGGATGGCAAGCAAAAAAGAATCCTCAAAAAAAAGGCAAATGTAATCTTCAGCAGCCTCCTGAAGGCACTGAAGAGCATTGGGTGTGAATTTAACCAGCTGTCCGAGATCATTTCTTGTTAGGTTCCGGGCAGCACGGTAGAATGGAGCTCTTGGGATCAACAGAGCTATTGAACTCTGATACTTGCATATCTAAGATAACCACCTGTTGTGGTTGCGCATTCTAGGTCTAGCGGGTGGTGTGATGGCAACCACAGGGGATGACGATGAGCCAGGAGACAAGAAGTCCCTCCTTGTCTACTTTCTCCTATCCATGGATGTGTACTATGTGATAGCGGACTTGTGCATGACGGTTAGAATGAGCAGGGAGGGATGATAAAGAACTCATAGAGGACCGATATGTACGGACAGAATGTATGGTATATCGGACCTGTGCGAGCCGAATATCAGAGAGAACGATTAGTTTTGAGGAAAGACGCACAAGTGCTATATGGGGTGACACGTAGGCAGACGTATCGGACCTATGCGCATGGAAAGCGATAGAAGAAATTTTGATTCTGAAGGACGCGCACAAGTGCGATATGCGGAGCCTAAAAAAATGTGAAAAAAATTCATCGAAGTTTGTGATTTTATATTGCGATTCGTACATGCGAAAGAACGTCTTGTCACACGTGTGGGAGTTGTACGGACAAATGCGAGAGCGACATGTGTCACCCTGTCACATTACACGTGTGGGATTTCTACGATCGAATGCGAGAGCGACACGTGTTTATGAGCAATCGAATGAACATGCGACACGTGTCCAAGTGTCATTTCACACGTGTGTAGGTGTCATCTCAAACGTGCCTACGTCTGTTGTCCAATTGAAAGTAGACACGTGTCCTAAGTCCGTTGACCACACGTGCAAAAATTTAGTATAAATGGCACAAAAACTGAATAATTTTTTACCTTTTTCGTTCTCGGAATTCGCAACATATCGCTTTTGTGCGCGCTCATTGTTGTCTGTTTGCTTGCAACTATACCTACTCGTGCACAAGTGCAATATTTTGTATCTGTTTGTCGTACATATCCATCTTCTGCGCCATTTGGATAGTTAGTTTTGGTTCAGTTCTCCCACGCGCACAAGTGCGATATTCACGTTACTACCATGGCCTCTTCCTCATCATCCTCAGAATCAGGCTTGAGTTCATTTCTGAGTAAATTTGGGATTAATGAAAACCTAGAATACTTCCACAGTCTATTCATGCCATATTTTTAGGACTGTACAACCAAATTTTGACGTATTTTATGAACATTATGTCAGATTCAGAGATATACTTAGCAAGCATGTTTTCTCCATAGGTCCACTCCAGTACATGCATTATACTGACCTTGTTCATTTCTTCCCAGCTTTCAGACATAGACTGGATAAAATGTTCACCAAATTGTTTGATCTTTTGAAACCAGTTCAATGTGTCCGTATTGCAACAAGAAATGTCGATTGGTTGAATTTCAGAGTAATTTTGTACTTTTTCTGTTAGTTCAGATCCCAGATGATGAAGAAGTTTCTGTTGCTGACCCTCCTTTTGCACCATCCTCTATTCAGTCAGCTATTAAGGATATCAGTCACTTTCTTATCGACACTCTTGATAAGAAAAGTGACTTTATTGATGTAAATACTGATGTTCTCCGAGATTCTTTCATTGGCCAAAATACATCTGATGATGAATCCAAATCTATGGAGGAGTCGAAATGTCTTTTCAATTTGCCAGTATATTATATTAATGACGATGTATATTTTACTACTGCTGATTTATGTAAATTTTTTGACTATCGTGAGGACGAGGTTCTATGTTTATTATCCGGCACAATTTCCGAATTCTCTGACTTTGTAGATTTTGAAACAGATGATCTTGTTGCTGGTATTGATTTTGATGATGAGGAGGGACTTATGACTGATGAATAATGTCTGAATAAGACTTTATCAAATATAGTTGAGGATGGGCGAGGCAGACCATCCGATGAAGAATTCACGGCATTTTAGTTCCAAATGGGCTTTCCTCATCCATCATTAATGCATTTAACTAATGATTCCACTTCAGTACGTGGTCGTTATATTGATCATCCTGATCTGGTTGTTGTTGATGATGAAGAATGTGTAAGTGTTTAATCTTACTTGCATTTGAATGTTTTCAATCACTGAATGTGTTTTTGCTAACATATGTCATATTGCAGGATGCTCTCATAATAGATGATTTTGCTGCAAGACGAGGTGGTTTCAGACAACACACATCCTCATTCCGAAGGGACAGTGGACTGGGCCACTATCTTAGGCATTTCTTGAAGAATGAGATCTGCATTGCTCATTCCAAGCTGAGCCCAGTCGGGGAGAGTCTTATAAGGGCAGTTAAAGCTTTATCATTTTACCTGGGAGGACATAAATTTGTTAAGACAAATAAGATCATTTTTGTCAAAAGATCTTATGTTTTGAACATTTTAGCCTTTATTGGTGGGAATATTTCTTTAAGGAGCTCCCTTTATTCATTGTATTCCACTTATATTGAGCTTAGTGGAAATAAGAATAATGCACATCTATTAGATGCATACGCTAGCATAGAATTTTTTCATGAAGATATTGCCATAGAATCTGATACAAGATCTGATGATGAATAGTTGACACTTTGTATTTAGGTATAATACAATCAATACATTTACATTGGGTATTTCTCCTCTCTTGTTCAATGAATTTGCAAAGAAATTCTGAACATGTCATGATTTGATGACAATTATGATTTTCTACTCATCAATCATCTAGTTTTCTCTTCCTGTATGAACTTGCATGCTTTTCTAAACTTGTTGTATTGTGTGGACTTTGTTATATGTTGAATCTGAACTCTGCGGTAGAACCACTGAAACAATTGACAAATGTAGTTTCGTTTTTCATTGGCTCCTCCATGTTGTGTATTTCAATGAAATGTTGCTTGTGCTTGCCAGTGTGACATCTCCATCCCTTGTGATGACCACACACTCAAGCTTCCATATGTATTTGCAAAAAATGTTATATGATCTCTTAGTAGGTGCTTCATATGTCAAAATCATAATGTTAGTCTTATGTTTGGATCTAAATATATATGAAAATTTGAAAGCATTTTGAAAATTTTATACTAACCATGTAATGAGTGATGTGATCTTCTCTCCATGCTTTTGATACTGCATTAACAAACTCGACACAAGTCCTTTGGACAACTTTCTTATCAATATCAGAGTATTTTTCTTTTCTTAAAATAGCAATCATACTATCAAGGTTTTTCCATACATCAACTTTTAGTACTCTGGTTTTGCCATCTTTCTCGAAGTCCTTAGTGGCAGCAATAATATCTGTCCACACTGAGTGTTGAATATTAGAAGCCTTACCAGTATGATTTGATAGAAAACGACGTGCTTTTGCTCCTCCTATGCTTGGCTTAGTTGGCATGTTCCCATTCTTTCCTGAAAGCTTTTCATCTTTTTGAATTTTGACATGTCCTTTATGGAGTCCTACTTTTGATAAAACATCTTCTAATCGAGAGATAGCTTCATTTGCTAATGATGTTGGCTTAGTATTCCAAGCAAAAACTATATGAAGATAAATGATCTTTTCTATTAATCTAACTTCTGTAGGAAGAGTGCAAACATGCACATTTTTTAAGGGGATAGGCAGCACAGACTTTCAGTTTGGATCTGCATATTCTCTAGTAATTCTTGTACTCCTAGTTACATCTTTTGCCATTTTCATGTAGTACAAACAATGGTGTTTTGATGTAGCACCGTGAGAGACATTATACATACATTTCAATGTTTTCAAATCACCTACTAAGTGCCATTCAACATTGAAGTCTCCAACTCCTGGAACATTGAGAAGTCCTCCATCCATATAGTCCTTGATGATCCTAGGATAAAATGTCCTTGAGAATATCCATGATAATATATCATGGTCCTATTTCAGCACCTGTCCAAAGAATTAATCAGACTTGGTTTACAATGTATTAATACTACTCAATGAATGTAATGTAATAATGAGTCTAGTTACCTGAAACGCTGCCAACCACCATATATCATTTTCTGACTGGACATTGAATCTGAAATCTTCTTGGTTCTTTGTTTGTGATGGAGCACCATTCATGAGAGTTATACTAACCCTCTCCATCTTCTACCCTTTCACAATTTCTGACTAATCTAACTTAAGTACTATGATTATTTTGCCATTCACCTTTTGATAGGTTATATCATAGAATGTGACAATGTATCTCAGCAAGTAATTTAGATCAACAAATAAATTGTTTGATGAATTATAGAATATCGATCTTCCATCAGTTTCATACACCTCCTCAATATGAAATGGAGTTCCAGTGATCTTATGCATACCTATGTTTAATGTATCCCTCTCTTTCTTCAAGTGATCTGTCCTAGGGATTGGGACTTTTCTAATTTGAACTTGCTTAAAAGCTTCTCTAATTAGTTTAAATATTGTTGCATATGCTTCCCTGTTAATACCTGCAAAATCACAAGCACCTTGAGCTATAGTCTTATTTAAAAAAATTTGAATGTCCACCATCAAAGACTCTACTATTTTACACTTTACATTTGAAATCCTATTGTTCATCATGATACGCTCAGTGGATTTGCACGTCAATATTGTGCCCAATGACATTCCTAGTGAAGCATTGTCTTTAATATTCCGAGGAGCTACTAATGCAGATCTACAAAAAAAAATAGATAGTTAACAAAATATCACCATAGCTGAATTTAAATCCAAATGTCATTGAAAAACTTACAAAAATCAGAATATGCTTACTTGAATGCACGGATCCTTCTATTTCGATAACCTCCTTTTGAAAGCGTTTGAATATCCTTGCAACTTTGTCGCTTTCGCTTCTTACTTTCAACTTTTCCTTTGCCAAATCCACATCCTTCAATAATTGTAAGTTTTCAATAAGAATAGACTGATTGCATTTGCTCTAGTTATGATTTGATATTGATTGTTATCTTCATAAGAGGATATCCGAATTAACTCACCTTCTAAAAAGTGAACTTTATTCATATGAAGTTGTTTTCCATGGTTCTGCAATCTTTCACAATATCCTAGTAATCCACTATGCCCATTGCATATCCATGTAACTAAATGAGTTATTGAAGAGAATGTGGAATGTGTCAAAGTGCTTGGATCTTGTGGATATAATGTTTCATCTATCGATAAATCCAAGTTTTTTTTTACTTCTGCCCTGTAACGAGAACGATCCTCAGTAGATATTTGAGTTCCTTTGCCTCTTTTTCTCTGCAAAGGTGCCAAATCAATAGGGATATCCACATGTAAATGATATAATGTCATCATCAAAAAAATAATAGAGTAATCAGATTCTATGAAGCAAAACAAAATACTTATCTTTGACTATATTATATACTATGTACGATCAATTCAATCTGCATGCTTGTTTGCTTGATTCAAATTTGGAAATGCCGCTCATTTTTTCATTCCAATAGGTAGTTGGCGCTCATATTTTCATTCTCGTGGAAGGAATGCATATGTAAATATTTTGCAATTTTTCCTGATTCGAATTTGGGGATGGAGGTCATATTCTAGATCCAGTGAAAATATTGCCCTTTTCGTAACCAATGGAGGGAATATTTTTGAATTTAGTCAAGTTATACTGCCTTAACTGTGACTATAGACACGGTGGTTAGATCATTGGGAGCTGGGGAGGCCTTGGAAGTGGTGTGGGCAAGCAAATAAACAATATTGTTTTTTTTATTTTGATATTTTTCTATATCCTACATGGCATTCCTTTAAGGGTCTTTTTGATATTGAGAACTCCTCTAATGAGAGTGTTTGGATGCGTTGCCTACACGCAGATCCAAAAAGACACGAGGAAGAAATTGGACTTCCAAGGTCTCAAGACCATCCTAATTGGATATACTTCATCCGATAATACGTACAAACTATATGATCCTGACCCAGCAAATCTTGTATAGTCGGGATACAATCTTTATCGAGGATCAGTTTGTTGACATCGAAGACAAGGATATTGCTCCAAGAAAACCTTCATCACCTGCCATTGACACAACTGTCCGAGCTTCTGGCTCAGACGTGTCCATTGTCGACCCACTTTTTGACAGCAAATCAGACGAAGACGTTGCTGCTACCCAACAACAAGTCCCAAGAGTGGTTCATCAGTCAAATCCTCCCAAAAGATCAACCCAAGTGTGCACACAGCCCACAAGTTATACTCCTGAGTCTGCATGTCTCTTAATACAGGAACTGACGATAGTTGAAGAGGCATTCAGCCAACCAAACTCTGATCTCTAGAGAGAAGCTATGGACAAAGAATATTCCTCTCTGATCAAGAACCAGACGTGGTCACTAGTTGAAGCTTCTATTGGCTGCAATATCATTGATTGCAAATGGATCTTTAAGATCAAATACAATGCCAATAGAGCAATTGATCTAAGGAAGACAATACTGGTAGCATGAAGATTCACTCAGATCCCCAACGTCGACTACAGCGAGACTTTCAGTCTAGTAGTCAAGCATTCGTCAATCCGAACACTCATGTCTTATGCTGTAGTTGTTGACTTGAAGTACACCAACTTGATGTACAAACAGCTTATTTGAATGGAGTTATACAAGAAGACATCTACATGATCCAGTCCTAAGGATACGTTTTGGAAGGTATCAAGAATTATGTCTATAAACTCCACAAAGCACTTTACGGCTTGAAATAGTCTGCTAGAGCTTGGTTTCCGAGGATCAACACATTCCTCATCGAACAAGGATTCAAACCAAGCACTGCTAATTGCAATGTCTATTCCAAGTCAGTACAGCAATCATTTATCAGTATCACCTTATATGTGGATGATACGTTGCTCTTCAGCAACAATACCAATTTGGTCAAGGATTCTAAGCAGATGCTGTTTTCAGAGTTTGACATGACTAATCTGGGCAAAGCTCACTTCTGTCTGGGCATTCAGATCCATAGAGACAGATTGAGATGACTGATTTATGTGAAGGATTTCATATCATTCAAGATCCAATCCATGTCCCTGATCTTTGATTACAATAAGGAGCAAACCAACAATCCTGCCAATGTAGAAAAATCAGCATCTACATACAAAATGAGATGCAAACTCTAAGAGATATTGATCAAACATGAATCAAAACATAAACTATAGTTGATGTTCGTAAAATTATAGTACCCTACTATATTTCACACATGTGGAACCGAAAATAGCAATCATTCTACACATAGAATTGCAAGATATCACCAAGATAGTGCACCAATGAGTAGTAGAACCCAAAGAGAACCATGTATAGTGATAAAATGAGAGAGAGAAGAGAGAAGATATGTCTCTCCACATTAAAAAGTGTTTATTGAATGTATTTTAAACTAATATAACTTCAAAAAGTTTATCTCTAAGTCTAAAATGAGTTTTGGCCTCATATTGACAATTTACCAAAATATGACTAAACTAGACTAAACTAGTTGAAATCTCTCACACTCCCTCTTCAACTAGTTTTGGCATAGTTTTGACAATAAAACTTTGATCCAACTTTAGAATGATATCCATCCTAAGTATATATCTCCTGTCTAAGATTCTAAAGTATCTTTCATAATTGATATAGAGAATAGTGTCCAAATTGGGTGCTTCACTATTTCTTACATCAATTTTACACATCAAGATATAACTAGAACATGAAGAACCAAATAGAATGTGAATGAAATGATTCCTCCATGTTTCAAACTTTGAACTCTCTGAAAAATTATAGCAACCAAACAATAAATGTGAGTAATGACCATTTGCTTGCTTGTCTCCTCCAACTTTGTCCTTTCTTGATATGTCTCCACCATAAACTCCATAAATGAGCCTCCATCTCCATCTTGCCACAAGATATCATCAACACTTGATGACTTGGCCATGAATGAGTGACATAATTGTTATGTACCATAACGGTACACCCTTCAGTGACGGCCTCACAAGGGACATGATGCAGGACTGGAGTTATCGACATGTCTAGGTGCCACGCATCATCATCCTAGGTGGTCACTTGTCACCGGCAGGACCGTGCTTGATGGGACCCACTGTGCTATGTCTATATAGTGGTGGGGCTTCCCTATTTCCATTCACTCAGTCTACCCAGGATTTGGTGGATGGAGAGCACATGCATTAGCTAGGATGTATCTCCAGGCCAGGAGATGTGTGCTAGGGAGAGTTGCTGAAATTTTTCACTTCTCACTTGACATTATTTATTGTAAATAATGATCAACATTATAACAATGTTGATGATCTGATCTCACACATGTGGAGCCTGTTCCCACGTTTGAAAGGAAGTACTTTTTATACTTGTATGTATCTAAATTGATTTTGTATCAATCTAGTTAGTGTGAATATGATATGACTAGTTTTTAGTGAAGTCGACTAGTCACCTAGAAACTAGCTTTTCCTTGCATGTGCATGAGTAAATGCTCCCACATCGCAAGTGGATGTTCACATGTGTGTATAGAGTTCTAGAAGATAAGAGTTGACCATTTTCCTTAGATCCTATTTTGTAGGGAATATTCCTATATTCTGGGAGACTAGCTTTTTGGATTTTAGCCATATTCTAGAAGGTCAGCTTTGGATAAGGATCAAGGATGGATCAAATGGATAGATCTGAGTGATGTGGCACTCTTCACATGTGTGAAGACCTGCTGGACTATACCAGACTCGTGGATGTACTTGATTCATTAAAGGATCATCATTTTGCTCAGAAGATTGATGAGACTTTTGCATTCTACACTTTTGTGAGATTTCTAGTCATTTGTCTTGTGATTTCTATGAATGATTGCTATCTAGAACTATTGTATTTGTTGTTTTAGGTGCAGGCCGTATTGTGGACAGTACTCCACACGTGTGAGGCCGCCTTCACTAATTTATGATGTGTTGATCCGTTGCTCTTGCTTAAATCCAAGTGTAGTGAATCTAGATCAAGATCTAATGTGTAGAACTTGATAGATCCATTGATTAAGCAACCAATAACTCTCTATGATTGTTAAGTACAGTCATTATTGTCCTAAAAACTGAAAATTTATCATGGTATCAGAGCTAAGTAAGAGAGTGATCATTTGAATCATAGAACATGCAAAGATCATTGGCAAAATTTGTTTTTGGCCAATACTAGTGAGGGTGAGTTCATCTAGAATGATAGCTTGTGTTCATTTGGATCAAACCGACTTGGAGGCTGTGTATGTACCTTTCACATGTGTGAAACTGTACAACAACTTTTATTTCTTCTTACTTTGTGTTTGTGGGTCCTAAAATCACAATTCTAGTTTATTTTTGGTGCTTTTTGAAGCATAATATTGATCTAGATTCAATCTAGCTAATGCCTATGACCAAATAGAGTTTTGGATCATTGAAGCATTTCCTTTTGGAGTCTAAGATTAGATCTTAGAGGCTGATTTGTTCAGATCCTTAGTTGAAGTAAAATCTCTAAGAAAAGTGTAAAGCAAAACTTTTTTGTGAGAGTGAAAGTTAGGAATTTTTGGCAAGATCTTTGTCTATCATTCAAGCTTGTGTGCTAGTTTGATAGAGAGAAGGCTATAGGCAATCTTGTGAGCTTTAGGCCTTTCATAGACTTTTTAAAATTCATAAATCTTTGTGATTTTTAGAATAGCATTCATTCTACAATGTCATCCATGGGTGGATATTTGTTGGAATCAAGTGAGAGCCTCACTTCCAAAAATTATTCCATTTGGAAAGTGAGAATGGAATCGCTCCTAGTGATCCATGGTCTCTTTGACATAGTTCTAGGAGTTTAGGAAGAGCCTCAAGCTCCCCAAGAACAAAGCAAATACAAGAAGAGAGCAAGATTAGCTCTACATTGCATAAAGTTGAATGTACGCAATGACCTCTTGAAGGAGGTGTCTTCTTGTGCCTCATCCAAAGAGGATTGGGATTCATTAAAGAGTATCTATGAATCCAATAATACTTCAAGAATCCTCATGCTAAGAAATCAAGTTTTCCAAAGCATGAAAGGAAGTGGAGAGAGTGGACAAGAGTATGTCCTTAGGATCAAATCTCTTAACAGGGAATTGAGTGCAATAGGAGAGAAGATCCAAGATCAAGAGCTAGTACAAATCATTTTGAATGGCCTAGGTGATGAGTATCATTTGCTATTCAAGACACTCTTCCATCCATTGAAAAGTTGCACAATGTTCTTGTGCCCGAGGAGAGTAGGCTTCTACACCTCAAGACAAGAATGGATGGCATGTCACTTAATGGAGGAGATGAGAAAGCAAACTTTACATCCAAAGGCAAGAAGAAACAACATCCATTCAAGAAGAATCAAGGCAAGGAGGCCGAGATGAAGAATGGAGGACCTACTTCCAAAGGCAAGGTGAAGAACAAGGCAAAGCTCAAGTGTTTCTTTTGTGGGAAGAAATGACACTTTGCCTCAGAATGCTACTTGAAGAAGAATCAACAAGCCAATGGAGATCAAGGGAACATTTCTCAAGAGGAAGAAGATGAGGATGGATTCAACACATCCTTAATGGTTGCATCTACACCAACTTCAAGTGAAGACACATGGTGGATAGATAGTGGGGCTAGTTCCCACATGTCTTTTAACAAGCAATATTTTTCTACTCTTCTATCTTGTAATGACTCTAAGAAGTCAATATACACTACTAGTGATCAAGCATGCAAGATAGATGGCATAGGATCTATTCCTCTTTGCTTAGGCACATCGAAAAGGATAGATCTAGATAATGTTTTGTATGTTCCTACCATTTCAAGAAACTTGCTTAGTGTAGGACAATTAATGGACAATGGACTAGATGTACATTTCAAGAATGGAGTTTGTTACATTTTGAAAAATGATAAGTGCATAGCTAGTGGCATTAATCAAGGTAGACTTTTCAAGTTGGATGCTAATGTTGCAAATGAAAGTGCGAACTTGGCTAGGGAGGAGTTATCTCAAGTGGAGCTTTGGCATAAGAGATTAGGCCATCCTAATCTTCAATCTATGGAGTCAATGGCAAGCAAGGAACTAGCTCTCAGCCTACCAAGAGCTTTCAAGAAGTGTGGAAAGATGTGTGAGGCATGTGGCCTTGCAAAGTCACACAAATATTCTTACAAGAGATCTTCATCAAGATCTCCCTCTCCCTTGGATCTCATACATTCTGATGTACATAGTTTTTCACATGCAAGTAATGGAGGTGCCTTGATGTATGTAGCTTTTATAGATGATTGTATTAGATTCACATGGATTGAGTTACTATCAGATAAAAGTTTTGTTTATGAAGCTTTCACTAAGTTTTCAAGTCTCTCGTAGAGAAGCAAATTAGTACTTCCATCAAAGCACTAAGATATTTTATTGGAGGGAGATCTTCATCAAGATCTTCCTCCAATAAAATGAAAGATTTTTGTGAGATCAATGGCATTAAATTGCAATACACTTGTTCCTACACCCCCCAACAAAATGGGGTGGCCGAGAGGAAAAATAGGAGTCTATGTGAGTGTGCAAAGTCTTTAAGACTTGATGTATCACTTCCATTAGAGGAGTTCTCAATATCAAAAAGATCTTTTGTAAAGATACTTTTTTTTTTCTTTAGTTTCGACAATCACCAGGCCCAATCAAAATGCACAGATTTGAAATCTACGTAACGTAGTTCAAACTAACTACAAACTAAAAATGCAATATAGAAAACTTTGAAATTTGTGTCCAGGCAGCATGGACGTATCCCATTGGTTTCTTCTTCCTGCCCGACACGTGCTAATCTGCCCGACGTCAATACCTCAAGTTAAATTTACTTTACTATGCTGGTTAGTATACTGAAATTTGCTAACTATACTAGTTACAGTTATAGAAATATAGTATGTACAATTACATAAATTATGGTATATGCAGTAACTGTGACTATGTTGGCATTCACATTAGATTAAATGTGATACGAAAAATTAAAATTAAGTAATATATCAGAGAGATTTTTGGCGCCCAAGCTTTGAAAATAGCAATGGCAAGGAGACCCAGATCTACAATCAATTCTGTGATTCTTTACAATGAGAAAGATGAAACTGATAACTAGAAGCCAACAAAATATACGAAGAACTCATGGGTATTGCTACATCCATCATCAAAGGGCAATTTTCGACAAAAGAAAAGAGCAAAATTGACTTACAAATCTTATTGGAAAACAAAAATTTTGGAGTTTAAGACTATCCCGGGAGGTCAATCGATATTAGAAGTCTTAGTGCAACATGTATATATGCATTCAGAAATCAAAGTACATGATATCAATCCTCGTGATCATCAAAAATGTAATTGTAAGTATATCAAAACATATGCACTCTACAGCATTCATAGGTGATTTCCTTTATTGATGCTCTTCAGATTATGATGTAAATGCTTCAACGTTGTTTTTTTTTTTTTCAGATTTATATCCATCATGCATAAGTGAATGGGAGCCCGCAAAATCACTTGCAGGAATATTAGACGTGTTTCACTCTGATGTCAGAAAGCTGCAATACAGAGGAAGAAGTCCAAAGGAACTTGCAGATTGTGGTATCTATTTTCATGAATCTTTATATACGCCACAAACGAATGGAAGATTTGGCAAGCTCGAAGCAATTCCATTGCCTAGTTTTCAAAGTGATGAGTGGCCTACTCCTGACAATATTGTTTCTGAATCCTTGAGATGCAAGCTACTCATTGATATTAGAAATGCTATGAAGATAAGCATAGGCTCAAAAATTGTTGACCTAAGTTGGTTTATCTCATTGCATATGTTTGTTGATTTTTTCTCGAGTGCTAGTGTTCGCAGGACACCAACTTTATTTGTTTGCAAGGATTTATCATATGAGACTTTGTCAGATCTCATGGATCAAGGCTGGGATAGCAAAACAAATAATGACATAGAATGCAGGATTAAAAAGTCCTCAATGATCTTTTGTTTTCATATTGAAAAGCAAATGCTCAGTCTCACATTTAGCTACCAGAGATACAAGAAAATTGAAGGTACATGGCTACCACTGGATCAAGACTTTGAACTAAATGGTCACACAAACCGAATGGAGATAAGCATTATCTACAATGAGGAATATTTGACTATGGTTGAGGTGGAAGTGCATTGGAAGCTTGTGACCAAGCCTCTTATGCCACAACTCAGTTTGCGATGGAATGGACGATACAAGTCCATGTTGTCCCTTAATTGTAGCATTCAACCTGTACAATTTTGTATTGGATTCTCTTACTCCATCGGCAATAACTTTGAACTTTTGGTTCACATCCTTCACAAAGCAACGATCATGGGCAAATTCTACTCTCAACTTTTGATCAGTAATGACTCCAACAGAAAGTAGATTTTTCTTCAAACCTAGTACGTAAAGTACCTCCCTGATCATCCTACTTTTGCCATCAGGTAGTTGGATTGAAACGGTGCCTATCCCCTTGATCTTGCACACCTCACCATTTGCTTGTGAAACGGATGTTCCATTATCCAACACTTTCAAGCTACTGAACCAATTCTTGTTACCTGTCATGTGTCTTGTGGCTCCTGAGTCAATATACCATGCTTGATCATCTTGATTAGATGACAATGCAGATATGAAGATGCTAGAGTCTTCAATCTCACCCTCATCAACAAGATTACCTACTTGTTTTGGTTTCCCCTTGCCTTGTTCCGCTTGGAATTTGCGACATTGACTCATCCAATGGCCCTTTTTACCAGAATGGAAGCACTTGCCTTTCTTCTTACTCTTACTGGCAAAACTCTCGTCCTTCTGAGACTTGGCAAATTGCTATTTAGACTTCTTCTTGCCCTTGAGCTTGCCTTGTTTTTGGCGTGTCGCAAGTGCCTGATCGTCAGTATTTTGATGTCTAGCTTTCACCATTTCTCGTCGTTGCTATTCATGCATCAAGATTCCTATGAGCTCGTCAAAGGTTGGCAATCTTTCTCTTGATGCTATTCTGCTCACAAACATCTGATAGGGTTCTGAAATGCCGCACAATGCATTGTGCACCAGCTCCACATCACGTATGCGCTCACCAATAGAATGCAGTTCATCCCTCATTGTCTTGATTCTGGTCATGTACGTCTGAATGTGCTCTCCTTGCTCCATGCAGGCACTATTCAACTTTGACTTCAGAAACATGATTCTTGATGGATTTGACGTCTCGAACTGCTCCTTTAGCACATCCCATGTATGTCTGGGTGTAACAGCATCACAAATGTGGGTAATGATGTGATCTTTCACTGACAAGTTAATGAAGGTCAAAGCTTTCCTCATCTTTTTGTCGAACACTTAAATATCCGCTTCATTTGGCGGCCTTCTCTCATCACGTGTGACGACTTCCCACACATCTTTCTCCATCAGTATGTTTTTCATTTTGAATTTCCACACTGCATAGTTGGAAATCCCGTCCAATTTGCTACTTTCACTCAAAATGGACTCTCCCATGTTTGCCATCGCAAAACTGCTTGAAACTTCTGCCATAGGCTAAAAACAGTATGACGAGGTCAACAGTGATGTCAAAAGTTGAAAATAATGACCTGCACTTTTTTCCTTACCAGGCCACTTGCCGCTTTTCCACCAATTTGAAAGCCAAATCGGCGTCGCCTTCCGAAATGCACTCAGTCGTCAACTCCCAACTACATGCCCAGTGAAATGGTGAAATCACTTCTGGAGCAGTCAGAACACTTTCTCCACTACAATCACTCTGTTTTGTTGTACCGTAGTTGTAGGTACAGTCCGGGTGCCCTTCGTTTGGAGGTTATAGCCTTTTGTTTGGGTCAAAACGGGCAAAGGACCCAAAAATAGGGACTTTTCTAGTTTTTGAACTATTCCTTCACCTTGAAGAAACTTCACTCTTCACTTGTGAAGGGACCCAACTCCAATTTCAGTATGAAAATTTTTAATGAAGTTGAAGGCCAAAATGCACTTCAATTCTTCAAGGCCCTCTTCAACAACCCTTCATACTCCATCCAATGGTTGATTCTGATCCAACTGTGGATATCCCTTCTGGATAGCACAAACTGAGCCGTTGATCTTGTAGCTTCTCTATCCAATGGGTCTGAGCACTCTTGTGCACTAATGGAGAGTCTTTTAAGCGCTACCCACTCCGAAACGCTATGGTTTCTCCCTGGTTCCACGCATGAATAGTCCGCGACCTCCCTATTTACGGCCGCGCCTCCCCAAGTTCATTTTTGCTTGATCTAACTCGCTTACGGATCAATTTGAGCATGATCTAAGGCCTGAAGCAGGGTTGTTCTACTGATACCAAGTCTGTAGAGTGTTCAATCATTAAATTCCGTGGAGAAATGGTGATTTTAGCTCAACTTGACAAAGTGGCTTTTTTCACCTTTTACCGCAAATCTGCTAGGTTAATTGTCTGGAGACAAATCTCGGACATAAACCTCAGAATCTCTCCATGGCTGGTTGACAATGTAATTAGCTTCCTTCTTGTCCTTACGGCATCCAAAACAGTGCACAAACAGCGAAGAAATCACCAGTTATGTATAAAAAACCGTAACCCCAAACCCGGTTTCAATTTTCAACAGGCTTCAAAATTGTCAATTTTTCACCAAATTTTTCCCTATCTGATGTTATGCACATGCTAATAATCCCTCTGCTGAGCTTGGCAAGCCTCTATAAACTAGAAACTGTGCACCAGTGCTTCTCTTTCCGTCTTCAACCCGTCATAAACCCCGAACTCTCAGAAGACAGTTCTCCCGAAGCTCTCTTCAACGGCGATGTTGTATTGTGTACACTCCCTGTACAGCTCTGATACCAACTTAGAATTTTCTTTGCACAGAACACAGATCATGCTACATAGAGACAGAAAACACTCTCCACAGCAAGCTCACATAGCAACTGTATTTCTCAAAATGAAATTACACTGTACATATAGTTGTTCACTCAGGCAACCTATGCCATTGGCGGGATGCGTGTCCCGTCGACTTGCCTCGTGGTGAGGCCAACTGATCCTTATCCACTGATAGGAACCACAGTATAGTAACACAATGATTCTACTTTAATTCTAATTGACCTTATTCCCACAGATGATCTAGTGCTATTGGAGGATTTGACTACTTTTGTACCCCATGAACCGGAAAGGATCATGGATACTCGACGACATCAGCTAAGAAATCGTTTGATTTCTGAACATCTGATTCATTGGAAAGGTATGTCAGATGATGAGGACACCTGGGAGAAAGAGGATGATTTAAGATTTAGATTCCCTGGTTTCTTCCCATAGAAGGAAGTTTTTATGGGGGGGAAATGTTATGTACCGTAACGGTACGCCCTTCAGTGACGGCCTTGCAAGGGGCATGACGCATGTCTGGAGTTATCAACATGTCTAGGTGCACACATTACCATCCTAGGTGGTCACGTGTCTCTGGCTCCATCAGCAAAACCAGCCAAGAATGCTATTACAACTCCAACAATAAGATAATGCAAGATAATGTAGCTAGTTTGTCCATATCTTGACAATTTGCACACATCCACATGAAATAGCTCAAACATGAGATAGAACAAGTAAAGTAAACTTGAATAACACTTCCTTGCTGCTCCTTTGACCTTACTTGAGTCTTCAATAAGCTGCAAAAACATATCCATAACATCTTTGCCAATCAACTCTCCTTTGATGCTCTTGACTACCTCAAAATTGCCAACTTCCTTTTTGCCTTGTTGAAGCCATTTGAGACCAGCCTCTTGATCTTCCTCTTGAAAATCAAAGTCATTGAACAAACTTTGTTTTCCAGATCCATTACTTGCTTTTCCAGTATGAAAACCATGAGAACCAATATCCACTTGCATAGCATCATCTACACAAGAAGATTCTCCAAAACATGTGAGTAAAACAAAGTGAATCGCTTCCACTTGCTTACCTTTCTCTTGAGCATCAAAGATATCAAAGATATGAATATCTTCAAACTTGAACCTCTGAAAATACTCCCTCTCAAACATATGGTCTAGATCCAACAAGATCTCATCAATGCTTGATCTCAATCTTCCATAAAGGTTAGTGAAAATAATGTTATCATCATAAATCAAAAGATAGATTCCAAACTTTCCATCCAACATGAAGTAGAGTAGGTGAAGATGAGCATCAAACCTAAGAAATCCAGCCCTCTTGAGTCCATAAAAAACATCAATAAGCTCACCAATGAGATCTCCCTTGCCTTGAAGAAATTGCCTCGATTTGCTCCGTGTAGTCTTCTCCAACCAACCTTTTGACATCTCGATCATGAGTGATCAATTCATAACCATAGAATCCTTTGAGTTAATGAAGAGATTTGAGATCCATGCCTTGTATCTTCCCAAGAACCAATCTTCCATTGCTCTTTCCTTCATAAAACATAGCCTCCTCTTCATATTGAGATGTTGATGTAGATCCACCTCCTCTTGATTGAAGCCTATACTCCTCATTCACCAAGATCTCTTGCAAATCCACAATACTTGGCAAAGTCTTTTGAATAGCAAATCAAGATTAGCATGATCATCCAACAATCCATTAAGTATAACTTGAACAAGTTTTACCTCCTTAACGCTTTCATCAATACATGCTAACTCATCATTTAATGCTTTAACCCTTAAAACAAAAGCATGAGTACTCTCTTCCTTCTTTTGCAAACTTTGAAACATTTGCCTCCTAAGAGTAATCAATCTTGATGTAGACTTGGATTCATTCATAAAGCTTCCCAAGCCTCTCAAGATGAATTGCTCTTACCAATCTCCTTGAGAAGCTCATTGGTAACATTCATCTTAATCATGTGTAGAGCCTTCTTTGCTCTCTTGTCATACCTCACTTGATCTTGAGGTGCTTGAGGTCTCTCCTCCACACCTGCAACAATCTCCATCAACTAATTCATCTCCAATAAGGACTTCATCCTCACCTTACAAGTAGAATAGCTGATTGGGTAAGCCTATCATTGCCTTCCAACATGAATCCACCACTTGTAGCCATGTTGCAATGACCTGATCTTCTTATTTTAACCTGTTTCAATGCACAAAGCACTCTCTTGAATGTCAACAAATGAACTCAAGAAGAAATCACAAAGATATGGAACCTCTCAAATCTCTTCTAGCACTTCTAACTAGAAAATCAACACATAGAATAGTGAAATATTGATCAACCTATGATCTATCCTCAATCTAATGATTCTTGCCACTTCCTAAGATGTTTAAACACACTCAAATTAAGTTCAGTAACCTCACAAACTAGAGATCCAATCAAAATTAGGGTTTTGACAAAATCACAAAAAATTGAATATCTCAAATTCTGCATGCAATTTCTAAAAAGTTGATATATCTTCTTGTAGACTCCAATGAGACCTTCCTAATGCACCAAAAATCATCTAAATCCAGTAAGCCAAGTGTGAAATCAGAATTGATCAAGTATATAACCCTATAATGAGTTTTGACCTACAAAAGGTCAATTCTACACATGCAAAAATGCCAATTTTTGAGTAGAAATCAATCTAGCATGCTCTAGCATTGGTAACTCCTCCAAATCCTTGCTAAACATGGCTGATCCTTTTCTTTAAAAAAAAAAAAGATAATCTGTCTTTCTTTTTCATTAAACCAGCTTTAGCATTACTCCATTAAAGTGGTCATTTCGATGCAACTAATGAAAGTATATAAATAGAAAATCCAAAATTTGGAGTACTATATTCTTTTACTGTATTTGACAAAAATCTTTGAATCGAATAAATAATACCTCTATTTAATAACAATACCTATTCCATTAGTTCTACAAAATTTAAGTTTAACAAGTATTTTACTCAAATCTTTTAGTTGTCATTCTTTAATGACCGAAATCACTGAGAATACAATGGCAACTCCATTGGTAAGAAAAGAAAAGAAAAATTATATGGATTTAAAAAAATCCATATCCCCAATTGAACTCATTACACCAAAAGTAATCTTACTCCAATGCTAGCTATTAAAAAGCATAGTACCTGAAAATCAAAACTTCTATTACTGGGTACTTTCCCAGGAAACATTCCGTGAAGAACTACAAATTTGCTATTAATTCTAATCTAGATCTAAAATCATAAATTTTCCATTAGAATCAACATGACTACAAACTTATGCCCTCATCTCCATTCTCGTATGGAGAAATCGATAAATCCATCCTCAAGGTCAACTTAAGTAGATTTCACAAATCCGGGATTAATTCAATCGAGGTTCCGAAAATTCTGAGCTTTCTTGCAAGCACTGATGCAACATCGAAGCAATGACAAAAAGCCTTGAATTTACTTTTTCGAAAAACAAATCCATGCAAAGCCACTAAGGCCTACAAGCATGTAGCACACAATGACACTTATTGATAAACATGCTACCACTGGAAGGGTCAATCACAAACATGCAATCGATTTCCCCATAGGAAAGGACATGCATAACAAAAAAAAATTATGCATAACTAGAGGTCCCAAACCCTAACCCACGAGCTTCAAAGGGAAGAAAACAAAAGGTAACTCTCATTATAGCCATAGGTCAGATTCGGCCTCTATGCTACGATCGCCATCGCTATTCTGATAGCCACCTTTGCCCACCATTGTTGGGATTCAATTGTTCCAAAGCAACGTACTCTGTATTTCTATTGTGTGTTATCAGTCTTGTTTCTACCAAGACATCATTTCAGCAAGTGCGCAGCCAATAGTATTTTGATATCGTTGTTTCTACCAATGATCTCACTCTGTACGCCAGAATGGATCCGTCTTCTAGTTCATCTTTGATTGACAAACTAGACAGAGAGAACTACCATCTCTAGCAGTTCGAGATGAAAGTAGTTCTACTTGCCAAAGACGACAAAGTGTCACATTTTCCAGAATTTGCAAAAAATTCGAAGGTCCTTTGAAATATGTTCCAAGTCATATGTCGGCCATGTGCCGGTATTTTGGAAATGCCAAAAATGTGAAATGTGCAAAACTTTAGAAGGAAAGCAGTGGAAGTTTACCAACGAATGGTTGCAGATCAGAAGTGCATCAATTACCAGCAAAAGGATCAAGATGAATGAACAGTAGCAATGCGCAATAGAACAAAAAAACAAAAGTGTAGACAAAAATACACTCTGATTGATAGAAAATGAGTACAAGAGCTTGAAGCATAAGCACGAGACAATGTAGCGCTAAAACTGGCTTCAGTTGAAAATCATTGCATACTCAACATAATCAGCATGATTACTGACTGAAAGATATAGGCTTTATTTACATGTCTTACAGTTCAGTACTTTGGATCTATCTACTTAATTAATTAGAGCCGCCTTGTAGTAGGTAGCCATCTTTGTAAGTACTAAAGTCTATGTACAAGTAGGTGGACTGTCAGTCTCATCTGACAGTACATGGATCGACTTTGCCCTGATGAGGGAGTCGAGGAGTTAGTCGAGAGTTGATGAAGTTTCAACGAAGTCAGGTTGTCGATGGAGTTGATGGATTTAGCGTTGAAGTTGATGTTGAGTAAGTCGATGTCGATGGAGTCGGATAAGTCGATGGACTCTATTGTCAATGTAAGTCAGGTGATGATGGAATGTCGATGAAGTCAAATTATCGAGTGAGTCGAGTAAGTCGATGAGGTTGATTGTCGATGAAGTCGAGTTGTTGATGATGTCGAGTGAGTCGATGGAGTTGGCTGTCAAGTAAGTTGGTGAAGTTGATGATGTCAAAAATGTCGAGTAAGCCGATGATGTCGAGTTGATGGAGTAAGTTGAGTATATACATGGAGAAGTCAAAGTCGATGAAGTCAGACTTCGATGACTTCGAAGTTGATGGAGTCGAACTTCGACAAATATTTCAGGATGCTCATTATCGAATGGATTTTGGACCTAAGTGGATCCTGAAAAACTTGGATCTTCAGATTTAGCATGTCGTTAAATCTGATATGATGATCCTTGGATAGTGCTTTTGTGAAGAAATCTGCTGCCATAAAATCTATCTACAGTAAACCAAGGACACTTCCTTGCTTTGCACTTTTTCTCTAAGGTAGTGATACCTGATTTTGATATGTTTGCTTCAAGGGTGAAATCGCGGATTTCGAGGTAGTGCAATCGTGCTTTGATTATCACAATATATGGTTGTTGGACGTAACTGAGCAAGGTCGATATCTGCAAGTAGGTTCCTTAGCCAAATTGCCTCCTTGGTAGCATTTGCGACAGCTATGTATTTTGACTCTGTTAATGATAATGCTACTGAGGTCTAAAGAAACTTAAGGTTTCTGCCCACAAAGCACTGTTAGCTTATGGACCGCAAACCGCAAGATCAGAATGTATTTCTCTCATTACAAAGTCTCTACTCTTTAGTTCGATTAAGATTCCAAAAAGGTCTATTTGCAGCTGTTCCATGTGAGATTGGGCCTTGATTAAATAAGAATACAAATCCCAAATTTGATCTTTTGGTGTCGATACCTCCTGCCCAATCTGCATCTATGTAACCTTCGAGAATATTGGCAGATTGGCTACCTCCATAATAGATGCATAGATATTTTTTTGCTTGGATATACTTCATGACCTTTTTGAATGCTTTCCAATAGGAACTGGCTAAGTGAACTGATTGAGTATGCAAGGTTAGGTCAAGTGCAGAGCATTGCATACGTTAGTGAGCCGATAATGGAGTGAAATGGATATTGTTTCATTTTCTCCTTTTCTGCCTCGGTTTGAGGACATTGTTCTTTTGATAATTTCAAACTAGGGTCGAGTGGAAAGTAGCTCGATTTTCAATTGGTCATTCCATACTTTTCCACCACATTAGTGAGATATCGTTGTTGACTGATATAAATTTGTCTGTTTTGGATCGATTTTGATGAATCTGGATTTTGAGGCAGTAATGGGCTGGACCCATATCAGTCATCTTGTACTCCTATGATAACATGCATTTTGTATCCTTCAATAAATTCAGATTGCTACTAAATAGTAACCATCTACATAAAGAGTGAGGATTATGAAGGAAGTCGAGACAGACTTGAAGTAGACATTTGAGTCTGCTGAATTTGAAATAAAATCATTTTTGATTAGAAATGCATTGATCTTCTGAAACTAGGCTCTTGGTAATTGTTTCAGACCAACAAAGCCTTGTGGATTTTGCAAACAAGATGCTCCTTATTCTTGAGCTCGTATCCCTCTAGTTGCGACATGTAGATCTCCTCTTTGATAGTCCCATTCAGGAAAGCTGTTTGGACATCCACTTGGTGGACTCTAAGATCGGTTGTAGCTGCAAAGGAGAGTAGTAGTCGAATCGAAGTATGCTTAATGACATGGTTGAATGTCTCTGAATAATGTAGATTTGATATCTGAGAGAAGCCTTTGGTGACCAGTCTAGCCTTGTATCGATTTAGTTTTCCTTCAGCATTATACTTCATTGTGAATATACATTTGCATGAAATCAAATTTTAACCCTTTTGCAGCTCAATTACAGTCCATGCCTGATTCTCAATTAGAAAATCAAATTTTGTGTCCATTGCAGCTTTGCATTGATCAGCATCTAGAGTTGACATTGCCTCTCATATAGTGCATGGTTCCTGCACAAAGTAGTAGGTTGGATCATCCATAAATCGGGATGGAGGATTTCTGGACCGATACGACCTTCTAGGTTGAACTTTGATCATTTGATGCGATTCAACTCATTGAGGGTCTGACTCACTATTGGAGTCTGTGTCAATTTTTTGGTCACTGAGTTCGGAGCTCGTGTCGACTCTAGGATCGAAATTCGATGGACATTTTCCCTTGTAGTCAAAGAATTGATCTTCCACAAAAATGACGTCTCTGCTTGTGAATGATTTCTATGTGTTCGGACTGTAGAGCTTGTATGCCTTGTGGTCTGGGGAATAGTTGATAAAAATCAACTTTTTGCTAGTGTCGTCTAGCTTCTTTCTTAAGTCAGTAGAGATTTGAGCGTAAGCAATGCATCAAAACACTCAAATATGCTTGAGTGAGGGTTTCTATCCTGTCCATAACTCATGAGGTGTTTTGCACGGTCGAGATCTGACGTGAGGCGTCGGTCGAGATCTGACGTGAGACGTCGATCGAGATCTGACACGAGGGCATCAGTCGAGATCGTAATGGGAGCCGTCAGTCGAGATCTGATGCGAGGCCGTCGATCGAGATCTGACGGGAGGGCGTCGGTCGAGATCTGACGCGAGGGCGTCGGTCGAGATCTGACGTGAGGGCGTCGGTCGAGATCTAACGCGAGGGCGTCGGTCGAGATCTGACGTGAGGCATTGGTCGAGATCTGACGCGAGACGTCGGTCGAGATCTAACACGAGGGCGTCGGTCGAGATCTAACGCGAGTTGGGTGAGATCTGATCGATGAGCATCGGTTGAAATTTAACTCAAAACTTTACAAGATATTGTAAATAGGTTCTGTCGAGAGTGAGTGCGTAGTTTCAATAGGGAAATGAAACAATATTTCGTCCGGTCCAGACGGGAGTCGTGAAGCTCGGCTAGGATAAGAGCGTGAAGTCTCGGTCGAGAGTGGAGCTACGCGTCGGTTGAGATGGAAGAGACTAGCTCGTTAAGGCGATTTGTTGGAGTCTTCAGAGCAGTGATTTTGCTACACAGATTGGAATGGTATGGTTGGGTTGAGTGTCTATGTAGCTGTGGAATGGCACCAAATGTTCACAAATTCCACTGAATCTGTGAACATGGTTTCATTTCTTCTCTACCATTCCTTCTTCTGTTAGTTACGGTTCTTACGGTTTGATCTTCTTATTAGAATAGTTTCCAACAGGAACGTTTCCTTAGTATACAATGGGTATTTCCCAGCCTGTCAGTAAGAAGAGATGGATTCGTTACTCAACTACATGCATAAACAAGCCATGCAACCAGTCCTAGCTCAAATAGATTAGTGTTTTGAATCAGGGAGTAATTCTACAAACTATCTACTAAAATCAAAAAAGAAACAAGAACAAGATTAAGCTACTCAACCAAGAAAACAAGACAAGAAAACTAGAATCCTAACAGCACTCTAACAGTCCAAGAATCAAGAAACACCCATTTCTTGATGCTTAGAATGCCCAAGAACAATCAAGAACTAGAATGTAAGAAAATATGCAAGATCTACACCACAATTCCAGCCTATTTAGCTTACTTGAATGCTGATTCCTACATTAATCCACAAACAAGAAATGAAATCTAATCCACAACTAAAAAACAAAAGATTAAGCAAGAAACTAATTAATCCACAACCCAAAAGAAATCAAAGCATGCTCATAGAAACTTCACTCAAGAACATTGCCATGAACAAGGAGCTTAGCAACCATCAAGAACTCGTGGAAGATCTTCTTTATTAACTCAAGAGAAGTCGACAATACATTCAAAGCTCCCTCACAAGAGAGGGGGGCCCTTAAATAAGCAAGAGGGCCGCCCATGTGGAGCCCAAGTGGCAGTTCCACCAAATTAGAAATTACATGTGGATTTTTCCCTTCCACTAAAGGTCACCATCAAAAGGTGACTCACTCTAAATTATTTAAGGGGGTCCTACATTTATTTACAAAGCCTAGGAAATACAACTAGCTCCTACATGGTCGTTCCTTCTCTGGGATACACCATGTAGGCTCACATAGATAATTCACTGTCATCCTAGCTAGTAATTTCTCGGCTCTCGTGCTTGGCTCTCAGCTTCTTCTGCTCTCCTCCTTCTGAGACCTCCTCGGTCATGGGTGAGAGATATTCTGTGTCTTCAGCTTGGCTCCGCATCTGGGGATTCTCTGAAATCCGCTAACATCAAGGTCAAGTGGAAAGTAGCTTGATTTGCAATTGGTCATTCCATACTTTTCTAGCACATTAGTGAGATATCATTGTTGACTGATATAAATTTGTCCATTGGATTGATTTCAATGAGTCTGGATTCTGAGGCAATAATGGGCTGGACCCATATCAGTCATCTTGTACTCCTATGATAACAAGCATTTTGTATCCTTCAATAAATTTAGATTGTTACTAAATAGTAATGTATCATCTACATAAAGAGTGAGGATTATGAAGAAAGTTGAGACAAACTTGAAGTAGACATTCGAGTCTGCTGAATTTGGAATAAAAACATTTGTGATTAGAAATGCATTGATCTTCTGAAACCAGGCTCTTGGTAATTGTTTCGGACCATTCAAAGCCTTGTGGATTTTGCAAACAAGGTTCTCCTTATTCTTGAGCTCGTACCCCTCTGTTGCGACAGGTAGATCTCCTCTTCGATAATCTCATTCATAAAAGCTGTTTGGACATCCATTTGGTGGACTTTGAAATCGGTTGTAGCTGCAAAGGAGAGTATAGTCGAATTGAAGTATGTTTAATGACAGGGTTGAAGGTCTCTGAATAATCTAGATATGAAATTTGAGAGAAGTCTTTGGCGACCAGTCTAGCCTTGTATCGATTTAGTTTTTCTTCAACATCATACTTCATTGTGAATATTCATTTGCATGGAATCAGATTTGAATCCTTTGGCAACTCAGTTGCAGTCCATGTTTGATTCTCAATTAGAGAATCAAATTATGTGTCCATTACGGCTTTGCGTTGATCAGCATCTGGAGTTGACATTGCCTCTGATATAGTGCACGGTTCCTGCACAAAGTAGTAGGTTGGATCATCCATAAATCAGGATGGAAGTTTTCTGGACCGGTATGATCTTCTGGGTTGAACTTTGATCATTTGATGCGATTCGACTCATCGAGGGTCTGACTCACTGTTGGAGTCTGTGTCAATTTTTTGATCACTGAGTTTGAAGCTGGTGTCGACTCTAGGATCGAAATTCGATGGACATTTTTCCTTGTGGTCAAAGAATTGATCTTCCATAAAAATGACGTCTCTACTTGTGAATGATTTCTATGTGTTCGGATTGTAGAGCTTGTATGCCTTGTGGTCTGGAAAATAGCTAATGAAAATCGACTTTCTACTAGTGTCGTCTAGCTTCTTTCTTAAGTCAGTAGAGATTTGAGCGTAAGCAATGCATCAAAACACTCAAATATGCTTGAGTGAGGTTTCTATCTTGTCCATACCTCATGAGGTGTTTTGCCATTCAGGGCTTTTGTAATGGATTGATTCTGTAGATAGGCAGCAGACGTGATAGCTTCTACCCAAAATTTCTTTGGAAGAGAGGCATGGGCCAGCATGCTCTTGTGGCACTTTCGATGGGTGTCTGATTCTTCCTTTCAGGTACACCATTGGACTGAGGTGAGTAGCTAATTGTAAACTGTTGGTGTATTCCATTTGCCTTGCAGAACTCTTTGAATTCAGTGGAGATAAATTCTGCCCCTCCATCAGTGCGTAGAGCCTTAATCTTTCACTAGGTCTGATTTTCTGCAGATGCTTTGAATTGTTTGAAGAACTTGAATGCTTCAAATTTGTTCTTCAAGAAGTAGGTGATAGTTCTTCGAGAGAAATCATCAATAAAGGTTAGAAAATAAATGGCTCCTTCTATGGAAATAGTCTGCATAGGGTCACGAATTTGGTAAGATTTGGAACGTGAAGAACATTGGGCAGAAATTTTACATCGCCTTTTTAGAATTCGGTTGTAGTCATCTGCTCCATAAGATTTTTGAAAGTGTTGAGATGGTTCCAAATACTATCTTCATCAGACATCTTCTTCCTCATATAAGTAGTACTACCTTCATCTTGAACTTTCAAAGATGATAATTCTCTCCATCAAGTTTGTCAATCAGAGATGAACTAGAAGATGGATCCATTCTGGTGTAGAGAGCGACATCACTGGTAGAAACAACAATGTTAAAATACTACTAGTTGTGCATTTGCAAAAAGGATGTCTTGGTAGAAACAAGACTGGTAATCCGCAATAGAAATGCAGATCACTGAGCCACCTGCTCTGATACCATGTCGAAAAACTGTGAGATACTGGTGGGAGTATTGATTGATATCGGATTAGTAGGAATCAGATAGAGACAAAACTCTGATATCAAGTTCGAAATGTGTAATAGCAGCAGAAGTTTTAGCAACAGATGGTTGCGGATTGGAAGTGTGTCATTTACTAGCAAAAGGATCAAGATGAATGAACAGTAGCAATGCACTAGAACAAAAACAAAAGTGTGTACAAAACTACACTCTGATTGATAGAAAATGAGTACAAGAGCTTGAAGCATAAGCACGAGACAATGTAGCACTAAAACTAGCTTCAGCTGAAAATTGTTGCATACTCAACATAATCAGCATGATTATTGTCTGAAAGATACAGACTTTATTTACATGTCAGAGGCGGCAAGGTAGTGACAAGAAGACATGCGACAGATGCAGACGTGACGGCCACACAGTGGATAAATCCTGGCTAAATCCAAAGACTGAGTGTATACATTGTCATAAGAAAGGTCATGCATCCATGGATTGCTATGACAATCCAAGGAACAAGAAGACGTGGAGCAGGAAGGAAAGCACGAACAACACATCATATGTGGAGGAGCCCAAATCCTCAAAGATGCCTGAAGATCGAGCTAGCAAAAATTCTACTACTTACCAATGCACTGATATATGTACAGCATCCACATCTAATGTTCAAGACATAGTTCTTGACTCAGAAGCCACGTCACACTTTGTGATGACAAGGCAGATGATCATCGACTTCCGACAAACTGACTCCTCCAGATACAACGAAGGATTCCTTCAGAGCGATGGAACTCCTAAAGCTGATACACTCAGACATCTGCGGACCCTTTGATGGTACTATCTGTCAAAGGATCAAGATACTCCATTACCTTTATCAGATGATTACAGTAAGTTTGTCATTGTCTATTTCATCCACAACAAATCTGAAGCTCTTGATAAGTTTACGGAATATGTAAATTGGGCTGAGAAGTGGACCAAAAGGAAATTCAAGTAGATTAAGACTGATAGGGGAGGAGAATACATCTCCAACCATTTTATCAACTTTTGTAAAAGTCATGATATTCCTCACAAGCAGATAGCAGCCTATACACCACAGCATAACAGTGTAATAGAGAGGAAGAACAGGACTCTCATGGAAGCTGCAAGATCTATGATGGCCTACTCGAAGGCATCAAGATCACTATGGGCTGAGGCAGTAGCTACAGCCGCCTACCTGCAAAACATGACAAGAAACTCAAGCATTGCTCACACTACTCCACATGAGGTATGGTGGAGAAGCAAGCCAAACCTAGCTCATGTTCAGATCTTCGAATGTGTAGCATATGCACACATACCAGATAAGAAGAGGAAGAAGCTGGACAAAAAGGTGGAGCAAAGATTCTTGGTTGGCTATGATATACACTCTGCATACTACAAAGTATACATGTCTGAAACCATTGAAGTGAAGACTGTTAGAGATGTCAAATTTGACGAGACATGAACGATGGCTGAAGAAGATCCAATCAGCTATGAAGTTCTCAACAGACAGTACTATGACCTGCCAACATCAACAGAGGGAGCGGACCCTGAACATCCACATGAAGATACTCAAATTCTAGCTGAACTGAACGATAGTTTGGATGATGAGCAAACCGACATATCGGGAGTACTCGTCACACTGGAAATACACCGAGGTCCCGCTATCAGCAGACAGGACAAAGGCAAAGCAGTTGTTGAGCCTGTATTATCTCCAAGGAGATCTGCAAGACAAAGGAGAGCACCAGTCATATACGTACCTGACGGCTCATCTTGTGCTCAAGAAGAATTCTGTGGATTCAGTAGTGAACCACAAACTTATAAAGAAGCTATCAACTGTCTAGACAAGGACAAGTGGATCAAGGCTATGGAAGACGAAATGAGCTCCATGAAGCAAAACAAGGTATGGACTCTCGAGCAACTACCAGCTGACAGAAGGACTGTCAAGTGTAAATGCTTGTTTAATTTCACCAGTAGATATATTTTCGTTGTCATTAAGACATTATCTGCTATTCATAAACACATATTCAGATTAGCAATAGCTATATGCTTCTTTGGAGGATAATTGGTCGCAGCCTAAAGCAGTAGACTTCACCAAAAGATCGGCTCCATCTGAACGACAACATGAATCAACTAGAGAGTCCGCTATATTGCCAACAATGGTTATAGAGCAACCCGATTGCTCGGCCTTATTGAGCTCTTCAAAGACTCAAGGTCAGTGATTCCGTCAATGGTATTGGAGCGGAGCTCATCAGGGTTTCCAATAGTGGTATCAGAGTGAAACAACTCGTGTCTGGTTATCAATTGAGCGAGATCTAATTCCAACAAACTCAATATATCTTTGGTGAATAACTCGAGGATTTAACGAACAAAAAACTGTCTCATGTCCAGAAGAATTTCATAAATGACAATAAGTATCCGTCATACGCCTTTTCATCGTTGGACACTCATTTATGGTGTGATTTCCATCACAAATCGCACAACACACATTTTCTCTTCTAGGAAATGTTTTAGCCGTTGTTTTATCGCTCTTAGCTTGCTGCTCTTCCAATGCTTTCAACTTTGCATCGAACTATGACTGCATCTTCTCTAGCTGCATCTACTATTTTTCATCAAGTTTTTTGAACTTATTCATCATCAACTCAACTGTTGCATCGATGTTCGTAGATGCAATAGTTGGGCGTATTGTATCATCCATTGCATGTTGTAATGACGTATAATCTACTCGATGTTTGAGTTCACGTCTGATCCTCTTCGGGGGATCTACTAAGAACCACATAGTCATAGCGTCATTATTAATCAGTTCAGAATCACACTCTGATCTAAGATGCTTGACCCGTTCAATGTAATCTCGCACCCCCTCCTTTTCTTCCATTTTAATTTTACTTAAAAGTAGGAAATGATCTTCCAAGAACTTCGTGGGTTTAAATCTCGTGATGAGGGCAGCTTTAAACTACTTCCCAATCAGATCGTTCTGTCAAGTCTTGATTGTAAAACTAATCTTGTGCCGCTCCAGTTGAGGACATAAGAAATAATATAAGTTTATCCCCTGGATTAACTTCACCATAGACCTCACATGATTCAACAAAGAGAAATCTAACTGGATCAGATAACCCATTATACTTTGGCAATTCTAAACGAGGAGTTCTTCTAATAATAGGACATGGTGGCAACTCCACTTCAGGTTCAGAATGTGAGTCGGATACTCTTCCAAATTATAATGAGATTGGATCTAGATTTTTCAATTAACTCCTATCTCTAATCAGATAAATAAAAACTTTATCACTTGGCCATAATCATATTTGATTATGGAAAAAAGATCTTGATCAAGCGAGTGTGAAATACGAATTTCTCTTAATCAATATCAAATGTAATAGAATCTTCCAAAAATTTGATAGTAGCTAGACAGTAGCTAGATCTAATAGATCAAAACTCAAAAATAATATTGGCGAAGGTTGACTCGACAAGGGTTCTTTCAATACTATTTTGGATAGAAAAATTACTTATCTGGCTACTTTTGACAAATTTGAAAAAACTAACCTTCGCTTGATTGATAGTAGGTAGATCTGATAATGATAGGCCTAGAAAAACATTCCAACTTCCAAAAACCTCACCATGGTCCCCGTGGGAATTGGGTCACAGGGACCTACTTTTATTGTTAACACCTACCACTTAATAACATTTCAATCATCAATACCTCTTCAAAGTCATGTTAGAGAAATATGATCATGTAATTCTTTAAATTTTAGTAAACACTTCAACAATTTGAGATTGTTCTATTTTTCAAGGCATTATGGGGCATAATGCTCTAACCAACAAGGTTTGTGCCCATAATCACCTAGGTAGAGCAATATGCCATATTAATCATTGAGGCAAGTAAAAAGTTTTCAAAAAAATAAATGTCGTTGTTTATGCTTGGTAAAGCCCACAAGTAGGTGGCTCAAGCCCCCACTAGTAGGCGTTACCCCTTACACATGCAATTTCCTTCTAAGATGCTTGAAAAGTAAAGGCACTTTAAAGTGTATGATGGAAAGTTTTACCAAAGGATAATGTTCTTCATTGAAGTCATTTGTCATTAATACGTTGACAATTTGAAAGGCAAAGGGCTACCTATCAAAATCAATTAACAAAAAAGCTCTTGCTCATTATAAGAAGGCCTACACATTTGAATTTGATTTTTTTTGAGAAAAAATAAAATGTAGCTTTTCAAAACTTACAAAATTTTGAGAAAATTTGAAAATTTTGACAAAAGTTTGGGTCTTGTCATGGCCCCGGTCGAGGGAAAATGGGAGATGGATTGTTGTTATAAAAGGATTGTTGACTTTGTAAAAACCTATTACTTGTTTCTTTTGTAGGAAGATTTATAGCCCGAAGCATACGTGTAAGACTCTAAGCCTTGAACTTTAAAATATAGAGGATAAGACATTGTAGAAAATTTTACATTCTGAAATTTATATCTCATGTAGTAGTTTGACACATTTCTTGGTAAAAGTTACATAGGTAACCAATACAAGACTAATTAAGAACTTCATAACAAAAATCTCAAAGAAATTTCTAGGAGAGATAGGGGTGGGCAGAGGCCAAACAAAATAAACTTTTATGAGAATTTATGAACATTTTAGAACATTTAGTTAAGATAGGTACATTCTTAGTGAGTCAGATAAAATATTAATGCGCTAACCTTTTCAACATGCTAAGATATTATAATTAACTCCAAATGTTAGTAGTTAGAGGAATTTAACGACAACAGCTTTTGAGTTAATGATTTTAGAAGCAACGTATTTTCAAAAACCGACATGTGTCCATTGCGGCAAGTGAGTTGACCTATTTACTACCCCCGAGAAGGCATAGGCTCAAAACTCAACCCCTCCGTAGAACTTAGATATCTAAGGAGCTTGCTGCAATGGGCAACGGTGGCTGGGTCTGCTACATCTCATCTCCCTTCATTAACCGACTCACCACCTACCTCTTCACTTTTCTGATCTGCTGCAGTCAGTTGGCAGACTCCCACTGACATCATCATAGTTTTTGCACTTTTATTTTTAATACCAGGATCTGGGTTAATCTTAGCTTTATTGCAAGCTTCACTCTTGTTTGAGCTTATTTTTGCTTAAACTTCCCCTTCTGCAAGCTTCGCTCTTGTTTGAGCTTATTTTTGCTTAAACTTCCTCTTCGGAGTGTATATATCTTTTTCATCAATGTACCTAATAGTTTTTTCCATGAATAAATGCACCACATCATGTAGCTTGCTAAGAAAACTTAAGGAAATGGCTTGGCAGAATGTAGGTATTGTATAAGTCTACTAGTCTCTTATATGTAGGTTAGATGAACTATGAAAAACATAAAACATGTGCTATAAAAAAGAGGTTGCACAGGGAAGCCTTGAGGGAGGTTATGTAAAAATTGTGTCCATCATAGTGGGGTGCCCTGGGTAGAGTTGTTGATTGCCATCGGAAAGGTGGAGGCTCAAATCCCAACCATCCGTAAATGGCATTGCCAAACGTATATGTTGTATATAAAGATCACTAGTTGCTTAATATGTATAGGTAATGGATTGTTGGTGACTATTCTGCCCAGTTTTTTGACTCATTAAAAAGCAGAATAGTCACCTGTTCTTTTTTTTAAATTGTGCTGATTTTGCCTACGCTGCCACGTGGCAACGTTGGATTGGTTTAAGTTTTTAAAGTTTTGATTCTGCCTGCGCCTACCACATGGCAGCGTCGGTCTAAAAAAGGTCCAACAATCCATTACGCAATGGAATGGGCCGGGCACAGGCCATTCTGCCCGGTTCAGCTTTCCAAAAAAATTTAGGCTCGCCCCCTCCGAACCTCACCTAAAAAAATTCTGGAAAGCTTTACCACGCAAAATGGCCTATGCCCGGCTCATTCCGCTTTTTTGTGAGAATCTACTCCCTTAGTAAAAATTGTGAGAATTGGGACCAAAACGCTACCCTAAGTCCTAAATTCCTAATAACTAGTAACGCCACGGGGATTGGAGTTACGTCCATCTGACATCATATCCACGTTAGGGCCCAGACGGCAGATACGCTGTCACCACTCAAGTTTCAACAGTCATCTTTGAGAGGAGGGCCAAGAGCAGAAAAGGCGAGTCAATTTGCTCGGAGGTTGAAGCGTTGTTGTCTAGCTCCACAATTGTCAGCAGCCAGCTTACCTGTGGAATCTGGACTGAGTCAGGGCCGGGCCCAGGCACCAGGCCCCAGATGGACGCTTTCTGGCTCATGGGTGAGGAATCATTTCGATCTCAGGTTTCCTTTTCACAAATCATTTGTTTTGATCAGTGCATATCATTGTCTGACGGACAGACATGCTTGGACCTTTTCATGGGACGGGAAGGAATTATGGTGGGAGTCGGGACGTATTATGTACACCACCGAATCCCAACTCTCACTGCCTGCCAATTACCTAATCACGGATTCACGGTTCATGAATCATGAATCACAACGTATGCAGAGGAGATGGATCATGATTCAAATTTCATGACAATGTTAAGACATGTGAGGAACCCATGTATAACACAAACGCTTGATGCAAACTACAAAGTCCACACGTTAGTGAATCATACCACTGATATTACCAGTAACCAGCACAGTCTTTTTATTGGCTGATTGATTCAAGTGTAGTATGTGACTACCCACGTGGCAAACATCTCCACTCTTCAGGAATAAACATCAGTTAACGATCATAGTTGAAACCTTAGACCGTTAGACGATGCGCACTCTTTAGGAAATTTGGTACTGTTCATCGTTTTCTTAAAAAGAATATCTATTAAAGCTATTTGAGTACGAGTGAAATACGGTTCCCCGTCCTGAACCCATTTATTCCCATGTACAAACTTTTGACATATAAAGTGGGTTTGCTTTTGATTTTGTTATATTAGATTGAGCTATTGGCTCACCTTTGTTAACCTACAACTCTAATCATTTAGGTGCATACATGTTAAGCAACTCAGGTGGTCTTTATATACAACATATACAACTAATGCCATTTACAATTTACAGAGCTTAGCTCCTTACATGTTACTATTCATTTTCAAATCAAGTGGTCTCATGTATTGCATTTGCAAGGTAGTTGTATGAGGTCCTACCTCATAGGCTATTCTACTGGGGAAGGCTTCCGCTGAGCCTAAGGTGGAAGCCCTTCTGTTGGCAAGAAAGGCCAAGAAAAGGGCCCATCTCCACATGAAAACTTTTTAAATTTTTCTTGCATGCACCTTTTGGGCAAGCGAAGTTTAGAAAAAGGTAAAAAAAATTCTACTTGCACCTTTCAAGCGCCAAAAGGTGCAAGTAAAAAAATTTCTTTTCCAAAAATATTTTAAAGGAATTGCTCCCATTGAGGTGGCAGCATCAATCGCAAAAAGCCAAAACTTTATTCTAGTATTTGTGGAAGTTGTGAGTCCAAGCACAAAAGTATTTCCTATCAAATATCTTATTTTTATTGAATTCATATTGACAAAAATTACATGATGACACGTTTTGTTCAATCCAACCAACAACTATGAACAAAAACAAAGGGCAAACAACATTTGATCTAAGCATTCAATCATGAAGTGAATTTCTAGAACAAGTCTTATCCACCTTACTTCTAGTGACATTTTTTTTATGCTTTGGAATGGTTCATGTCTATGGCAAGCTTAAATTTTATGTAGGTTTCATAGCAAATGTTGCACCCACTATGACATGATTATGCCTATCTTTTGGGTAAAGCAACAAAATGTTACCATCACCTCTACAAGACAATCTCCTACAATGATGTGATTTGTGCTCATCAACGGCAATAGTATTGTTTGTAGCCTTATTTGATCGACAAGAGTTTAACTTAGCAATGTTTGTCACAAGTAGCCCCCACCACTTAATTTATCGAATTTTTTTTTTTTATTATGAAGGTAAATCAATCCTACACATCCATGACATTGCTAATCATTAGTCTCATTTGCCCTATACCTTGCCTTGTTTGGCCATGTCATTTTAGGACACTTACAAATTGAAGTTTTTTTCTATTAAAATTAAGCTTTTTGAGAGCAAAATTGAAAACCCTCAAGATTTTCAATAAAGATCCACTCAAATTGACAATTGACTTAAAAAGACATGAAAACAATATGTTGGAAGGGAATGCAATTTTAAAGAATGTTCTACATTTGCATTTTGAATGCAATTTTCAAATGTTTTAATACAATATTATGATAACTTGCAACAACAAGACAATTTCAAACTATCTGCATGGCAGATATGCAGATGCTGTTGGATGAACTTGTATATGGGCTATGTGATTTTGAAAGGGTCTCATTTCGTTTTAGATTTTTTTTGTTGAACTCCATCTACAACACATGAGAGAGTAAGCAAGAATTGAGCCTAACATACCAAGTCCTTGGTGCTTGCTTTAGGCCATACAAACTCTTTTGTAGAAGACATAAATAATTGGGCTCTTCTTTAGAGATGTAGCCCTCAAGTTGCTCCATATAGCCTCCTTAAGCTCACCATTCAAGAATGCATTAGTAACATCCATTAGTCATAGATCCCATCCATAAAGTGCAGCAAGTGAGATAAGCATTCAAATGCTTACCCTCTTTGTGAAGAAAGGTTGGCACCAATCGATCATGTCACATTCTTGACCATACCCCTCTGCCACCAATCTTGCTTTGTACTTATTGATTGATCTGTCTTGGTTTGTGTTCACCTTGAAGACCCATTTCTAGCCTATTTCCTTCTTGTCATTGTTGGAAACGTTTGACTTTTTACTTAGGACATCAACACTTAAGGGATTCACATAGAGAAAGGAAACTTTGATACCCGATTCTTGTTATAATACCAATCTGTAAGGGATAAGGTACTTTGATCAGCTCTGATACCACTCTGTTGGTGAGGAAGGAATTAACGACAGATTCTAGGCTGCAATGGAATGAGAAGTCGTTGTCCCCAACAGACAGAGACAAAAACGATGACAATAAATTGTAACAGGATCTTAGATTTGCTAGATACTGAAATAATAGAGCTTTTCTTATTTGCGTTGGTAATGAATGTCAGTTTAGGTGTCGTAGACAACCATGAAGAATTGCAAAAAGACTAGGCATCTAAGACAGTCGTGCAATTCTTTGGTACTGATATTCGTTTACCATAGAGAGAGAGAGGGGTGAGAGGCATTCAGACATTTAGCACGAATGCAACATGAAAAACTAGCGAATCTATATAAGAATGTTGTAACAACAATCAGATCACAAGACAGTTGTGTTGAGCGCGTAATCCTACTTACAAACACAAGTAATTGTTATGATTCAGAATACTTTTACTCTCTCTATAATCTCTAACTCTGAGGAGTCAGATACTATATCTCTGGATGATGGATTCGATGATCTCTTGGATCTACCAACTCAACCTATCTGTCTCTAACCGCTCATTCCCTTATATAGTTGTTGGATGATCTTATGTTATTCAAATGACAATCACAAGATCATTAACATGTACTTAATTAACAAAACATTTATCCAACGGAGCATGAAGACGCAGACAGTAGAATCTCCTTCGCAAGTGACCGCAGGCGGCGTCTTGCGGTGCCTTGGCGGGTGGCTAGGCGATGCCTTGGTGGTGTCTTGCGGTGCCTTGGCAGTTCACTCCCCCTTAAGCTTACCACTATGAATTCAAATCTGAATTCAGATTTAACATACCTACTAAGGAAGCATGTATCTCTCTTGACAAAGGTTTTGTCAAAATGTCAACCAACATACTATATGTATGACAGCCCTTTATGATCTAGACACCATTCCACTTTCAGATCTCATTTAAGGATGGTGACAACCTTAGTTGCCTAGATCCCCACTTCTAGCTAAATCTACCCTCTCCTTATTGGATCAAAGCCCATACTACACACGACTACTCACCCGGTTGTAGATTCAAAACCCCCTTCTCTGCCCTCTAGAACCACATTCATAGGGAGGCACGGAAAGGGGCCAACAGATCTTTATCTAGCCTTTGCTCCATAGCTAAGTTGAGACTGGGTATAGTAAAAAACTCGACTGGCATGATTGCTGGTCGCATTTGCAATGATTTAGCAGAGATACTCCACAATATGACAATCATCTCGTAGTATTTTCAAGCGTGTGAGAAAATATTTGGCATGCAAGCCATATTGTTTTTTGAAGTATGAGCCACGGGCACCTGTCTTAATCATAAGGCACCTGCAACAGGTCACCCCATGTTGGGGGTATTCCCAATGAATTGTAAATTAATAATTCGACCAATAAAATGTGTTGCGAGGGCATGGCATCCTGCGCGTATAAGCCCATGGCCCAATGAGCACGCAAGCTTAAGTGTAAATAAAATAAAATAGACTTGGGCCTTTGAATAAAATAAAACTAGAGGCCCAAAGTCATTTTTAAACTTAGAAGATTACTTTTTAGAGTTGGGTCCAAATTGGGACTCACATGAATCTTGTGAATTTCAATGTACTTTTTGTGGACCCTTGGATCAAGTTGGGTCCAAGATGAATGGATAGGATCAATGTGAATATTAGCCAATAGGATTTTGGGGCAAGGGCCTTCCCCATTTTATAAAAAGGCACCATTTGTACACAATTTTCATGCTTAATAGAGAGGAAGAGACTCTATCATTTTGAGAGCTCAAGCATCCTCATTTGCTAATCACTCTTGCTTATGCTCTTGTTGTAATTGCTTGTTATTTCCATTTCCCATGCTTTTTGGTTTATGCTAGTTAAGGTTTTTCCATAAGCAATGACATTGAGCATTTGAGATAACCTCCATCTCATCTCTCTCTCTCACTCTCTTCTCCTTCTTCTTCTTCTTCTTCTATTCTATCCTCTCTCTTCACCCAAAATCATGATGAAGTTAGTTTAGGAGGAGTAGAGTTAGAGTGAGTAGTATTAGTGGAGGTAGAGTTAGATACAAAGTAGGAAACTAACTAAAATTAGCATCTATACATAGTTAGGTGCCTATCCAGTGAACTAACCCTTGTTGACAGGCGGGAGGGCTATACTACGTAAGATCTTCGACCCTACAGTGGCGCCGTTGCCGGGGATAGGTTTCCACTAACTAGTTTAGTTGCATTTTAGCTATTTTCTTGCTTTTTAGAGTAGCCTTAGGTAGATTTTTGGGAGTTTAGACTTAGTTTTTTTGTTTTTTTTGTGTTTGGATTGTTCACAGCTAGCGGAGGAGGTGTGAGAGGGTAGAGGAGGCCCTGAACAGCCTCTAAGGGCTTGAAACCCAAACCAACCAGCCAAAAAACCCAAAAAAAACACACCAATCTACATTTTGGAGGGAAAAAGAGCCTAAAATCTCATCAGATTTTTATATCTCCAAAACCAGTGTGAATTATCTCTTGCATGATTGGAAATAGCTCCAGGGTATTGTCCTTGACCTGCATAGAAGCCTGCAAGAGTTAGTTCTAAGCAGATTGTAAAAATCAGAGAAAAATCATAAAAAATTCAAAAAACCCTTGAAAAAATCCAAAAAAATTCAAATCTTCACCAGAACTCTCGCAGAGCCCATGAAGTTCCATCTTAGTGAGACCAGGACACAGAGAAGCTTGCGAGAGTTAGTTTGATGTCTGAGTGCCTATGCGAGAGTTCTCAGTGAAGAAAAGACATGAAAGTACCGAGGAACTCTCGCAGACACCAAATTTTTCAGTTCCAATGGGCAAGAACTCTCGTAGAGGATTCTGAAATTCCATCTTAGTGAGACCAGGACACAGAAGAGCTTGCGAGAGTTAATTTGATTCCAGTGAGCAGAAAATTGGATTTAAGTATTAAAAATTCACTAAAAAGTGAAGATCCAACAAATCCTTCCAGTAAGAACTCTCACAGACCCTCTCAATCAATTCAAAATGATAATTTCCATCAGTGATGAATCCTGCAAGATTTGGTGAAGATCAAGCCAAAATAGTGGTTCTGAACCCTCGCATATAGTGAAATTTTCACTTCTTGCAAGAGTTAACTCTCGCGAAGAATTCCATAGTGAGATCTGACCCAGATCCAACTACTGTGATCCTTGAGAGAGCTACTTCCCAAAGATCTGAGAGATATCAAGTTTTTTATGATAAAGAACCCTCGCACAGCCAACCCTCGCACAAGAGAACCCTCGCAGACTAGATCAGTGGAAAGATCTGCTTCAGATCCAGCTACTGTCAAAATATCAGGTCAATCAGTGCAAGGAGTAAGAAGATATCAAGGAAAAACCACCGTAAAAGACCTAAATTTCACTTTCGACGGATCAGATTGATCAGATCCTTAAGATACAGACTGCACTCCATTGTACAAGTAAGATCCAACCACTTTGGAACCCACCATCGGATGAATTTGAGATTGGGATGATCAATAGCAAGAAGGATAGCAAATTAAGCACCACACCTTCCCAGATTAGCAACTGTGCAACAAGAGGCAGAACCGGAACTAGCACCAATGGATCCAATGGGCCAACCTGTACCTGTCGCTCCCTTGCAAGCTGTCCGGAGAGCACCTCGGATGGAAATACCAAAATACGACGGATCGTCAGATCTCATCCGATTCCTCCAGATCTACGAGCAAGCTTGTGAAATCTACGGCGAATGGACACATGGAGAAAAATTGATGTTGTTCCCCATGTCCTTATTGGCAGTGGCTCAGGATTGGTTTTTCAACCTGTCAGAGGAAGAAAAATCCACCTGGAAAGCGGTTAAAGCGGCTCTCATTACGCGCTTTAAACCAAGAAAGTTCCTGGAAGGCCCATTTCTCCTGTTGAGTAAAGTCAAGATGGGAAAACGAGAAAGGGTCAGGGACTATATTGAACGGGTCAAACACCTACGATCCAAGTGTAGTGTAGCCCTAACTCCCGATCATGTAGTGATAATGTAGTTCCTAGTCGGATCACCACGAAGCATCAGAAGAAAACTGAAACGACGGGAGCAGTATACTACTCTGCAAGAAGCTATGGAAGATGCCATCAGGGAAGAGGACGAGGGATCTGACGACGAATATCCATCCACCCACACTCCTACTCCCTCGTTAGTCATTATCAAACGCATTCGCTCTATCCACATAACTGTTGTTGGAGCAAATGACAAAATTACACAAACAGTAGATGGAGCAACTAATGGCACAGTTTGACCAAAAACTGAAAGCCATATAGGGAGTTGTAGTAGTAACGCCACATCAACCAAATCCAAACCAGCTGTAGTCTCCACGACGGGAGAATGTATGGTATTCAGTGTGCATGCAAAACCATACAACAAACGAGTGTCCAGTCCTAAAGCAAAATTTGAGACTGACACATAGATTCTGCCATCTGTGCAATGCAACATCGCACGATACGGCATTTTGCCCTTTTAACTCCCGGATTGTTCAACAGAAGAGAAGTCCTTATCAGACTTCTTATCCATATCATCAAAGGGCACCCAATGCAGCACCAAGGTACGGCACACCGAATCAACAACAGCATATGGCCTTACCTGCACCACCAGGGCCAACCAATCAACAAGTGGCCCATGTAACCCTGACAACAGCGGAACCAAGAATTCAAATGCCACCTCAACCTGAGCAGCAGAAATGGTACGGACCAGATGAACCATTTATAGATCATGCCATAAATGAATATGTTGCAGCCTATGTAGCTCAAACTCAGCGTCAAGGCAGAAGAAATTACGGCTGTTACGGATGCGGCGAAGGACTTTGAATTGTGGAATGTCCCTATAAGAGGCAATATACATCCTTCTGCCGAGAATGCAGTTATGGGCACTATTACAAGAATTGTCCATTTAAACCTAGAACAAGTGCACCTCTCAACCTCATTGCTATACAACAACCAGCAGTTCCAGCGGGGATGCCATCACAAGGGCAACAATTCCACGCTCCTGTGTTAGCCGTCGCGCGATCATAGAAGAGGAAGGAAGTGGCTTCCTCACCACCACCCTCGGTCACTGACGACCAACCCTCAACTTTAGCACCATATCCGAATGTGAGGGAAGAAAGAAGACAATACCAAAAAATACGACATTGGGTACAGAAGGCACAAGCGGAGGAAAAGGAGCAGGAAAGGGACAATCCCACGGAACCTCCAGTTGGCGGCAAACGGGAACTGCAAGCGGGCTCACCACTACGCACTGATCAGAATGATCAGTTGCACCAACATGAACCACCTTTTCACATGGTAGAGCCCGAGGAACCACGCATTGAAAGGCTCACACTTTTACTGTCAAGCCGTGTTGGTTTACCACTCGGAGAACTACTGTGGATTGCACCACAAGCGAAAAGCCTTCTAGCTGAATGGGCCAAAGCGGATGAGGAGCCAGTAGCGCCTAAGCCCATATATTGTATGGGCTATGAAGAAACAAGTAACATCCTCCACATCAGAGTAGCATGGGAAAGTGAGGAACACAACATCACTTTGTCAATCAAACACAAGAGATACGAGGACGAGGCAGCGGTAGTAGATGGAGGATCAGGTGTCAATTTGATCTCCACTACTTTGTATGAAAAATGGGGTTTACAAGGGTTGAAACCAGCAAGATTCGCCATCAAGCTGGCAGATCAATCCTGTGTGAAACCAAAAGGTGCAATTGCCGATATCCCTGTAAAAATAGTAGGCATGCAGTTCGTGTCACTTTTGTAGTCATGGATATACCTGAATCTCCAACTGCATACTGTGTGTTATTGGGAAGACCCTGGTTGAGGGCTGCGCAAGTAGTACACAACTGGGGCACAGGGAAACTCACCTTCGAAAACATATAACAGGCTGTAAATGTTGATCCAACCACATGGGCGGTAAAACCTATTGCACTCAAGGCTGATGACGGATCATCTACGACAGATCACACGATTGATCGCCCAAGGCCAGCCAAGGGAGGTCACTATGATTCAGAGACGGATGTCGTGATATGGACGGATGCATTAGCAACTATTGACTACCGAGAATGTCAATATAAATCAGACCCTGAACCCAGTACATGTTCACCCAAGTGTTACACTATGGACACACCAATCACATTTGGGGTGAATATGATGAACGTAGCATGGTTTTCAGCGGAACCTATTGAGAACTCAGTGGACGATGATTTAGTCCCTTGGCAACATGTTCTAACTTATAATAAGGAGATTGAACTGACTGATGAGTAGGTCCTACACCACATGGACCCGGATCGTTACGGAATCAGGAAAGTACCAGCTCAATCATCGCAAAAGTCTGCTATGGCGAAAGTCTCAAGGATCGATCCACCCAAGGCACCTACGAATAGGAAGAATCAGTTGAAGCAGTGCTACAACCAGGTGATCCGATGGAGTGATCTACCCGAAGAGGCAATAACTACAATGGATGTTGATATTCACAACCATGAGGCAAATGTCACGGTAGTTCCGATGAAAGACAACAAGGACGAATCCACCAAAATGACAAAAAAGAGCAAAAAGAAAGTGTTGGATTCCTTGAAGTCAATCAAGATGGACTCAGATACAGCGTCATCTTCTACATAGGGGCTAAGATCGATATGCTGAAAGAGTAATCTCGACGAGTGCCAGTTCACGAGATGCTTGAGACTTTCAAGAATTATACCTTGGATGACGTGGTAATCATGATGCCGCAAGCCCAAAGAGAACCTGATCAAAGTCAGGCACCAACAGAACAAGTCTTCAAGGGACCTGCGTGAACACAACTGATGAACCTTGCCAAGCCAGGTGAAGAAGAAAGGATAGTACATGTGGGATAGCAGTTAACACCCACATAGTTCAAGAGACTACGATCATTGTTGGTGGAGTATAAAGACTGTTGTGCCTGGAGTTATAGTGATCTTAAGGGCATTCCACCAATAGTAGTCCAACACACCATACCCTTGGTGGATGGAGCAGTCCCCAAGGTAAGCCGTTACTACTACTGCAACCCGAATTATACAGAGTTGATCAAGCAGGAGTTGCAGAAGCTGATGGATACAGATTTCATCTATGAAATTGAGCACACGGAATGGGTATCGCCGATAGTTATAGTACCCAAGAAGAACGGCAAAATATGGATTTGTGTGAATCTGAAGGCGCTAAATGTAGTCACCAAAAAGGACCATTTTCCTTTACCATTTACATAAAGTGTCCTCGCAGAGTAGCTGGCGCCAAAGCCTACAGTTTTCTAGTCGGCTTAAGCGGCTACAACCAGGTGAAGATAGCCCCCCAAGACCAACAGAAGTCATCATTTGCCACGGAATGGGGAACCTATGCCTATAAAGTGATGCCATTCGGACTTTTCAGTGCCCCAAGCACCTTCCATCAAGTCATGCAAGCGGCATTCAAGGATTATTTGCAAAAATTTCTAGAAATCTTCTTGGACGATCTGTGCGTGCATGAACCATACTCAGAACACTTATCCAATTTGAAAAAAGTGTTACAGGCATGCTGCGACTACCAGATCTCCCTGAATCCAAAAAAATATCAATTCTAGGTGACACATGGCTTGATTCTTGGCCATATAGTGTCAAGACACGGAATCGCCACAGATCTATCAAAGATCAGGATCATTGTTGATCTACCACCACCGGGAACGATCCGTGAAGTCTACATCTTCATGGGTCATGCTAACTATTACAGGATCTTCATTCTTGATTTTGCGGAGTTAGCCCGACCAATTTACAAACTCACAATGGATCCACATTGGAATGAGAAAGCCCTAAAGGCTTTCCAAAAGCTTAAGGATGCATTGGTTTCAGCACCAATCTTACGCCCACCCAATTGGTCCATTGAGTTTCATGTGCATACGGACGCATCAAAGTATGCAGTTGGAACAGTCTTAACCCATCCAGGTGAACACAAAAAAGATTTTCCAATCCGATTTGCAAGCCGACAGCTCAGTGACACATAAATGAATTATTCAACAATAGAGCAGGAAGCACTGGCAATGATCTATGCGGTTAAGAAATTTCGACACTACCTGATGGCCACACATTTTGCTTTTTATATGGACCATCAACCCTTGCTCTATCTCGTTAACAAAACTTGCAACACCAAGAGAATCACCAGATGGCTACTTTTGTTGCTGAAATTTGATTTTTGGATAGTAGTTTGCAAGGAAAAACAACACTACATGGCAGATCATGTGTCATGAATCAAGAAAAAGGAGATTGCAACCCAACCCGGCGATGAGTTGGCCGATGCTGCCTTATTTTACGTGGACACAATACCAGAGTGGGTTGCCGACATTGTTGAATATCTAATGCGGGGCCAACCAGACAAGTCACTACCAAAGGCGGATGAGTGGAAATTGATCTTGAAGGCTAGACCTTATCAGCTGATTGCCAGCCAGTTGTATCGAAGAGGTCCAGACGGGATTCTTCGGCGACGTATTCTCCCTCATGAGGCCACCCAGATCATTTCGCTTTCACATGAAGACATGGGTGGAGGCCATTTTGCATCCGACATTACAGTTTTCAAGATCCTGCAATCAGGATGATGTTTTTTGTCATTTCCACACCTTTTTATCTTTTCTATCGTTCTTTCTACTTCATCACTACTAACATGGCCTCCTCATCCTCCAAAGACTATGGCACCAAGCAAGTGATCCAACATGACATCCCCGAGGCCACACAGATTTGGCCCTTACCCTCTGACGCTATAATCCAACCATGGCTACAGACAACCGGCCCACTTGTAGAAGCAATGGATTTTTACCCGGTGCTTTTTCATTGTGAGATTAACATGGGCCTCACCCTTCACGCTTACGCCACCTGGGACGCGCCTAAGACACGCTTCCACTTCTTGTACCAAGGTACCACGTACAAGGTCAAGATTAACGTAGACTCGATGGTCACCATTGGCATTATGTCTAGTGATCATCAGCCCATCTCCCATTGCCACGCCAAAACTCTGATCAAACCTTTCGTCACCCAAACTGCACCAAAAATCCCAATCTAGACTAACAATGGTTACCTAATAGATGCTATCACGGAATCCGCGCATCTGTTGAATAACTTTCTAGTTATTCCAACATTTCGCAAGGATAGAATCTAGTCCAAGCTGTTGAGTCAGATAGTGGAATCCTTTATGGAATTCCCTGCCCCTCAGTTGTGCCATACGACTGGCATAGCTTCCTCATTTGTGGACTAACCATCGCCATCAAACCCAACAACCGTGACCGTATCACAACAGGCCCCCTGTTGTGTAACTTTGCATGTGCACTTCTCGAGGCAAAAGTGCACGGTTTCCAACGCTCATCCCTTTTGTCTACCCTCGTGCCACACTAACCTCTATCCGCCGTTTCAAGCATCCACCTCCTGCCAACTTGCAGTTACTGACACAACGACAACAAACGAATGTGTGGCACTGCCTCTTCTTCTTCATCTCCACCTGCTACCCGAAGGCGCACAACCACCACCGCATTAACGACTCCATCAGCCATCGCCACTTCTTCCGTGCAACCATCCCCTTCCGTCTCTGTTGGCACTACCCATCTTTCTGTTCCATCCACAACTGTTTCTGTGTCCATTCTCGTTTCCTCTATTGATAACACTTCCATTTCAGTTTCATTATCCACTACTCCGTCCATCACCATCGCATCCTCCATCACTCCTGTCGCCACCATTGCTTCCATCCCATTTAATCTGTCTGGTTCCCAGTTGTCTTTCGACACTCTGGCGTGGATGCAAGTCATCAATTTTTCACCCCCACGCCAAACCCTTTCTGCTCCATCCTTGCCTTCCTCCATACTCCACACCACCCTTCAGTTCCCCTCTGTTCCTCCCATTCTCTCATTCAGACAAACCGTCATCACTCTCGTTTCCACAGTTGCTTCTCAAACCCCACCTGCTTCGCCATCAAAGGTTGTCGAGGGCAACCAACCGTTGCCTGATGACGCATTTGTTCAAACAGTTTTAATACCATCACCAGATCGGACTGATCCTACTGTCCCATATGGCATCAGCTCCAACGAGAACCTGATTGAAGATGATGACGACGGAACTCCACAAGGCGGCGGGGCCAATACAATACAAGCCCCTACCAGTGCCAGTGTACCGGCTGCTCCCACCGACCTAACGACGGCGTACCAGACTCTGGGCAAATACATCTTGGAAGCAATAGTGGCCAAAGCTATCTTGGAAGGCAAGGTATTACACTTGGCTACAAGCAACACACAATTGCGAGCGGAACCCACGAAGCTGCAGCACGAGCTGATTTTAGCTCAGCAACATGAATAAGAAGGGCACCAAGAGATTGCCATTTGCAGCAGAAGGAGGAGGGCCTCAATCTTTATATCCAAAGCCTCTCCAAAGCGCTGACAGAGGCTTCCACGAAGGTGCGGGAGCTTCAATCCGAAGCGTCCCAACGGCTTGCTCCCATCCAAGCGCAACTAAACATTTTGGAAGCAGAGAATACGCGCCTGGGGGCGAAGGTCGAAGCTCTACAAAATGAAAAACTCGTCTGGTTAGCTCAATCTGCACCAGACTCAAGGCCGCTATCCGAATCAAAAATAATCTCTTTTGGCATCAGGTATAGGTCTCTAGCCAAACCTTAAACAGTTACCAGGCAGAGTTCAATAAATATCGGACAAGCGCAACTCATGAGCTCACCCAGGCTAAACAAGCCCTCAAGGCTTGCCAACAATTCATGGAGAAAAAGGCCCAACCCACCCCCGTGGTGATTCCACCGCCACCTATTTTTTATGCTGCACAAGCCAGTACAAGCCAGGACCAATGCCAACAAGCAGCATGGGGATTTAGTCAAGAGCAAGGGTCAGAAGGCCAAGACCAAGGACCAACGGATACGGGTGCTAAGACGCGAGACTAGGGCCAAGGTGCAGGTACCAGCCAAAGCCAACAGGAAGGACAGGCCACATCGTGTAGAGGTTCGCGCACGATATTTGTCAGCCGGGCCTTCCGAAGACCAAAGTCCGTGCAGGAGAAAATAAATGAATTCCTATCAAAATATCCCCACGAGTCATCACAAGGCAGCTGGCCGATATCATTTTCAGCTCAAACAATAAAGGGCAAGGAGTTGTAAGATAACCAGAAAGTTATTCAACAGATGCACAACCGTCTGAAGGACGGGTTCCGTGATAGCATCTATCAGATAACCATTGTTAGTCTGGATTGAGATTTCTGGTGCAGTTTGGGTGATGAAAGGTTTGATCAGAGTTTTGGCTTGGCGATGGGAGATGGGCTGACGGTCACCGGACATAATGCCAATGGTGACCATCGAGTTTGCGTTAATCCTGACCTTGTACGTGGTACCTTGGTACATGAAGTGGAAGTGTGTCTTCGGCTCTTCCCAGGTGGCGTAAGCGTGAAGGGCGAGGCCCATGGTAATCTCAGAACTGAAAAGCGCCGGAAAAAGAGGGAGTATACAACACCAAGGACCCCACAACAAAATGTAGTGGCCGAGAGGAAGAATAGGACTTTATGTGAAAGTGCCAAAGCCAGGAGGTTAAGTGCTAACTTTGATAAGCCATTTTGGGATCAAGCTTTGTTGTGTGCAAATCTCTTGTGCAATAGATGGCCGAGTGCTATTTTGGATGGAAGGACACCTTTTGAGATGTTATTCAAGAGGAGGTCAAGTGTCAACTTTCTTACAACTTTTGGATGCACATGCCATGTCAACATAACCCTTGATGATAGGACCAAGGAGGATCCATCTTCAAAGAAAGGTATAGTTGTTGGATATAGTGAGGTGAGTAAAGCCTACAAGGTTTACATTCTTTCTACTAATAAGGTGATTGTTGGTAGAGATGTCATCTTTGTGTAGGTCGAAGATCTTGCGTAGTATAGCCCTCCCACCTGTCAACAAGGGTTAGTTCACTAAATAGGTACCTAACTATGCATAGATGCTAATTTTAGTTAGTTTCCTACTTTGTATCTAACTCTACCTCCACTAACACTACTCACTCTAACTCTACTCTTCCTAAACTAACTTCATCATGATTTTGGGGTGAAGAGAGAGGATAGAATAGAAGAAGAAGAAGAAGGAGAAGAGAGTGAGAGAGAGAGATGAGATGGAGGTTATCTCAAATGTTCAATGTCATTGCTTATGGAAAAACCTTAACTAGCATAAACCAAAAAGCATGAGAAATGGAAATAACAAGCAACCACAACAAGAGCATAAGCAAGAGTGATTAGCAAATGAGGATGCTTGAGCTCTCAAAATGATAGAGTCTCCTCCTCTCTATTAAGCATGAAAATAGTGTACAAATGGTGCCCTTTTATAAAATGGGGAAGGCCCTTGCCCCAAAATCCTATTGGCTAATATTTACATTGATCTTATCCATTCATCTTGGACCCAACTTGATCCAAGGGTCCATAAAAATTACATTGAAATTCACAAGATTCATGTGAGTCCCAATTTGGACCCAACTCTATATAGTGATCTCTAAGTTTAAAAATGACTTTGGGCCTCTAGTTTTATTTTAATTCAAAGGCCCAAGTCTATTTTATTTTATTTACACTTTAGCTTGCACGCTCATTGGCCCATGGGCTTATACATGCAGGATGCCATGCCCTCGCAAAACATTTTATTGGACGATTTTATTTATTTACACTTTGTTGGAAATACCCCCAACAGGTTCCACGACCTGAAGTAGTGCCGGTCCCTTGACACTCTGCCGGTTTAGTAAAGTGTCCTCTTTGCCCACCTTTGGTGGATCAGGTAGCCCATGACATCCTCCATAAAGTTGAGGCGGTCCAGTTTCTTCGAGTCCTTGGGCGTGTGGAAGGACTTGTGACTCCTGTCAGCCATTCTTGGTCGACCCATGCTTGGAATCGGCGCGTCTAGGGATCTCCAAGGAAGGCAGCTCGGTAATATACACGAGCGACTGGCAGCTGATCTTTGACTTTGTCGGAAGCTAGCGCCTTATTAGGATCAAATAATATGGAGGGAAGAAAATCATCCCATTTGGTTTCAATTCCCATAAAATGTTCTAAGTCCCGGACGTAAGTAGCTGCCGTGCGGACTGTTGGATCAGGGTAGTTGATTTAGTGATTCGCGAATGTGGTGAGAGCCCTTCTGGCATCTAAATCTGTAGTCCAACCGTACTCTGATGGAATGATCAGCCAATTGAAGTTTTGAGGTGTGATCTTGTCTAGAGGGGTGCCGCATTCTGCCCATTTGGATCGTCGTGTACATGGTAGGAAGTGCGCGTTCACCAATAATTGTTGCGGACTTGTCACGTTGTGTCATACGACTGGCATAGCTTCCTCATTCGCGGACTAACCACCTCCATCAAACCCAACAACCGTGACCGTATCGCCGCATACTAACCTTTATCCGCCATCTCAAGCATCCACCTCCTCCCAACCTACAGTTACTGACACAACGGTCAGCAAACGAATGTGTGGCGCTACCTCTACATCTTCATCTCCACATGCTACCCGAAGATGCACCACCATCACCGCACTAACAACTCCATCAACCACTACCACTTCTTCTTCTGTACAACCCTCCACTCCAGTCTTTGTTGTTGCTACCCCTCTTTCTATTCCATCTACAACTGTTTCTGTTTCCATTTTCATTTCTTTTGTTGATACCACTTCCGTTTCTACTCCATTATCCACTACTTCGTCCATCACCATCACATCCTCCATCACTCATGTCGTCACTGTTGTTCCCCTCACGTTTAATCCCTCCGATTCTCAGTTGTCTCCCAACACTTTGGCGTGGATGCAAATCATCAATTTTTCACCCCCACGTCAGACCCTTTCTACTCCATCCTCGCCTCTTCCATACTTCACACCACCCTTCAATTTCTCTCTGTTCCTCCCATCCTCTCGTTTGGACAAACCGTCCTCACCCCTGTTTCCACTGTTGCTTCTCAAACCCCACCTGCTTCACCATCAAAGGTTGTCGAGGGCAACCAACCGTTGCCTGATGACTCATTTGCTCACAGTTTTCATACAATCGCCAGATCGGCCTGATCCCACCGCCCCAGATGGCATCAGGTCCAACGAGAACCTGATTGAAGATGATGACGACGGAACTCCACAAGTCGTCGGGGCCGATACAACACAAGCCCCTACCAATGCCAGTGTGTCAGTTGCTTCCACCGACCTAACAATGACGTACCATACTCTGGGCAAATACATCTAGAGGCGATGGCAGCCAAAGCTATTTTGGAAAGCAGGGTACTACACCTGCCACAAGCAACACACAACTGCGAGCGAAACTCACCAAGCTACAGCACAAGCTGATTCTAGCTCAGCAACATGAACCAGAAGGGCACCGGGAGATTGCCAAGCTGCAGCAGAAGGAGGAGGGCCTCAATCTATATATTCAAAGCCTCTCCAAAGTGCTGACAGAGGCCTCCACAAAGGTGTGGGAGCTTTAATCCGAAGCGTTCCAATGGCTTGCTCCCATCCAGGGGCAATTACAAATATTGGAAACAAAGAATACGCACCTAGGGGCGGAAGTCAAGGCCCTACAAAGTGAAAAGCTCGTCTAGTTAGCTCAACCTACACCAGACTCAAGGTTGCTATATGAATCAGAGATGAATCTCTTTCGGCGTCAGGTGCAGGTCTATATCCAAATCTTAAACAACTACCAGACAGAGTTCAATAAAGATCGGGCAAGCACAACTCACGAGCTCGCCTAGGCCAAACAAGCCCTCAAGGCTTGCCAACAGTTCATGGAGAAAAAGGCCAGCCCACACCCGTGGTAATTCCACTGCCACCTGTTTTTGATGCTGCGCAAGCCAATACAAGCCAGGACCAAAGCCAGCAAGCAACATGGGGATTTAGCCAAGATCAAGGGTCCAAAGGCCAAGACCAAGGACCAATGGATACGGGTGCTGAGACACGGGACCAGGGCCAAGGCACAGGTACCAGCCAAAGCCAAGAGGAAGGACAGGCCACATCGTCCAAAGGTTCGCACAACATATCTGCCAGCCGGGCCTTCCGAAAACCAAAGTTCGTGGAGGAGAAAATTAATGAATTTCTATCAAAGTATCCCCACGAATCATCAAGAGGCGCTGGCAGATATCGTTTTCAGCTCAAACAATCAAGGGAAAGGAACTTCAAGCATTATTCTCCATCCAACCACAACCAGAGTGGCGTCAGCAGTTGTTTGAAAGAGACCCTACGGCCATCGGGGCCTATGTGACAAGTCCACAACAATTGTGGGTGAATGCGCACTTCCTGCCATGTACACGATGATCCAAATGGGCGGAATGCGGCACCCCTTTGGACAAACTCACGAATCAAAACTTCAATTGGTCGATCATTCATTCAGAGTACGGTGGGACTACGGATGTAGATGTCAGAAGGGCTCTCACCACATTCATGAATCACTATATCAACTGCCCTGATCCAACAGTCCGCACGACAAGCACTTACGTCTGGGACTTAGAGCATCTAATGGGGATAGAAACTAAATGGGACAATTTCTTCCCTCCATATTCTTTGATCTTAATAAGGCGCTACCTTCAGACAAAGTCGAAGATCAGCTGCCAGTCGCTTATGTGTATTACCGAGCTGCTCTTCTTGGCGATCCATGGACACGCAGATTCCAAGCGTGGGTCGACCAAGATTGGTTGAGAGGAGTCCACAAGTCCCTTCACACGCCCAAGCACTTGAAGAAACTGGACCGCCTCAACTTTATGGAGGACGTCATGACCTACCTGATCCAACAAAAGCAGAAGAAGAAGACCCTTTACTGAACCGACAGAGTGCCGAGGGACCGGCACTACTTGAAGCCGTGGGTCCTGTTGGGGGTATTCCCAACGAATTGTAAATAAATAAATTCGACCAATAAAATGTGTTGCGAGGGCATGACATCCTACGCGTATAAGCCCATGACCCAATGAGCACGCAAGCTTAAGTGTAAATAAAATAAAATAGACTTGGCCCTTTGAATTAAAATAAAACTAGAGGCCCAAAGTCATTTTTAAACTTAGAAGATTACTTTTTAGAGTTGGGTCCAAATTGGGACTCACATGAATCTTGTGAATTTCAATGTAGCTGACAAAATTTTTTGGGAAACCAAAAAATCTAAGGGAGGACGAAAATGGAAGTGCGATAGAGATTTGCTTATGATTGTTCCATGAAATAGGACCGCCGTTGAAGAAGAATGTAAATCCAGATGTGGACTTATGACTGTCTGCATCTCCTCCCCAGCTTGCATCAGAATATCCACTGAGCTGATGAAGATTGTCATTGTTGACATCTCCATAGCAGATGCACTGGTCCATGGTAGCTCGAATATATCTCATGACTCTTATGAGAGCCTTCCAATGGGTAATGCCAGGATTAGCCATATATTGGCTGAGTGAGCTTACTGCAAAAGAGATATCTGGTCTTGTACAGACCATTGCGTACATGAGAGATCCAAGTATCGATCGATAAGGATAATCTCTCATCTGCTCCTCTTCTTGCTTGGTCTGGGGACATTGGTCCTTTGACAAATGCAGGAATGTATCCATCGGTGAGTGAGCTAATTTACAATTCATTAGATTGTATCTGTTAAGAACATTGTGAAGATATCTTTGTTGAGTGAAGTAAATTGTGAGAGATTTCAACTAGTTTAGTCTAGTTTAGTCATATTTTAGTAAATTGTCAATTTGAGGCCAAAACTCATTCTAGACTTAGAGATAAACTTTTTGAGGTTATATTAGTTTAAAATACATTCAATAAACACTTTTTGAAAGTGTGGGAAAGTTGGTAGTCAAGTTTGAGAGAGATTCAAATTTGAACTTTGAGTACATTGAATCTAGGCCCAAAAATAGTAGGGTTTACATTTTGGAGGAAAAGCCAAGTGGCCAAATAGGGTTTGGACCTGTTATAAAAAGATGCGTGGAGAGACACATCTTCTCTCTTCTCTCTCTCATTTCATCATTATACATGGTTCTCTTTGGGTTCTACTACTCATTGGTGAACTATCTTGGTGATATCTTGCAATTCTATGTGTAGAATGATCATTTATTGTTATTTTCGGTTTCACATGTGTGAAATACAGTAGGGTACTTTAATTGTACGAACATTAACTATATTTTATGTTTTGGTTCATGTTTGATCAATATCTCTTAGAGTTTGCATCTCATTTTGTATGTAGATGCTGATTTTTCTACATTGGCAGGATGTTGGTTTGCTCCTTATTGTAACCAAAGATCAGGGACATGGATTGGATCTTGAATGATCTGAAATCCTTCACATGGTATCCGAGCTATTGTGTTTCAAATTGGGTCCAAGATGAATGGATAGGATCAATGTGAATATTAGCCAATAGGATTTTGGGGCAAGGGCCTTTCCCATTTTATTAAAAGACACCATTTGTACACTATTTTCATGCTTAATAGAGAGGAGGAGACTCTATCATTTTGAGAGCTCAAGCATTCTCATTTGCTAATCACTCTTGCTTATGCTCTTGTTGTGATTGCTTGTTATTTCCGTTTATGCTAGTTAAGGTTTTTCCATAAGCAATGACATTGAGCATTTGAGCTAACCTCCATCTCATCTCTCTCTCTCACTCACTCTCTTCTCCTTCTTCTTCTATTCTATCCTCTCTCTTCACCCAAAATCATGACGAAGTTAGTTTAGGAAGAGTAGAGTTAGAGTGAATAGTGTTAGTGGAGGTAGAGTTAGATGCAAAGTAGGAAACTAACTAAAATTAGCATCTATGCATAATTAGGTACCTATCCAGTGAACTAACCCTTGTTGACAGGCGGGAGGGCTATACTACGTAAGATCTTCAACCCTACACCCCAATGACTAAGGCCAACAACCCTTAGGTTTTACCGTTGTGAACCCCAATACCTTTTTCCCCTCTAACATGTGAACCTTCAATATTTATTTACACTTTTTGTGCATTGGGCATGTATTTGAAATGGCCAACATGCTTCCCACACTATCTTGGTGCTAGTCCCATAGTAGCACTATATTGCATTTGGTGAAGCTAGTTGTTGTGGCTGATGAAGCTTGGGACTGGCTGGTACTGTGTCGATTGTTGATAGATGGGGCTTTCTTTTCATAGGGGCTTCATTGTTGAAGACCCTATCCAAATCCATGGCCGTATAAATATGAGGCTAAGGGGAATCACAAGCCATGCCTTTCAAATTTAATCTCTCCCCACTCAGCCTCGAGAACAATAAGTCGTGTGTCATCCCTCTCATTATCTAGGCCTTGCAGTTTTAGTTCCAACTTCTAAATGTCACAACTTTTCATTGTTGCAAGCAACATCAAGTTGAGTCGAACCTTGACCAACTTCTTCTCTAAAATGGCCAGCTTCAACTTGTTCTTTCTTTTTGTGTGTATGAGCAAAGAGGTCGTACTATTCTAGCCAAGAACCTTTATGGCAATCCATTGGACTCAATAGACTTCAAATTTTCTTAGCATATTCCCAAAATGCAAGCCTTAGTATAATGCTCTTGATTTCGTGCCCAAGCTCAAAAATGCATGATGGCAATTGATGCCTCTTCTAACCACGAGGCAAACAAATTTCCAACATGATGTAAATGTGACGGAATATGATCTCAAACAATTGCATAAGCTCATGACAAAAATATTTGAAATACTCTTCCTCCAGGATACGGCTGGCAATTAAACATATAGAGCCATCAAAAGTTGAATATAGCTGGCAGCTACTTTTTTCTTTCTTGTATGTCCTCATTTGTGCAACAATTTGGGGTCAAACTCTTGACCTCAAGCAAAGGAAAGGAAATCCTCAGCAACTCACCACTTATTGGAAGGCACAACTGGCAGCTACTTGAAGAATATCGAGTTGCCTATTTTCATGCACCCACACCAGTGATAGTAAGCCCCTTTCATGCTCATGTGCACCCTGTACTGTTAATTAGTTCTAAGTCATACAAATGTGATAAGATCAGTCCATGTGCATAAAATCTGAAAAAGTATGCATTTCACATCGAATCAACATCATCAAACTCAAAATTATCAACCACTATAATCATTTAAAAATATTGCCAGTTTTTATTCCTGATTTTTCAGTTGACCATGCTTGGAATTGTAAACAGGGTCGGTTATGGATCTTCTCCACTAGGGTGTCACCTAGGGTCTTGCATTAGATTTCATTGTGAGCACACTCTCTTATCTTTCAGATTCTTTCACCAGTTCTAAGGATTTCATTTATATCGAAGATCATATATTTTTTAATCAAATAATCAGCCTTTGAGAGTCAAAGTTGCAAACATGTAAATCAGGTTCCTTGCAAGTGCGAAAAAGGTTCAAGATATTGAATATTCTAAAAAGGTTAAAGAGCTCTTTTTTTAAATCATGTAACAGCCTCAAAAACTTATGTCCCTGCTCTGCAAAAGTTATGCCTTTGAAAGATCAGGCCAAAAAGGACTGCAAGAGAGAAACGAATCTCAGCTAGAGATTTTTGTGACACAGCAAAACTGCATACAATAGAATTTGATTGGTCTATTCTGTGGGAAAGTTATACAATATTTGGTTGATTTAAACTTTGTAATGCAAGTCCACTCAAAGTCCTGGAATTATTTTGATGACTAGCTGAAGTCTGTGCTTGGGCATTGAATTGCTTTCAGTCATCACCAACATTTGAAGTCACTGAGACTTGGAACTGTGCAACTGTCTTGCCTCAGCATGATATAGACACAAAACTGCCGTGCGGTATAATGCTGCTGTCATCCTACCACAATAGCCATTGTACCAAAATTTATACTTTGAATGGCAGACAAACATTCTGGAATATATAGAAAACATGCCCCTGGGATATCACAAGTATCCTGCATGTCCACCACTGCATTTCTTGAGAGATCCAATTAACCAGACAGTGTGGGTTGCCTGAAAATGGTCGACTCAAATAGCCTGAATCTATCCAGCATATCACTGATAAATGACTCCCTCGCCTTCAATCACATGACCAATGACATAAGCACTTTTGCTGTTTTCATTCTCTGTTACGAGGATTCTTTCTGCAGCTTCAGAGGTCACTACAAGAACCATCCCTATGCCCATATTAAAAGTTCTCCTCATTTCTGCATCTTCAATGTTTCCGGTCTACGAGGAAAAGCGCAAGCCAAATTTCAGCAATCAATTAAAATCCATAGCATGATGAAGCAATCCAGATCCACTTAAGTAGAGCATACCTCCTGAACCCACTTGAAGATAGGGGGCATTGCCCAGGATTTGATGTTGATTAATGAACCCAAGCCAGCCGGAAAAATGCGAGGAAGGTTATCGGTCAAGCCACCTCCAGTGATGTGTGCAATGCCCTTGACTCCTCCTCTGGCTACAAGCTCCAGCACCTGCAGATTTCGCAGTTTTAACAAAGATGGAACGTGAGTTAGATGCTCTATCTATTGTGGCAAGCAAGTTCCAACCTGCTTAACGTATATCCTGGTCGGAGATAAAAGTGCCTCGCCGATCGTCGTTTGTTTGAGATCGCATCCAGGCAGTGGGTCATGAAGCAGTACACCACTTCTAGCTAAAACCCTGTTAGAGCAACCAACAATCACTAAACTTGAGATAGAGATTACAAATTACTCAATGCTTCACGTGGCTCAACACAAAAAATCCATATGGCATGTGTTTATGTATGTGCCTTTAAAAGATGTGTCTGCTAGTGTCAAAAGACAAGGAAAGAAAGGAAGCCTGCTAAAAATCTTGTACACAATAGTGACTTGTAAGTCCATAAGGCTTCAAGTACAATGCTGAGTAGACAACGCCCAATGTACAGTGATGAGATCTCCCACTAATAGAGCATACATTGTGGCATAAAGTGACGATTGATTTGTATACTTGGATGTAATTGATCTTTCGGCAAGCCATTCCAAACCCCATGGCACCCTGAGCATGTGCTGTTCATTACATTTGTCTAACCCAAAACATTCAAGCATATAGACGCATTGTTGTAGCAAAGCAGCTTAAGAATCATCACCCCGACTGTACATATTTACTAAAGTATGCATTGTGGCTCTATTAATTTAATTACCCAAGACTACACATCATATATGCTTGATATCAAAATGATCACAATCTCTATGCACACACAAAATCTATACATTTACAACAATACACAAATAAATCTCATAAACAATTACCTTTTCTGAATACTATGATGATTTCATCAAACTTGAGTTTTCCAATCATTGATGCAGTGATTTGAGTTGGTCAGTAGTATCTGAAACTCAGGAATTTCAGCATAGAAACTGTATGAAATGGAGATATTTTCATTGACATACCAATCTTAATGGTCCTGCAATACCTATAGTTTAGAAACTCCCTGGAAAGTGAACTTGCAGCAACACTGGGAAACCCCAAAAGAAATAACAAAAACTATCTTTTGCTCAGACACTGGACCCAACATTCTGAACGTTTTTAATAACACACAAAGCAGTGAAATTATAATCTAACTCTAAAGCTAGTGCATAACAGTAATCCTGAGCTTAGCTCTGGGTTTGGCTTGTAAAAAACTTGACCAAAATCCCCTGAGCAGCTGACCGGTAGGAGAATATCCATTCATACACAAGCTGCTCTACCTAGCTAAGACGAAGTAGAAGGTACTTCCTCTTTAAGATAATGAATTTGTCTACACCCTAGAGCAAATTGTTATTCTTTCAACAACCACCCATGCATTTTTGTCATGATAGTAACCACATTTGATGACCTTACCATCTACCCCATACATGATGTATTTAAGAATGACATGTACTGAAATGCAAATAAGAGCTTTGCATTTCATAAATTGGTATTGTATTGAGCAAGATGTATAGAGTAACTGAAGGGGTTGTTTGCTCAATTGCATAGAAGTGTTGCGCGCCATGTACAGCACGATTGATTGGTACTAAAGATAGTACTGCTTGCAGTTCAGAGAGTTCAGGAAATAGCCTCTGTTTAGTTTGGGTAGGACCATGTCATGCAATGACTAGTTCAAGGATTAGAACTACTTTGAGTCTTGAGAAGGTGGCATGAAAGAATATAACTTGTTGGTCTAGGAAGGATCCAGGTCATGGGTGCAGGATTAGCTAGGCTAAAAGTCATGAGTTATCTTGCATAGACCAATGTACCTAGAAGAGAATCAATGTCGAATAATGATAGAACGATACTCTGCAAAAATAGGCACTGAATCTAAGCTAAATTAATACTAATCTAAGTTATGCAAGTACAAAAACTAGCCTCTGATGAGTCAACCAAGGAGAATGATGCTCATATGGCCCACAGTTTGACCTGATCAAGGCTGAAGGGTAGATACTTTTTGGGCACAGTAAATGCACTGTAACTAATAAATATCAATGTTGATGGTTCTTTGATTGCTGTTGGCACCACAACCTGGTTCTCTGGGCTTCTAGCATCTCAATTGTTCTCTACTGTCTTGCTTCAGGAATGGATACAGACTTGTTCCTTCATTATCATGTTTGTGATGTTGCGTTTTTGCTCTACATGATGGAATAGCGAGTTGGGTGCTTGATGCACTCACTTCTATCCAAGATGGTGAGATCACTTTTGCATGTCTCATTCTAGTATGAGCACAGGTGTTTCTATCTGCTTTTGTAATGGAAATACAGATCTAATTATACACTGGTAGAAATATGTCTTTGATAACATGTGGCAAGACGCAATATTCATGACATTATGAATAGAACAGATCCCTTTGCATGTCTCTGACTATTCATGTGGTGGTTGAGAGAGAGAGAGAGAGAGAGAGAGAGAGAGACTAACTTTCGGACAAGGGAAAATCCGTTAGAATGCACCCCACTAGAAGGAAGACCAACCAGAATATCTCCAACCTTTATCTTGCTCCCATCAATAACTGCTTCCTTTTTCACAGCTCCAACTGCAAAGCCGCTAAGATCATATTCTCCATCCGCATAAAAATCTGGCATCTCTGCTGTCTGTGAAATGGAAAAAATGTGAAAAATCAAGTAACGCCTGCAACATGGAAATATAACATTTTTTACATGAAATAAATTTTCAGAGTAATGTCCCACCTTCTGGGTACTCGATTTTGCTGAAAAAGTAATTAGCATACACAAAATTAAGTCTTCTAGATCTCCAAAAGAATAAGGATTGCAAAAGATTCTTAAAAACATAAACATCATATGACCTGGTTGTCATCCAAATACCTCACCACCAAGAAGAGCACAATCTGATTGGCGGCAGCCTTCAACAATACCTTTGATGACCTGGAAGAGATATGAAAAAGGAAACTGATCAGTTAGCACACGTCTGCAAGACGCCTAATGGACAAGAACCTGACCACAATCAAAATCTTAATAGGTATGATACCTCTAAGTGGCCTTTACTTTGTTGCTAGGAACAGGGAAAAGGCACAATAGATGTCATTTAAAAAAAGGTGCAGTCTCCCATATCTCAATACGTGATGAGAGATGGATTGAAGCTTGAGCCACTCTTACCCTCACCTTTTCTTATTTTCCCTTAGTTTTTCAGCTGGCCTGCCATGGCTGGTCATCCTGGTCCAGATCATTCAGGATAATGTGAATGAAGGGAGGTGAAATGAAAGCCTGCCCAAAGAAGTTTCTGTGCCAGCTGTAACTGCTTGCCAAAAATCTAGTATCCAGTCTTTTGTTTTGAGCAAGAAGCTAGAAAGAATACACCTTTTGAAATGGTCTTGGTACATGATGTAGGAAATAGAAGCCTAAGGATCCAGGATCTTAACTATTCAATCACACAAAGCATTCTCAAATTCTCAAAAGAAAGAGAGAGATGGCTAGAAACCCTCTTGTAGAAACTCGTGGACAGCCAAGGAGAATAGTCACTATTGCTTACAAAAGTGTCTCATACAAATGGGATGCACACATATATATAGTCCAAGATTTCTATCTAACTTCATGACTATTGGCTATCCAACAACTTGACTATTGGCTTTCCAACTACTTGACTATTGACTATCCAACTTTCTATAAGTTACATAGAAAGAATAAGGTACCTCCACTATGTCAAGTTGGGGTACTTAATGTCAAAATTAGGCCTCGTGGACCCATGAGTCCCTACCAAGTTAATTTCATACTAACTTAGCTAACTCTAAGTTTAGTAGGCCTAATATAATAAATGACCATGGTTACACAGCTCTCGACCTTTTGGGTCAAAAAAACCTATGGTAATGTATTCATATCCATTTCCATTCCAACACCCTCCTTAAATGGAAATGCATACGATAACATGAAGTAACTTCTTGAAAGAGAAAAATGCAACTTGTTGTCCGAACTTCATGTCGCCAAATAAACTTCGCACCGAAGTAGTCAAAACTTCATCCCCAATCATGTCCAACATATAAAAAGAAAAGAATGCGTAATAATGAAGCATCAAGTCGAAGGGTGAGGATTTGCATGCTCCATCCGAAGTAGGGATCCAACATAAACTCGGTAATAAGTCGAAACATGAACTTGTAATCCATCATAGGTTCCCACATCATTCGAAAATACTTCTTACCATAAGGACAATAAAAAAGAGTACCAAACTCTTTTGGCATCACATCCTCCCAAACCTTACCATCAATGACTTGCTCACATAAAATAGGCGATGTACCAACATCATGATGAAGAGTAAATGTAGAACCAAAAAAATCAGCAAGAGGTACTGATTTTAAAGAGGCATGTGGCTTCCTTTCGTAGTAAGATATTTCTTTGCTGTCCTGCAAAGTCTCCAATAGCCAACAAGGAACTGTTATGGGTTGTTCAACACTTTGCTGCCCCAAGTGTTCCCAACATGGACCATGTTGTCCATAATCTTCCGCAGGCTGTTCCTGAAGCATAAGGGACTGCTCATGATGTAAAATGGGCTATAAATGACCAAAAGAAGATGACTGAACCTGTTGTCCAACATCTTCATCATAAAAATTTAGCAAACTATCAAGAGATGCATCAACGATGGCAACGTTGCATCGAATCGCGGTTCGAACTGCCTTTTACGGTTCAAACCATCGAATCATTCGGACCCGGTTCGAATCGTTCGAATTGTCTGACTCTAAAACGATTCCATCGGCCCTCGGGATTCTGTTCGCGCCTGAGAGAGAGAGAGAGAGAGAGAGAGAGAGAGAGAGAGAGAGAGAGAGAGAGAGGGGGGGGGGGGGGGGGGTGGGCACACAGGAGTCGGCACTTTGTGTGCACTGTGCATTTGCCATTCAGATTGTGTGTGTGTGTGCTCAGTGCTGTGTTTGAGAGAGAGAGAGAGAGAGAGAGAGAGAGAGAGAGAAAATGGTGTGATTTTGTGTGTGTGTGTGTGAGTGATTGTGTGATATTGTGTGTGTGTGCATTGTGTGTGTGTGTGTGTCCACTATCTTTTGATGTGTACAGTGTGTGTGAGTGAATCAGTGAGTGTGTGTGAGAGTGTGTGTGTGTGTGTGTGATATTATGATATTGTGTGTGTGTGTGTGTGTGTGTGTGTGTGTGTGAGTGTGAGTTTTGAGATGTGTGCACACTGCAATGTGAGTTTGTGTGAGGCTTGAGCACTGAGATTGTGTGTGTGTGGGCAATGGGCATTGTGAGATGGGTGTGGGACCTGGGTAGCTACTTAGTTAGAAGTTAGAAGTTAGAAGTTAGGAGTTAGTGACTAGTCTGAGTTAGTAGTTACTAGTTAGTACTAAGTAGTTACTAGATAGTAGAATCTAGTTAGAACTTAGAACTTAGAACTTAGAGAGATCTGTAGACAGTCACCTGAGAGAGAGAGAGAGAGAGAGAGAGAGAGAGCCACCATGCCGAGGGGTAGGGATCCCTTGTGGGATCACGTCATTATCGTTGCGGCCTATGGCACATCGGGCACGAAGAGATGGACTTGCAGATACTGTCACCAGTCTTACACTGGAGGGCCCACACGCATCAAGGCACACTTGTTACGTTTGAGGGTGTACGAGATTGCCCCTTGCATGCATGCTCCTGACACGCTACTCACTCCTGTCGCATCGGAGGAGGTTGGCCCTTCGAGGATGGGGCCCAGACCGAGAGGTAAACATTCAACTCTAAGACTCTTACACTACAAAGTTCAAACATTGATCAAGTTTTAAGTTTTAACTTTTAGCTCACATGATACATCAAGTTTGAAGTTTCAATTTCATTGATCATCTAATTTCTAAATTGTATTGTAATTTCAAATTTGTCTTTTTTGGCAGATCGAGATGCAGTCACGGCGACACAGCCAGAGGCCACCACATCACGCCCCCCAGTTGCCATCCGCTCACCCCTCGCTTCCCATGGCCCAAAGGACAGAGCTGCAGATGAGGCAGGGCCTAGTACCCGGCCTGACCCACCTTCTGGTGCAGGATCTTCGACACCACCTCCAACCATGACCATACCGGCACCACATCATCCACCTGAGAGAGGGAGAGGTAGACGGGGCCGCACTACACAGATGGGGGGTAGGGAGTACTATGTGTCCAGCTTCGCTCCCAGAGCCATGGCAGAGGCAGAGGTTGTCATTCGACAGTTGTTCTACACCTGCGATCTGCCATTTCATTTGGCTAAGACCCCGGCATGGAGGAGGGCGATGAGTGCGGTGAGTGCGATTGGGCAGGTATGGCAGGGGCCATCTTGCGAGCACCTGAGGACGAAGGGGCTTCTTGATGAGCGGGTTTCTGTTGACCAGAAGCTAGAGCCTCTCAGGAAGGCATGGGCCCGTATGTACTACTTGCTTTTAACTTTATCTACTCTAAACTTTAAAGACTTTATGATAATTGTTAAAACTTCAATTGCAGGCGTTAATTGTAAATTACTTGTTAATTGCAATTTGCAGGCTGCAGCTAGCTATTTATGTTTAATCATGAATATTCAAATGATCATTTATCATTGGGATTTGCCATGAAATTTGAATTACAATTTACAATTTAAGATCTATCCTGATTCCTCTCAGATCTATCATGAATCATGATTCATCTTGTTTTGTCACCTGTAAGTGAGTCGTGACCACGGTCCACTGACTTGTCACTTATCACCTGTGAACTTTCAACTAGGTATGGTTGCACCATCATATCTGATGGTTGGAGCGATACGAGGAGGCGCCACATATTGAATATCCTGGTGTCTTCGTGCATGGGGACGATGTTTCTCATATCCATCGACACCTCTGGGGAGGCAGTCACGGGCGAGTACATGTTCTCACATATTCGAGCTGCCATTGAGGAGATCGGACCACAGCACGTTGTACAGGTATATATATTATACTTATTACAATTTACGGTTTACGGTTTACCTATAATGTTGAAACTTAAATGGTATTAGGTTACACATAATTACTAATTTGTAAATGTCAATGTTGAATGTTCATTGTTCAATGGCGATTTCGGATTGATTAACAATGGATTATGGTTCACTAAAGTCTAAGCAGTTGCCACTGAGCACTTAAGTCTTGAATCCGGAATTCCAAACTCATGCACATTGCACATTGCATTGTATGGTTGTGCAGGTGGTCACAGATAATGCGTCAAACTACGTCTCCATGGGTAGGTTCGTTAATGGGACCTACCCCCACATCTTTTGGACACCTTGTGTTGCACACTGCCTGGACTTGTTGGTCGAGGATGTGGCCAAGATTCCATGGATTGCAGAGGTGCTGCGTACTGCACGGTTCTTGGTGAGATTTGTCACCAAGAAGCCTAGGGTCCTAGCCATGTTCAGGAGACAGTCCACCTTGGATGTCTTGAGACCTGCCCCCACTAGGTATGCAAGTTGCAACTCAAATTTGATTCTTGAATGCGCTTCTATAGACTGTTGGAACTTGATAAGTATTTACTATTTACTGTTTAGTTAGTAGTGGTAAATATTTCATGCAATGATGCACGTGCCATGTCTTGACTCTTGACTCTTGTCAGATGTTAGAACTTAGAATTTGTCACTTGTGCAATGTGCCCTATCATCTATGCAAGTTTGCATTTATGTTCCTGGTCCTGGAACGACTGCTGAAAGTTCATCAGGGCTTGAGGCAGATGGTTGTTGCTATTGACTGGGCGCAGTGGGGGCCGTCACAGGAGCCCAAGAGTAAGAGATTCGAGCAGACCGTTATGCATTCACCATTTTGGGATGAGGCTCGATCCATTGTGGTGGGCCTACAACCCATCTACACTGTCCTGCGCCTTACTTGTACAAGTTCATGGACAGGCTGGGCGAGCAATTGAGGCTTTGCACGACCATTAGCCCAGAGAGGTATTATGTATATCAAGAATCAAGAATCAAATTTCAAATGTAGTATGTAGACAGTAGTATGCAGTATGTACTATGATCATTGATCTATCATGTACATTGTACTATATTGTATGATTATTACTGTGTCTTGACTCTTGAATCTTAATTCTTGCAGGCTTACGGAGGTCCGGCTCCTTTGGTTGAGCAGGTGGGAGTGGTTTCATAGGCCCCTGCATGCCATGGCCCACATACTCCATCCACTTTGGAAGAATGAGGAGCAGTTCACAGATAGGGAGCTCAATATGGCTGGAATGCCTATATCTCCCGAGTTTATCCTGATGTACGCGAGCAAAATAACCTGCTGGATGAGCTTCAGATTTTCAGGCAGGAGACCTTGGAGTTCGCCACTGGCCCGGCGCTTTTGAGAGAGGGTATTACTTCACATTTTACTGCACAGTTAGTCAATCATATTGTAACTTGTTGGAACTTGGAACTTGGTTGCATCTTGCAAGTTGCTAGTAGTAAAGTTCTAACTGCCCCTTGAACTGTGATTCAGGCCAGCTACGTCCCGTGTCATAGTGGTCGAAGTTTGGGGTTGACGTCCCCAAATTGCGTCGCCTTGCCATCAGGATTCTCTCACAGGACTGCACTGCAGTCGCTTGTGAGAGGAACTGGAGTGTCCATTCCATGATTCACACGACGAAGAGGAATCGACTATCATCAGTGCAGTTGGAGAGGTTGGTGTACGTACACGCCAACTTGAGACTTTTGGATAGACTCCAGACCACCGCAGAGCCTATCCAGGTAACTTGTACACCATAAATTATAATTTCTAAATTCTAACATGTGATCCATCATCCCAGGTGGCAGGACCCAGTTGGCAATTAGTAGATACTATTATACTAAATAGATCATATTACATACTACATATTACATAGTAGATACTAGACTATACTATGTAGCTAAATTTTAACTTTTGTCGGGACTCGGCCCTCCAAATTTTGTTAAATTGTCTTGATTTCAATGTGCATTGTGACATGTGCGTAGGTTAATCCCGATCTGATCGATGTGGCAAAGGTTCCAGAGTTGCCACCGAGAGACCAGCCAGAGGAGGACGTGTACGCATTCCTCCATGAGGAGGCCATGCAGAGTGCAGGTGAGAAATTAGAATTGTCAAAGTAGTAAGGTGACAGGTCTTGAATTAAATTTTCGAAGTTTGAAGTTACTAATTATCGTGAATTGTAATTTACTAATTTGCAGGCAATAACATGTTTGTCCCTCTTTGTGTGCATTGTGCAGGGCCTGTCACTCGAGCAGAGCATAGGAGGAGGGCAAGAGAGGCTAGCAGCTCCCGTGCTCATAGCCCCGAGGACGAGTCTGAGTCTGAGTCTGAGGCATCGTCAGGGTCAGAGTCCTCAGAGGAGGAGGAGTATGAGGATGAGGAGTCCAAGGAGGGCGGGGATGAGGATGAGGGGCATCATACCTCTGCCTCTGATGAGGATTTCGCAGCTGAGCCTACCACTCGAGAGGCCACAGCAGGCTCCACAGCACCACCAGCGAGTGGGAGGAGACTCAGGCGTAGGAGAGCTTAGAGTGCTCACTGCAGCCTGGGCCCTGCTCAGTGCTCATTGATGTCAGTCTTCAGATGATTGTAGTATGTACATTAGATCATTGTAGTTACTAGTTACTAGTCTGTAGATGACACTACGATGTTCATGTCACTAGATGAGCATTGACTCTTGAGCTGTTTAGTATTTACAATGTAGTATGACATATGTACACATGATTTATCATCAAACACATCGCGCATTACATTGGTGACCGGACTCATGAGGCACCTGGCATTTGTATTTACTATTTTGTTATGATTCATGAATCATGATATATTATGGATTCTAGAATCTAGTTTCAAGTTTCAAGTTTCTGATTCCTGAAGTTAAGTTTTAACTTTTAACTGTAGTATGTACTATGTAGTCTGTAACCTGTTTAAGTTTTAACTGTAGTTACTGGCAACTGCTAACTAGTATGTACTATGTACTCTGTTTAAACTTGGGTCATGACTCATAATGTCATTCTAATTTCTGTAAATTCTGTTTTGAAAATTGAATCTTGATACGACAGGTCACACCGTCACAAGAGCTTAGAGATCTGATTATCCTGAATTCTAATATCTGTAAATTTAGAGGAAGATTGAAATTTTTTAACTACTAAAATTTAAGTATTTGTACTATCAGTGAATGTTGATTGTTTTTTTGAAGAATTGAAAAAAAAAAAAGGTTCGAACCGTTTTCCGATTCGAACCTGGCCTGGCGGTTCGAACCTCAAAGAATCGGTTCGAACCGGCCGGTTTGAATCGACATGTTCGAATCGGGATGCAACCTTAAACGATGGCGTCATCAAAGCTGTCCCTCGAAGAGGCATGGGATGACATAGAAGATTTTTCAAATTACAAAAAATTCTCTCCAAACAAAGGCTCACTTTTAACACTTTGAACAAAAGTACTAATTGACAGATGTTGACTCCCTCCTCGATTAGTACAAAAAGGTTCCAAAGAGTGCTCGAATTTTTCAGCCTTTGCTAAAACATCAGATTGAAAGGGTTTGCATGAAACTTTTCACTAATGCATCCATCGCATGCATCAACTTGCGGTGACTTGAAAAAAGAAGATTGTTTCAACATCTGCTCAATGTATCGTTGTTGAGAGATGAAGATTCCAGCCCCATGTGGAAGATGAACAAGAACCCAAGTGTGATTCTTCACGAGTGAGTTGTACTCCTCTTGCATCGCATCCTCCCAACATTTTACTCCTCTGGCCTGCTCATAAAAAATAGGTTCTACTGCACCATCCTCAATAGAAATAAGAGCAAAATCAGAAAAATCAACAAATTCTACTGATTTAATAGAGGCACGAGTCTTCCCTTCATAGAAATGATCCACTTTGCTGTCCTGCAAAGTCTGCAACAACCATTTAGGGACTGGTTTGGGCTGTCCAACAGCCTTACCTTTGTCAACACTTTGCTGTCCAAAGCTTGGACCTTGCTGTCCAATGTCTTCAACAGGCTGCTCTTCACCATAAATAGGTTCTTCTTGATGAACTATGGGCTGCAAAATTAAAGGAGTAATGGGCTGTCCACTAGAAGTTGATGGCACTCCCTTCTCTTCATGATTAGATGGCAAAACCAAATCTGGAAATATTTCAACATATGCATCATGGGGGAAGTCCCCTTTCATGACATGAGTGGGCGCAACATCATAGGAGGTCTTTTCATCAAAATGAACATCACGACTCACTATGATTTTATTAGTATCCATATTAAACAATCTATAGCCCTTGCTTTCGCCACTATAGCCAACAAATATGCATTTAACTCCTTTATCATCAAGCTTGGTTCTTAGCTTATCGGGAATGAAAGCATAAGCCGTGCAACCAAAGATGCTTAAGTGAGAAACAGTAGGGGCTTCTTACCATACCAAACTTCATAAGGGGTTAATACCTTCAAGGCTTTAGTAGAACACCGATTACTAATGTAAGTTGCCGTTATAACCACTTCAGCCCAAAACTTGTGAGGTAGGCCCTTTGCCTTGAGCATGCATCGAGCCATCTCCATAATAGTGCGATTCTTTCTTTCGGCAACACCATTTTGTTGAGGTGTGTAAGGGGTTGTCATTTGATGATGGATACCTTTGCTTTGAAGATAAGTACCGAACGTATTCTTTATATATTCCCTTCCTCGGTCGGTACGTAAGATCTTCAAAGAGTGCCCAAACTGGTTTTCTATCATTGCTAGAAAATCCTTAAAGCGTTGAAAAACTTCAAATTTTGCCTTCATACGATAAATCCATGTAAATCTTGAAAGGTCATCAATAAAAGTAACAAAGTACTTACACCTTCCAATGGATTCGATCCTCATTGGACCACATACATCACTATGAACCAGATCAAATTTGCCATCAACTCTAATAGTTCCATCAATTGGAAAAACTTGCCTTTAAAATTTTCCAAGTATGCATCCTTCGCATACATGTCCTTCGGGATGCTCAATATTAGGAATGTCTTCAACCACGTTGAATCTCTTCAACATCTTCAAGCTAGCAAAGTTGAGATGTCCAAACCTAGCATGCCATAATTCAGCCAACTCCAAAGAATGTGAACTTGATGCAACAAGACAAAAAGATGATGAAGCTCTTCGCTCATAGGTATCCATAAGGAACAATCCACCACGTAATGTTCCCCAAGCAATGATCATAAGAGATCTCTTTGGGTCTGTGATAAGACACTTGTCTTCTTTGAATTCCACAACCAATCCTTGGTTCATAATTGTAGAGACCGAAATGAGATTCTTTTTTATTTTTGGAACATAAAGTACATTACGAATGGGTAAGATAATGGGGATCACTCCAATACCTTTGACAGGATAAGAGGTGTTATCAACACCTTGAACTTTGCTTCCATCATGCACTTTCACAAGCTTTGTGAAGACCTCTTTGTTATAAGTCATATGGCGTGTGGCACCGCTATCAATCACCCAATCAATAGATGAAAAAAAAGCAACTTGTAAAGCTGAAGATGAGCTATTTTCTGCTGACAACCAGCAAGATTTGAAGTGGCAGAAATCTCGTCTTTAGAAGAGATGAGATTATTAGTGACAAAAGCATAATCATTATTGAAAAGATTATCCTCCTTTCCAAATTGTTGTTCCAAAGTAATGATTGCGGTACTTGTATCGTTACCTTTCTCCCTACATTCTTTGATGTGATGCCCAAACATAGTGGCACTTACCCTTCTTCTTGGAGCCTTGATCTCGAGCTTCCTTAGATTTTTGATCATCTTTGGAAGTTTTGAAAGAAGGCTTCCCTTTCCACTTGCCTTTGCCTTTGCCTTTTGCAAAGAAGCTTGATCTTCTTGTTCACCAAAGCTGATCCTTGTTTGCTCTTCTTGAAGAAGTAAGCCAACAAGTTCTTCGAAGGAGATTTGCTATCCCCTAAGAGAAATGCTCAATGATGACACAAATGGAAGGTAAGAATTAGGAAGAGAGTTGAGAGTAATAGATACAAATTGTCAGTTCTCAATCACCTCATCAATACTAAGAAGCTCCTCTCGAAGATCCTTGATCTTCGTCAAGTGGTTTGTAAGCAAATCACCTTCTTGCATCTTCAAGATAAAAAGTTGATTTCGAAGATATACCACTTTTGCTGCATTCTTTACTTGAAACATCTTTGCAAGAGTCTCCCAAGCACTTTTGGAAGTCTTGCATGATCTAATATGAGGAAGGATAGATCTCTTCACTGATAATGCAATGACGGAATGTGCTTGTGCATCTCGTCGATCCCACTTCTTTTGCTCATCGGAAGACACTTCCGTAGATGAACTACTTTCCACAAACCTTTAGCAATTAGAAGGTTCTTTATCATGTAGCACCACAAGGAATAGTTTGTGCCATCCAGCCTATCTTCATTAAATAAAGAACCAATAGACTCTGATCCTTTAGCCATAACAGAAAAATCAGCTTGTAGTAGATAGGAAATAAACTTTCCAAGACAAAATCGACTCAAAGGGCAGCAACCTCAAAGCTGAAATTATGAGCACAATAGATTGCAATACTCCACATGCAATTTGCTCAACAAGTAATGAAATAGGTGGCTGATTTCTGCACAAAAACAGAATGCTCACAAATAGGTAGACTTCGAATGAAGCCAAAACCAAAACCAGAAATTTGTGGCTGGAAAGAGTGCACACTATGTGCATATAGAGCTGATGGTAGCGCCCTACTCCAAGCTCACCAACAAGGAAATTTCAGCAAGAAATGTGTCCAAAACACATGTATCTTCATTTAAGAAGTAAATCTGAAATTTTCAGCATGTAATTGAGTCAAGATCACATGCAATTGGTTTGAGCATGGGCGCCATACTGCTAGCTCTCAAATAGGTGAAGGTGAAGATAGTTTCCTATTGGGCGCCCTCCTGCAAGCAATATGATCACCTAAAGGCTCTGATACCACGTAGGAAATAGAAGCCTAAGGATACAGGATCTTAACTATTCAATCACACAAAGCATTCTCAAAAGAAAGAGAGAGATGGCTAGAAACCCTCTTGTAGAAACTCGTGGACAGCCAAGGAGAATAGTCACTATTGCTTACAAAAGTATCTCATACAAATGGGATGCACACATATATATAGTCCAAGATGACTATCTAACTTCATGACTATTGGCTATCCAACTACTTGACTATTGGCTTTCCAACTACTTGACTATTGACTATCCAACTTTCTATAAGTTACATAGAAAGAATAAGGTACCTCCAATATGTCAAGTTGGGGGTACTTAATGTCACAATTAGGCCTAGTGGACCCATGAGTCCCTACCAAGTTAATTTCATACTAACTTAGCTAACTCTAAGTTTAGTAGGCCTAATATAATAAATGACCATGGTTACACAACTCTTGACCTTTTGGGTCAAAGTAAATGTAATCAATTCCATTTACATTCCAACACATGAGTGAGGGGATAGCCAAGGCATGTATTCAGGGAGGAAGTTGTGCACACATATGAAATTGAGAGCTAAAAATAGACCAAATAGATATCTTCCAGCACTCACAATTTTACCTGCTGGATCAAAAGAATGAAGTTTGTCAAAAATATGATACTATGAAGTTTTTCACAATCAGAACTATCTGGTTAGTAGCTACCAATTGTATATAATGAGGACTGTTAAGCAAGAGGGACATGTATTTTCGATACGAGAACTGAAGTCTATGATCCGATCTGAATCATGCCCCAAAAAACTGAATCAGCAAATCAGATTTAGGTTTTCTAAAAAAAGATGAGTTATGTTGTGTGATATAACCTAAAAACAACTCCTAGTTTGAGGGTTTTGGCTGCAAACTATATTGTTGCCTAGGTCATAAATCCGGAATCTTGAATTTCCAATCCTGATTCCTGGTGTTACAACGCGGCTTCAACGCCCAAAACAGAATGTGGAATCACTGACTCACTATTCAGCCTTCAATGCCCACAATAAAGACAAGACTATATCGATACCAGACACCTTAGGACTATCAAATGTTTCAACTTTGACAAGGTTTTTTCCTGGGCAAGGGTGGAAATTCACTTCAATTTCTTGAAATTTCTTGATGCTAGCATTCCTTTGCGACATGACTTGGCTCCATGCAGTTAAAGCACAAATTGTCGCTTCTAGCCTTGGAAATTTCTTCCCTAGTTTTGGGCACTTCGGTCTTCCCTCGAAGATCCTGCAACCATGTAAATGCTTTACCCCATAGGAACATGACGGCCATAGTGATCTTATTGTTGTCCACTGAATCATGCATGGACAAGTGCGAACTCCACCGATCCAGCCACGGTATCACGACATTGAGGGATCTATCCTTCTTTTATCCCAAAAAAAGATCGAGTGTGAAGAGAGGGTGGTGCAAAGCTTGTCTGGTTTGCGTCAAATCCCTGCTTCTCCTAGTTACGTTTGGTTGCATATCAAGCCTTTGCTGTTGTAGATTGTTGATGGCCGACAAAAGGGTCAATCCTTATGAGCACCACCTAACCTCAATTCACATGGCTACCACCCTCCCTATGCCACCTCACCCAATAGTCACTTGGTCACACCCCACAAACACGTTTGGTCACCTCCCTCAAGCTCACAGCCTTATGGCCCTACGAAACTCCTAGAGCTCCCCTAAGGTTCATCCTTAAGCTTGGGAGGATGAGAAGGTACAATTGTACATTCATGAGGAGGTGGAGGAAAAAAGTTCAATTTTCCTCCCACAAGGTTGTGAGAATGCTTCTATTGTTAATCTTTTTGTGATTGAAGGTGGCAAAGAGGATGGAAGAGGCTCGAGAGAAGGCCAAGGGAAATGGAGGCTACACCCCACAGGCCTGTACTTGCTGTAGATACAGCTTGTGGTACCTCTTCCAATCCTTCCCCCTCTTTCTTTTGATTTCAAGCTTAGATTCAAAATTTTCACAAACTTTAGCAGCCTAAAGTTGAAGCTTCAAGCTTTTCCAAGTTCACACTCAAGTTTGTAAAATTTTGATAGCTTTAATAGCCTTAAGTTTACAAGATTACCAACCTTTGTAAACTTAAGTTTTGAAACTTTGAATTTACGATGTTATAAAACTATGTACATAAAAGTTTTGAAACTTTGTGTTTACAAAGTTACCAAACTTTGTGAGAAGTTACAAAGAATTGTACTGGTTAGAAGTACAAGTACAAATTCTTTTCCATATGTACTCAAAGAACAAGGTGAGGGGAGGGTATGCCTCCCTCCCCATCCCTCCTAACCTCTTCCTATTGCAACGGCTGCTGCAGGAGGTGCCCGTACAGCCTGTTGGGCGCCCGGCCGCACGCAGGTGGGTCTCCAGCAAAATTTTCTTGTTTTGGTTTCCACAAAATTTCAGGCAAATTCAGAAATTGCCAAAAATTTTGTATTTCGGCTTCCAAAATGCCAAAAAACAGTCTTTATTGGCTGTTTTTTACAACTGTCAAAAAACAGAAGTTTTCAAACAGTTTTGTTTGCTATTTCCGACATTCAGGTTTTTAAAACACGGCTTAAAAATTTTTGCAACCTTAACGCATACCAGAAAACCAGAAAAACTATAAAGAACAAGCCCCTTAGCATGCATACAAGCCCAAAACCTATCCAAACGACGTCAGATTTTGACGGAACGAAAAGCAAAGTTGTTACAAACCATGGATACTAAGTTGTCCAAGCACATCAGCAAGAAGTTTAAACCAACCAAAACTTAACCCTTGTCACATGTGCTTGTCGTGGCGATGTGAACCATAATGCCGTAAGGAAGGAAAGTGAGAAGCGATTGCACCTTATTCACAATCAAGGTTGCATCGAATAGCGGTTTGAACCGCCTTTTACGGTTTGAACCATCACATCGTTCAGACCTGGTTCGAACCGTTCGAATCGTTCGAACCGTCTGGCCCTAAAACGATTCCATCGGCCCTCTGGATTCTGTTCGCGCCCGAGAGAGAGAGAGAGAGAGAGAGAGAGAGAGAGAGAGAGAGAGAGAGAGAGAGAGAGAGAGAGAGAGAGAGACTCAGGAGTCAGCACTCTGTGTGCACTGTGCATTTGCCATTCAGATTGTCCGTGCTGTGTGTGAGAGAAAGTGAGAGAGAGAGAGAGAGAGAGAGAGAGAGAGAGAAAATGGTGTGATTTTGTGTGTGTGTGTGTGAGTGATTGTGTGATATTGTGTGTGTGTGCATTGTGTGTGTGTGTGTGTCCACTGTCTTTTGATGTGTACAGTGTGTGTGAGTGAATCAGTGAGTGTGTGTGAGAGTGTGTGTGTGTGTGTGATATTATGATATTGTGTGTGTGTGTAAGTGACATGTGTGCATTGTGTGTGTGTGTGTGTGTGTGTGTGTGTGTGTGTGTGTGTGTGTGTGAGTTTTGAGATGTGTGCACACTGCACTGTGAGTTTGTGTGAGGCTTGAGCACTGAGATTGTGTGTGTGTGTGGGCAGTGGGCATTGTGAGATGGGTGTGGGACCTGGGTAGCTACTTAGTTAGAACTTAGAACTTAGAAGTTAGGAGTTAGTGACTAGTCTGAGTTAGTAGTTACTAGTTAGTACTAGTAGTTGCTAGATAGTAGAGTCTAGTTAGAACTTAGAACTTAGAGAGATCTGTAGACTGTCACCTGTGTGTGTGTGTGTGTGTGTGTGTGTGTGTGTGTGAGAGAGAGAGAGAGAGAGAGCTCAGAGAGAGAGAGGGCAACCATGCCGAGGGATAGGGATCCCTTGTGGGATCACGTCACCATCGCTACGGCCTATGGCACATCGGGCACGAAGAGATGGACTTGCAGATACTGTCACCAGCCTTACACTGGAGGGCCCACACGCATCAGGGCACATTTGTTACGTTTGAGGGGGTACGAGATTGCCCCTTGCATGCATGCTCCTGACACGCTACTCACTCCTGTCGCATCGGAGGAGGTTGGCCCTTCGAGGATGGGGCCCAGACCGAGAGGTAAACATTCAACTCTAAGACTCTTACACTTCAAAGTTCAAACATTGACCAAGTTTTAAGTTTTAACTTTTAGCTCACATGATACATCAAGTTTGAAGTCTCAATTTCATTGATCATCTAATTTCTAAATTGTATTGTAATTTCAAATTTGTCTTTTTTGGCAGATCGAGATGCAGTCACGATGACACAGCCAGAGGCCACCACATCACGCCCCCCAGTTGCCATCCGCTCACCCCTCGCTTCCCATGGCCCAGAGGACAGAGCTGCAGATGAGGCAGGGCCTAGTACCCGGCCTGACCTGCCTTCTGGTGCAGGATCTTTGACACCACCTCCAGCCATGACCATACCGGCACCACATCATCCACCTGAGAGAGGGAGAGGTAGACGGGGCTGCACTACACAAATGGGGGGTAGGGAATACTATGTGTCCAGCTTCGCTCCCAGAGCCATGGCAGAGGCAGAGGTTGTCATTCGACAGTTGTTCTACACCTGCGATCTGCCATTTCATTTGGCTAGGACCCCGGCATGGAGGAGGGCGATGAGTGCGGTGAGTGCGATTGGGCAGGTGTGGCAGGGGCCATCTTGCGAGCACCTGAGGACGAAGGGGCTTCTTGATGAGCGGGTTTCTGTTGACCAGAAGCTAGAGCCTCTCAGGAAGGCATGGGCCCGTATGTACTACTTGCTTTTAACTTTATCTACTCTAAACTTTAAAGACTTTATGATGATTGTTAAAACTTAAATTGCAGGCATTAATTGTAAATTACTTGTTAATTGCAATTTACAAGCTGCAGCTAGCTATTTATATTTAATCATGAATATTCAAATGATCATTTATCATTGGAATTTGCCATGAAATTTGAATTACAATTTACAATTTAAGATCTATCCTGATTCCTCTTGGATCTATCATGAATCATGATTCATCTTGTTTTGTCACCTGTAAGTGAGTCGTGACCACGGTCCACTGACTTGTCACTTGTCACCTGTGAACTTTCAACTAGGTATGGTTGCACCATCATATCTGATGGTTGGAGCGATACGAGGAGGCGCCACATATTGAATATCCTGGTGTCTTCGTGCATGGGGACGATGTTTCTCAGATCCATCGACACCTCTGGGGAGGCAGTCACGGGCGAGTACATGTTCTCACATATTCGAGCTGCCATTGAGGAGGTCGGACCACAACACGTTGTACAGGTATATATATTATACCTATTACAATTTACGGTTTACAGTTTACCTATAATGTTGAAACTTAAATGGTATTAGGTTACACGTAATTACTAATTTGTACTGCGTCAAACTGCGTCTTGATGGGTAGGCTCGTTAATGAGACCTACCCCCACATCTTTTGGACACCTTGTGCTGCACACTGCCTGGACTTGTTGGTCGAGGATGTGGCCAAGATTCCATGGATTGCAGAGGTGTTGCGTACTGCACGGTTCTTGATGAGCTTTGTCACCAAGAAGCCTAGGGTCCTAGCCATGTTCAGGAGACAGTCCACCTTGGATGTCTTGAGACCTGCCCCCACTAGGTATGCAAGTTGCAACTCAAATTCGATTCTTGAATGCGCTTCTGTAGACTGTTGGAACTTGGTAAGTATTTACTAATTATTGCTTAGTTAGTAGTGGTAAATATTTCATGCAATGATGCATGTGCCATGTCTTGACTCTTGACTCTTGTCAGAAGTTAGAACTTAGAATTTGTCACTTGTGCAATGTGCCCTATCATCTATGCAGGTTTGCATTTATGTTCCTGGTCCTGGAACGACTGCTGAAAGTTCATCAGGGCTTGAGGCACTGGGCGCAGTGGGGGCCGTCACAGGAGCCCAAGAGTAAGAGATTCGAGCGGACCGTTATGCATTCACCATTTTGGGATGAGGCTCGATCCATTGTGGTGGGCCTACAGCCCATCTACACTGTCCTGCGCCTTACAGATCGAGAGGGCTGCACATTGGGCCTCTTGTACGAGTTCATGGACAGGCTGGGCGAGCAGTTGAGGCTTTGCACGACCATTAGCCCAGAGAGGTATTTTGTATATCAAGAATCAAGATTCAAATTTCAAATTTAGTATGTAGACAATAGTATGCAATATGTACTATGATGATTGATCTATCATGTACATTGTACTATATTGTATAATTATTATTGTGTCCTGACTCTTGAATCTTAATTCTTGCAGGCTTACGGAGGTCCGGCTCCTTTGGTTGAGCAGGTGGGAGTGGTTTCATAGGCCCCTGCATGCCATGGCCCACATACTCCATCCACTTTGGAGGAATGAGGAGCAGTTCACAGATAGGGAGCTCAGGGATGGCTAGTATGCCTATATCTCCCGAGTTTATCCTGATGTACGCGAGCAGCATAACCTGCTGAATGAGCTTCAGATTTTCGGGCAAGAGACCTTGGAGTTCGCCACTGGCCCGGCGCTTTTGAGAGAGGGTAATAAACTGACCATGTGGCATGGTCCATTACAGTTTAGACTTGTTACTTCACATTTTACTGCACAGTTAGTCAATCATATTGTAACTTGTTGGAACTTGAAACTTGGTTGCATCTTGCAAGTTGCTAGTAGTAAGTACTAACTGCCCCTTGAACTGTGATTCAAGCCAACTACGTCCCGTGTCATGGTGGTCGAAGTTTGGGGTTGATGTCCCCAAATTGCGTCGCCTTGCCATCAAGATTCTCTCATAGGACTGCACTGCAGTCGCTTGTGAGAGGAATTGGAGTGTCCATTGCATGATTCACACGAAGAAGAGGAATTGACTATCATCAGCGCAGTTGGAGAGGTTGGTGTACGTACATGCCAACCTGAGACTTTTGAGTAAACTCCAGACCACCGCAGAGCCTATCCAGGTAACTTGTACACCATAAATTATAATTTCTAAATTCTAACATGTGATCCATCATCCCAGGTGGCAGGACCCAGTTGGCAATTAGTAGATACTATTATACTAAATAGATCATATTACATACTTTTATACTACATAGTAGATACTAGATTGTACTATGTAGCTAAATTTTAACTTTTGTCGGGACTCGGCCCTCCAGATTTTGTTAAATTGTCTTGATTTCAATGTGCATTGTGACATGTGCGTAGGTTAATCCCGATCTGATCAATGTGGCAAAGGTTCTAGAGTTGCCACCGAGAGACCAGTCAAAGGAGGACGTGTACGCATTCCTCCATGAGGAGGCCATGCAGAGTGCAGGTGAGAAATTAGGATTGTCTAAGTAGTAAGGTGGTATGTCTTGAATTAAATTTTCAAAGTTTGAAGTTACTAATTATTGTAAATTGTAATTTACTAATTTGCAAGCAATAACACGTTTGTCCCTCTTTGTGAGCATTGTGCAGGGCCTGTCACTCGAGCAAAGCATAGGAGGAGGGCAGGAAAGGCTAGCAGCTCCCGTGCTCATAGCCCCGAGGACGAGTCTGAGTCTGAATCTGAGGCATCGTCAGGGTCAGAGTCCTCAGAGGAGGAGGAGTATGAGGATGTGAGTCCAAGGAGGGCGGGGATGGGGATGAGGGGCATCATACCTCTGCCTCTGATGAGGATTTTGCAGCTGAGCCTACCACTCGAGAGGCCACAGCAGGCTCCACAGCACCACCAGCGAGTGGGAGGAGACTCAGGCGTAGGAGAGCTTAGAGTGCTCACTGCAGCCTGGGCCCTGCTCAGTGCTCATTGATGTCAGTCTTCAGATAATTGTAGTATGTACATTAGATCATTGTAGTTACTAGTTACTAGTCTGTAGATGACACTACGATGTTCATGTCACTAGATGAGCATTGACTCTTGCGCTGTTTAGTATTTACAGTGTAGTATGACATATGTACACATCATGATTTATCATCAGACACATCGCGCATTACATTGGTGACCGGACTCATGAGGCACCTGGCATTGGTATTTACTATTTTGTTATGATTCATGAATCATGATATATTATGGATTCTAGAATCTAGTTTCAAGTTTCAAGTTTCAAGTTTCTGATTCCTGAAGTTAAGTTTTAACTTTTAACTGTAGTATGTACTATGTAGTCTGTAACTTGTTTAAGTTTTAACTGTAGTTACTGGCAACTGCTAACTAGTATGTACTATGTAGTTTGTTTAAACTTGGGTCATGACTCATAATGTCATTCTAATTTCTGTAAATTCTGTTTTGAAAATTGAATCTTGATACGACAGGTCACACCATCACAAGAGCTTAGAGATCTGATTATCCTAAATTTTGATATCTGTAAATTTAGAGGAAGATTGAAATTGTTTAGCTATTAAAATTTAAGTATCTGTACTATTAGTGAATGTTTGACTGTTTTTTTGAAGAATTGAAAAAAAAATGTTCGAACCGTTTTTTGTTTCGAACCTGGCCTGGCGGTTCGAACCTCAAAGAATCAGTTCGAACCGGCTGGTTTGAATCGACTTGTTCAAATCGGGATGCAACCTTGTTCACAATGATCGGTGGCTCTGATACCAAAATGTCAGAATCCCCATCGTCGTATCTGTTCATTGCTAAGACACAATCAGGTGACGAACGCTACGTTACTGCCCATCCATAGAGGTGCTGCCACCTCTCCCCCGCTCATTGGAGCTATAGACCACCATCAAGCAAGTTGGGGTCTCCGATAAGCCATGGCGTCCCATACCACCGTGCCTTATTCTGGACCCTCACCTACTTACATCCTGAGGCCTAGATAATCGTCCTGACCTGACCACCAGTGGAAGAGCTCTTCATTCTCCAAGAGAGAATGAATGACAAGCTCATGGAGATCCACCTCTATATACATAGTGCAAGTGGGGTCATCTCCGACCATGGGGATCACACATGACCAACAACACGCATCAGTTGTGCGCACTGATGCAAGTCCAGAACAACGGGACACCTCGCACCAATAGGACATTGGCACGTGGCACCCAACAGACCTATAGCTCGTTCTGTCCCATTTTCGGACGAGATTCAAACATCATGAATTCTTAGTGCTACCTTTCGGATTACGGATGTACCTATGACATTCTACCGTACAACTCTTGAGGAACATGTGAATCATATCAAACCTATATTGCACAATCTTGTTAGAGTAAAGAATCCAAGTGATTGCTTTAAGCATGAACTAATATATCTTGGTCATAAGATCAACCCTTTTGGGTTGAAGATTGATGAAGATAATATCAAGGCAATGGTTGAGTGGCTAGTACCAAAAATAGTCAAAGAAGTTAAACCTTTTCTTGGATTTACAACATTCTTTCAAAGATTTACTGGGGATTACGCCAAGGTGGCAACGCCTCTTAATAATTTGACTTAAGGCAGAGTTAATAAAAAGAAGAAGAGAGGACAACCTAGTCCGCCTATTGAATGGAACGAAAAATTGAACCAGTGTTTTGAGAAACCCGTGTTACAAATTGTGGATCTAGATTTACCTCACATCGTGAAAACTGATGAATACAATTCTGCGAAAAAACAATAGGCTAATAACGTTTGAGAGCAAGAAATTCACTGGACCTCAATTGCATTATACAACTCGAAAAAAGGAGTTATTTGATGTGATCCATGCACTTAAAACATGGAGACATTACTTATATGGTAAGAAGTTTATAGTGTATACGGATCACCAGCCTCTGAAATACTTTTGCAATCAGGATGACTTGACAGGTCGAAAAGCTCAATGGGTTGGGTATACGCAAGAATTTGATCATGGGATCAAATACATCAAAGGCAGCCCTAATCAACTTGAAGATGCTCTCACTTGGATTGGTGAGTTAAATGAACTTTTATTCACCCATATTTCCACTAATCTATATTTTTCAACGAGAGGACGATATAAAATTATTCTCATTTTGGTCATATATGGAAGTTGGTTCAAACTAGAACAAATGAGGATAGAATTAAGATTGAATCACGGGGATCTTAGTTATCCAAGAAAGATAAGAGATTCTAGAAGTTCACCATTCAAAACAGATTACTGTTTCGGAATGAACAGGAGTCCTACTAAAGAAATAGAGAATCGAACTCCATAAGAAGCTTATATAGGTTAAAAATCTAGTGTAAGTCATTTGAGACTGATTGGGAGTATTGCATATGCTCATATACCTAAGGACATGAGAAGTAAGTTGGATTCAAAGGCAACAAAGTGTTTGATGCGTGGATATGATGATCAAGAAAAATGATTCAAGCGTTATGACATTGAAGGAAAGAAAGTCATTATTTGCAGGGACATTATCTTTCATGAGATGGGATCTCGTAAAGATACTGACATATCTTGTGAGAGAGCAAGAGGATGGTATTCCTTTACAAGAATCCAAATTAACACTCAATTCGCCTACAATAAATCTTTTTTCTAGAAAAACCTTCATAGAGATAGGACAAAGGAAAGACAAGTCAAGTCCTCACCTCCGACTTCACCAAGCAAGAAGCCTCCTAAACCGTTGACTAGAAAGTTACCTAGGTGGTACTATGAGACTATCAAAGATGGAGTCATCTTAAAACAGGGAGAGTCAAGTAAACAAGGGGCTCGAAGATCAGCAAGGCTTGTGAGGCAACGTGAGGATCGAGATCAGGATCGACTTGGGGATCAACATGAAAATAAAGACGTACAGTTTGCATTCATGCTACAGTTTTGAAAATTACATACGCAACTACTTTCAGGGAAGCTAGAAAAGAAAAAGGAAGTTATCGAGGAATGTGGTCGTATACGATTCTAATCATCCTTCTAATATTAAGAGAAGTTCGCCTTTTCCCAAAACTATACTCCCAACACACAGTAAGTGCAGAGACACAACCACTCTTTGTTTAAGAGTTAGTGGGGTAAAAGCTGCTTAGATAGAAACAGATTTTTACACTCAAGGAGATTTTGAGAGAATATACAAAGGTGTTGAATATCAACTCAAGGGCAAGAATCTAGCCACAAAGTAATCATCAGGTGACTCATGACCCCACTTAAGTGAAAGTGTTCAAATTTAGAACAGATCAAAACATAATGCAACTTAAACAGCAACTCTCCATCCAAGTTCACCATGGTAAAAATACCTGCTCTGCTAAATCAACATCCAGGTGGCTTGTTGCAAAATAATCCAGGAAAAATAAGGGCTTTGCCCCAGAGGTGATTATGTCATTCACACTCATGGCAACCTGCCATAAAATAGCATCGTTAGACGCCATGCAAACAAAAAGTTATCAATGAAATGCTTTCCTTTCTTACAGGGGTATTCAATTATGAGAGTAAATCTCCAAAGCAACTTGTGAGAGGTTTTAAAAACTTTTGTTTAGAATTGCTGAAAAAAACTTGAAGTGGATGAAGATTAGTGTTTACAAATATGAGAAAACCTGAGTTGCAATAGGTATACTAAACAAGTTCCACATTTAAAGAGGCCAGTACCAGATCAATACCAATACTATCATGAATTCCCAATTCAAAGGCAAGTTTCAGCTTTGTCCCCACTCCATCAGTTCCAGCGACCAAGTACGAATCTCCTGAAACCAGATTTTAACTTTAATACCAAACTATAGAACATTTTGTAACAAAGCGACATGAAAACAATGCAAGATCAAGTAAGCATTTCCGAAGAATACAGGTTGCAATTATCTCAAAAGTCACTTGAAAAGTAAAATTGCCTTATATAGCATTTTTCTTCAACTGTGTCACATGTCTCACTTCACTTCACATGTTTGCAACAACTGACTAAATAAAACATTCATTTCAATGATGTAGCTTCAGTTTTTAAAAAATAAATCATGTTTTGTACCACAAAGGAACCAAACAGAAATATTTGTGCATTTAACCATTTGCAATCTCAAATGTTTAATACTTCTAGAAGCCCCAATATTTGATCAGAAAAGCTTGCCAAAAGTCAAGGATAATTAGCCCTATGAGTCGGATGCCAATTAGAGTCCAGGCTAATAATTCAAAATCAAAATGACAATTCCAATGGTCGTCTAGAGTACCTTTGGCGCTAGAGAGAGTGCTGGATAGCATAAACCAACTGATGAAAAACTGTAGTGTTCACTGTTTATGAGCAATTAATCCAATGGAAAAGCCGATCAAAAAATGATGATTCTTGGGAGTGTGTTGATAGTCTAAAGAGGAAATTTCCTTACTGCCATTTGTGAGGACATAAATGTTCTAAGGAGGGAAGTATGTTATTTCCCTGCTTAACCCTAGTTGATCGAGGCTTGATCATGAGTCCAAGGGATACCCCATTTAATGGTTAGCGTTTTCTAGTCGGTACTATTCCTAGAATAGCTAATATTAGTAGCCCTAGTGACTATTAATAATCACGGAGGCCAGGGTAAGGGTTTTTGAAGGTGGGAATCCAACCTTAAGCATTGGAAGGGAATGGAAGGACCCTATAAAAAGGGAATTACCAGAGATAGGGTCTGGAGGGCATGGGAGGATTCTATATAAAGGCCTGCGATCTTTCTTATTCCATCCATTCTAACTTGCGCTAGAGTATCGTGAATACCTGTCAGCTAGCGCTTGTCCTTGTGATACTTGTGGCTAGGCTTACTCTCTAGGTGGTTATGGTAGTATGAGATGCCATAGCTAGGAGCTTAACAAAACTATTGGTATGTGATTTCCACAGCTTGGGGGTGAGTTACATCGACGATGTCTATTGTTCCGTTGGTTGGGTTTGGTTGTCCTTTGCCTAAGCTCTTCAAGTCGGTGTCTTGTCACATCTTGGAAATCTTCACTCATGGCAACATTGTCTCAAAATACAAAGTTGGCACAACTCTTAGAGGAGGAAGTCAGATGTACCTACTCTGCCTCTCTCTACCTCTAGTAGTGACAGGTGGCTTGCCAAAATGCTAGAACCACATTCTTGAATCTTCTTGTGAATCTATCTGTTGCAATGGAAGTATTGCAAATGGGTGAAAGCTTTGCCACCATTGCTACTTCCTCATGGCTTGCCTCAAGAAATAGATCCATGAGCCTCGAACTACCCTTGGGCCTACCAAGACAAGTGCCTAACTAGAAGAACGTGTCTATGTCCAACATGGCATCAACTAGGAGGTCTAGCTCTGCTTGTGTCTCCACATTGGATCAACATCACAAAACAAATCCTTGTCAAGGTGCCCCCAAAGATGGACCACCGAGTAGTAGCGCACAACCTTCCATGTCCCTCTTGCTAGAAAACTATAATCTAGACTTGGACTTGTAGCATTGAAGCATAAAGCAAAGAGAGAAAATACAAGAGACAAGAAGATTGCAATAGTTGAATGAATCAATAAGCGATAGTTGATGATACAATGAAATGAATTCCTAACGGAGAATGGCTGTGATATAGTCATACAATGACTCTTCAATTCATGGATAATCAACCAGCAACCACCAAGGGTCGTGGGAACCTAGAAAGCCAAACAACAACTTGGAATTGGAAAGCCAAACGGTTGGAGAAACTCAAGTGCCAAATGGAAACTAAGTGCCTTGAAGGATAATGAAGCATCAAGGTTAACCCTCCATGTAGAAACTCACAAAACTACCGGAGCCCAATGTAGAAACTCACTAGGCCCAACATTATTCCAAGTTGTAAAGAAAGAATAGTAAGGACCTAACTCCCTTAAAAAACAAAGAGTCATCCAAATGACAAATTGGCATTAATAAGAATTGAGCCTCACACTTTGCCATGTGCCATAATGTCGATCCCTGCCTAGATCAACAATCTCAACATAACGAAACCATCCCCGTTGTCGCTCCTTGTCCTACACTATCAAGGGGATAGCTAGAGAGGTTGGAGCAAATGTGTAACTTCATGGATTGGTGATGGGACTTGTTCCGACGTCGTAGCTAGAACATTATTGTAACAAAATCCACAGATTGCAATAGTCAACAATATATAAGAACCATCAAAAGGATGCAAAGTGGAAAAATCAAAACATTATTGTAACAAAACAATAGCAACTTACCTGTCGAGTGATAGAATGGGCTGCTCAAAACAAGCCCCATGAACTCATAGATCAAGCCCATGGTGTGGCCCTCTCCATCAACAAGTTGTAGAATCGCATAGAATGGAGCTCCTAAGAGTGATAGTGCTCATAACTTCTAAAGAACACACACAACATCAATGACATGCTCTTGAGCTACCATAGCAATTGCCCAGGACCTCAACTTCCTACCACAGCCCACCGAACCCCCTGGGCATGATTGTGAATGTAAAAATACCAACACACAAATTACTATGCCAAAAACACAAAACACACACACACACACACAAAAAGACAATGCAACTAAAACACTAAACAGCACCTAGAGTGCTCCTAGACACCATCTTATCAACCTAGATAACATCAAGAATGGCCTTAATTTGTTCAATGTAACCTAAGCAACAAGTAAAGAAATATCGGTGTGAAAACTCAACAGGAACTAAAGATACACACACATCCAAACATTCTCTGTCTTGGCAAATGGTGAACATGCAACAAAAAAAATTCGTAAGCTATGCTCCATAGGCAAATTTGAAAAGACATCTCAAAAGACACACCCCTCTTCTACTTAGAGCGGATTAGAAGCCCTTACAAAGGTTTCAAACACTAGGATAATGAATTTTTGTAAAATAAAAGATTTCACCTTGAAATGTTTTTTGTCAATTCGAATCAGAAATAGGGCATGATTCGATCGAATCCAATTTGAGGAATGTTGCAACAAGGGATCTACCTGTAATGATGATGACATCAGCAAGGAGCCAATTAAATCTGTCACGGTCATGCTGTGGATGGTTTGGCTTGTGGATAAACTTTCGGTCTCCATTCAGATTGAAAAATAGTAAAAAATTGCTATTACGGTCAGTCAAATGAAAAAGCCCTGATCAAAACCAGTCGTTTTTCTAGAGCTCTAAGGTTACAATGCACGCAACACGATACCGTAGAACACTTTTCCACCTACTGTGCAAGCTTAAACAAGGTGATCAAGACAGCAAAAATAACTGTACACGACGAATTTGATGATAATCACATCTATATGTGGGAGAAATCAGGAAAAGACTAATTAAAATCCTCTTTCTTTATTGCCAATCTGAAGCTTCTCATATTGGAAAAATCATTTGAGATCAACTCCAAGCTCCTGACAGCTGCTAAACTGACATGGTCCATAGAGGAAAAGAATAAACTTCAATTCTAAGAAAATGTGGGCCTTCACATATCTGTTCAGGCAAGGACTTTGCGGCAACTACTGGGAGTAGACCTGAGCTTCATTTTCAGGAAACAGCAACAGGATGCTGCATTGCACCAGTATTAAATAAGAGCTACACAAAGGGAAGGATGAAGCCTAGATTCTTCGACTGGAAACAGGACTTCACTCAAAATCACCTTACCAAAAGGAAAAAGACCTCCAAATCCACCAATTCCAGGTGCCATGGCTGCTATTCGTCTGACAAGCTCTGTCCCTGCATCGATGTCCACCCCCGCATCTTTATAAGTAAGACTCGGCCCATTCCTCTGCTCCACCGCCCTAGTTCTCCATTTCCTTTCTGCAACAACCCTTTTCGTTCGTTCTGCTTCTTCTGCCCTCGATTCAGCTAAAGTCAATCTTACCACTGAGCATCTTAGCGACAAACTCCTGTTGGATGAGCAGGAGGAGGAGAGGCAAGTAGAGTAATGCGAGGAGAAGATAGTTGTGCGAGTAAGGGTAAGGTTATGAGCCGCCATAGGAGCTTTCTTGAAGCTAGTAGAGAGAGAGGGACGGAGAGAGGAGAGGGTGATGAGCAAATAGAAAGTGGAGGAGAGGAGCAGCTGAGGAGAAACAAAACGCAAAAGAGGAAATGAAATCCAAAAGCAGTTGTGGGTGGGTATATATGTTTGTTTAATATTAAAAGGGAGGGAGGATGAGTCCCCCACTTTTTGTGAAGGGAAGTCCATTGCCACAATTTTGTGGGGAAGTGAAAACAAATTCTAGTTTCATACAACCTTTTGCCTAAGAGGTAGGTTGTGTGCCCAAAAGGTTGTGTAATTGCACATTGAGTGAGAGATCCTTGAAATGTGTATGCCCATATGAAAATCTAAAACTTGGGCCTGATTTCACGTGAGCCTTGTGCCCATATTAAAATTTAAAAGTGGGGGCTTGATTTCACCCATGCAAATCTCAAGTCCGTGGCCCTTCTATCAATGAAACATCTTTTGCCTTGGGCTACCACTCTCAAAGGAAGGGCATTGGACATCCCCCACCCCAGGTGAAATCATAACATTAGTTTTTACAAAGTAATCACTTCAAATTTCATCTACCACAATTTACAAAAACAAAAACAAAAAAACTACACAATCTTTCCACCCCCAACTGTCATGTAGTACTAGTACATTAGTGCTTATCAATGCATCAGAATATCCATTGTAAGTTGTGTAGGCCCAAAAGGAGCTATTAGCCTTCAGAACAAGGTGGTTCCCTCTTTAGGCCCATCAAAGTAATTAATAAGAATAATAGGCCACTGAGGGCCCAATGTAGGCTATGTTGAAAAATGAAAAATCATTTATCTTGACTTTAGGCTTTTCACAAAGTTTTTTCTATGTGAGTATGTTGTTTCAAATTGTAAATGCCAAATTTGGCCTAGAAGAAACTCGAGCTACATGGGTTCTTCAAGTCTAGTTGGTAATATACAACTTGCATATAGAATGTAGACATAGAAATGTCAATAATATGCTTGTAGAAACTCGTGGCATATCACATGCAATGGTTGTAAGTGATCCATAGTGACATGCAAGGCATGCACAAAGTGAATTGAACACATGCATGATGATTTGTACAATTCTAGTTGAATATTTGACACTTGGTAAAAGTAGGTAGGAATGCATGCATGTGAAGTGACAAATGTCACTAATACTCTAGTTTTCACTTATAGATGTGGATGGAAGTTAGATGGAGATGGTTTTACCTCGAGCTACTTCAAACTCCATAAATATGTGTAGACATTCTCATAATTTTTTATGAAGAACCAAGCTTTGAAGCTATTCCATGCCATTTTGGATCTACACTATCATTTGCTTGAATATTGCTCTCTCTTTCTCTCTCTAACTCGAGTAGAGGCTTATGCTAATGCATAAAATTCTTGTACTTTTTCTTTCTTGTCTTTCAAAGCAATCATTCTTTGATTCTTAGCATGCTAGATTGTGATTTAGCCATAAAATCTTGTACTAGATCTTGACATCCATTCTAGGCACACTTGAGGATCATTCCCCACACGTGTGACCTTGCTGGAATTTTACCATGGTATCAGAGCTAAATTGCATGCTATTATCTTTGATTGTTCAAGAATTTGTGAGCCCAATAAAAAGCAGTTTATTACTTTACTTTACCTTTCTTGAAAAGTGTTTGGATCAAAGAGGATACAAACTAGATTTTCAGATCAAAATTGACATTCACGGAATTCTGGAATTCTGCACGTGTGAAAATCAAAGACTTTCAGACCTCTTTAATTCCTTCATATTTGGTCCAAAGATATTGATGTTATAGCTTGATGGAAAGCTTATGAAGTGTACTTTCCATTGAAAGTGATCCTAAATCAATCTGATGTGTCTATCAAGAGTTATAAGCTCTTAAAGAGGGTAGAGAGAGGTCCAAAATCCGAGTGACCACTTTTTGATTTGATTCAATCTTGCTTGATTCGTAATTCATTGTTTCGAGTAGTCAACACAAGAGACTAAAGGTCAAGACAAAGTTGATGTTATTGAACACTTTTGAGCCTTCTTTGAATCATAAGTATTTTTTTTTGTAGCATCTAACACGTGCCAAAAGTAGAATCCAAACTTATCTATATTCCTCAATCCATTTTGAGATACTGATCTAGATTATCATTGTTTTGTGTAATATTTGAGATTTATCTCAAATACAGTTGCAAGTTTTTCACATAGGATTGGTGCAAGCACACCTTTGAAAATACCTATAGTGAAAGAGAGTAGCAACATCAAGTCTGATTGGAACTAGCTCAAACATATAATTGTCCAATAACAAGAAGTCTTCACAATATGGCACCTATAGGAGGTTATCTCTTAGAACCAAGTGAAAGACTAAGTACCTCCAATTATTCAATATGGAAGGTTAGGATGAAGTCAGTTCTAATACTCCAGGATGTTATGGACATAGTACTTGGTATTGAGGAGGAGCCTCAAGCACAGCTTGAAATACCAAAGTATAGAAAAAGAGCTAGAATGGCTCTACACTTCATTAAAATGAATGTCTCTAATGAGATTCTAAAAGAAATAGGATTTTGCACCATTGCTAAAGAAGCTTGGGATGCACTTAAGTCCATCTATGAAGCATCTTCAAGTTAAATTCTTATGAGAATGCAAACTTTTGTGAAATTGCTCTTATGTCTCAGGAGGAGTTATGGCATAGAAGGTTGGGGCATCCTAACTATAAGTATATGCTTTCTATGATCAAGAATGATAAGGCTATTGGCATTCCAAGATCACTTCCCAAGGATATCAAGCCTTGTGAGGCTTGTGCTATTGCAAAATCACATAGAAAGCCAATTCAAAAGTCTTATATTAAGACTTCGGATGTTCATTTTTCTTCCTCAAAAAGTATTGGTGGTGCAACTTGTTTTGTCATCTTCATTGATGATTTTACAAAATATACTTGGTTGTAATTACTTTCTTCAAAAGCTATGGTGTTTGATCACTTCCTAGTCTTCAAAGCTTATGTTGAGAAACAATTTTCTTTCAAAGTTAAAGCTTTAAGATGTGATGGAGGAGGTGAATACATCTCCAATAAGTTCTATCATTATTGTGAGGCTGAAGGGATTAAGAGAGAGTTTTCTTGTGCTTATTCTCCATCTCAAAATGGAGTTGCTGAAAGAAAAAATCGATCGCTATGTGAATGTGCTAAAGCAATCCAAGTTGAAGCTTTTGCCTATTGAATATTGGGGAGAAGCAATTAATTGTGCAAATTATTTGTGCAATAGATTACCTCACAATGCACTTGCAGGAAGATCACCATATGAAGTCTTGTTTAAAAAGAAACCTAAGGTTGATCACCTTAGAGTTTTTGGATGTGCTTGCTTTGTTCATGTACCCTTGGAAACAAGGAAAAGAGATGATCCAAATTCAGTCAAAGGGATCATGGTTGGATACTCATCAAACAAGAAGGCTTACAAAATTTATGTTCCCTCTACTTCAGTTACAATTGAGAGTAGGGATGCTATTTTCCATGAGAATCAAAAATACATCTTTGAGGAGGCCGAGATCAAAGATTCTCAAAAGGATTCTCCTATCATCACCCTTGAAGATTATCATGGAGAGATGGGGCCAAAAATTGAGGAGGAGTCACCTCGAATCTTTTCACCAAGAAGATCACAAAGAGAAATATCTGAGCCTAAGAGGCTTACATATAGAGATAAAGGCAAGCAAGTGGAACTCAACTCCACTAATTATGCTTATTTTATTTCACATGAGAAGCCAAAGGATGTATATGATGCACTCAACTCAAGAGATTTGTTTCTAGCCATGAAGGAGGAATATGAAGCATTGATTGCCAACATGACATGGGTGTTTGTGGATCTTCCATCCAACAAGCATGCCATTGGTTGCAAATGGGTTTTTCGAGTCAAATATAATCAAGATGGCACAATCAACAAGTACAAGACAAGACTTTGTGCAAAGGGTTTTGCTCAAGTTTATGGACTTGATTATGAGGAGACTTTTGCTCCAGTTGCAAAGATGGTATCAATTAGAATCATAATTTCTATTGCTTGTTTTTTCAAATGGCAAGTTTTTCAACTAGATGTCTCTAATGCATTTTTTAATGGATATCTAGAAGAAGAAATTTATATGGATCAACCTCTTGGGTTCATCCAAGACGAGACCAAAGTGTGCTTGCTCTTTAAAAGTCTCTATGGACTAAAGCAAGCTCCAAGATCGTGGTATTCTCGACTTAGCACTTTTCTTGACTCACTAGGATTCAATCTTAGTAACTATGATCCTTTCTTGTATATCAAGTTTTATGATAGAGATATTGTCATTCTTCTCATTTATGTTGATGATATTATCCTGACAGGAAGTTGTATCAAGTTAGTTGAAGAAACCAAAATTGCACTTGCAAAAGAATTCAAGATGCAAGATCTTGGAAAAGTTCATTACATATAAGGATTAGAGATTGACTCTCATAATGAGAAAGCTTTTGTTTGTCAATCCAAGTATGCTCTTTCAATGTTAAAAAAGTTCAATATGCTAGATTATAAGAGTATTGATATTCCTATGGAGCAAATTGTAAAGACTCTAACAAAGGTGATGAAAGATCCTTCATGGACATCACTCTTTTTAGGAGTCTTATAAGATCCTTAATTTGATCATGTGTGACAATATTTAAGTACAAGCCCTTGCCAACAATCCAATATTTCATGCAAGGAGCAAACACATCGCGGTTGCACATCACTTTGTGAGAGAGAAGCTCATTGGAGGGGAAATCTACTTGGAGCACATCGACACATCATCTTGTATTGCAGATTTGCTCACCAAACATTTGAGCAAAAATTCCTTCATCAAGCATAGAGCCAATCTTGGAATAATCTCAAGATCCACGTTCAAGTCAACATAGATTATTTTTAGGAGTACTGTTGAAAAATGAAAAATCATTTATCTTGACTTTAAACTTTTCACAAAGTTTTTTCTATGTGAGTATGTTGTTTCAAATTGTAAATGCCAAATTTGGCCTAGAAGAAACTCGAGCTACATGGATTCTTCAAGTCTAGATGGTAATATACAACTTGCATATAGAATGTAGACATAGAAATGTCAATAATATGCTTGTAGAAACTCGTGGCATATCACATGCAATGGCTGTAAGTGATCCATAGTGACATGCAAGGCATGCACAAAGTGAATTGGACACATGCATGATGATTTGTACAATTCTAGCTGAATATTTGACACTTGGTAGAAGATGGTAGAAATGCATGCATGTGAAGTGACAAATGTCACTAATACTCTAGTTTTCACTTATAGATGTGGATGGAAGTTAGATGGAGATGGTTCTACCTCGAGCTATTTCAAACTCCATAAATATGTGTAGATATTCTCATAATTTTTTATGAAGAACCAAGCTTTGAAGCTATTCCATGCCATTTTGGATCTACACTATCATTTGCTTGAATATTGCTTTCTCTTTCTCTCTCTAACTCGAGTAGAGGCTTATGCTAATGCATTAAATTCTTGTACTTTTTCTCTCTTGTCTTTCAAAGCAATCATTCTTTGATTCTTAGCATGCTAGATTGTGATTTAGCCATAAAATCTTGTACTAGATCTTGACATCCATTCTAGAATCAGTTTATGTGCTAAACACAAAGCTTAACAAGATCATTCATCGTGTGAGCTTGCTGGAATTTTATCAAGCTCAATAATACTTAGCAAGGGCTAACTATCCTTCAAGATAGTTATGTTTTGTTAAGTAAGAGCATTGTCTGTAACTAGGCAAGAGACAACAATTTATGAATCTTTTGGCTCATTTGCAAGTGAGAGCTTCTAGCTTCCTCCTTGTGAATGTGAGACATAGGGATTTCCATTGCTAGGTCTCATGTGCCCTATCCACATGAATTCATGCTCCATCTCTATTGATTATACTCTTTCTTTCATTGTTAATGTGATTCCATTGAGATGTCATTGCTAGCTTTCTATGGATATGCTATCTTCATGGTCTTGTATTTTTCTTGCTATTAGTTTTACTTCTTCTTTCTTCAAAATTTTCAGACCTGTTCTGTTGTAAGTTTGACCTATTGAATCACATTAAGCCATTGATCCGATCATATAACATGATAGAGCTTGTTGTTAGCTTTTCAGAGGTACTAAGTTTTTGTGATTTGGATCAATATTAAGAAAGTTATGAACAAATTAGTGAAGATGGGTCAGAATCGCCAAAATTTTGAAAAAAAATTGTTGGATTTTCCCAAGTGAGAGAGAATCACTTCATTCTTCAATTTTAAAGTTTTGTTTCTATTGTAAATTTTTTCACATTTTTCATTTTGAAGTTTATTTCAAAAATAAACCGGAAACAAACCTAACCCCACCTACCTACAGCCCTAGCCTAGCCTAAAACCTACCCTAAACCTAAGACCAGGCCCTAACCCTAACTATATACACACACACACACACACACACATATATATCCCGGCGCCTCCTAAAGCTCGATCCAGACTCTCTCTCTCCCCATAACTATTAAACTAGAACGTTTATATCTCTACACTCCCCCGGCTTCCTTTTTCTTTTCGGATCGATTGTCGTTCCCAACTCACGCTTCCAAACATCTGACTTCCACGTTCATTTTGCCTCCTTTTAAAGGCCATCGACCATTCCAATGCATTATTCGGTGCCAGCAAAGTATCTTCCTAAAGAGATCTCGATTGAGTGAAAATTGTAATCACGGAATAGAATTTCTGATAAATGATGTACAGATCTAAGCTCAGCTGAAAGAGAGATCAAACGCCTAAGCAATGCGATCAGAAAGCTGAATATAAAAAAATGTTTTTGGATCAAATTACACCAAAGCAAAGGCAGACGTATATCTATTCAGGGATCTACATCAACTGAGAAGAAGCTGAGGCCATAGAACATGATGTTCACGGGAACTGAGCTGTTTTTGGCTGAAAACTTCACCAAAATACGTCCGCGATTTAGACGCATAATTGTACGTAGAGCGCAGATCTACGATCCAAAAATTGCAGTGAAACGTTCAACGATGCACTTGCGATTCCTGTTGCAGATGTCAGATACGGATGCCTGGGAAGTGATGCTACCTCCGCTTTTGGAAGAGCTTTATGAAAATATTCAATGCTATTGATGTGAGGAGACTGGCAGATTGCCAGAACTACCGAACAATCCAATATTGGATTCGCATATCCAAAGGGAGGCATGGATGTGAGCGTTTACAATTTGTACTAGACGCCGTATCACAACACCATTTTTCTCATTCATTTCCTATGAATAGCAGCTGCTACACGTTTAAATCAGTAAAACCTTCAGGCTCTGCTCTTGAACAGTCTGTAATCTATTTTTCATACCTCCTGGTTAGCCTATCAAACGCACCCGTGCCCTTATGAACGGAGTCTCACTCAGCTAATAGGTTTGAAATTCAATCAGCCTCGGATCGCAAAGATACGTCAGTTGTGGAGCCTTCAGAGAAGCGCATTTTTTTTCAAGACAAAGTGGACTTTAAGGGGCGCAAAGCAAGCTTCGATCGTTCACAGAGGTAGAAAGCGTGGATCGGATCAAAAAATCGCAGCGCTACAGAGAAATATATTCACCTTCAAGTTTTCATGAAGCACCTCCCTCTCGGCTGGGCTCGGTCGACCTCTCTCTACCCTCACCCATTCGGTCGAGCCGTCACCTTACTTCATTCGATCGAGAGTTCTCTCACGTTCCTTCATTCTCTCTCTCTCTCTCTCTATTTGTTGTAAAACCCTCACCCATTCGGTCGAGCCGTCACCTTACTTCATTCGATCGAGAGTTCTCTCACGTTCCTTCATTCTCTCTCTCTCTCTCTCTCTCTCTCTCTCTATTTGTTGTAAAACCCTCACCCATTCGGTCGAGCCGTCACGTTACTTCATTCGATCGAGAGTTCTCTCACGTTCCTTCATTTTCCCTGGTGCATTTATTAATAAAAAAAAGTAGTAGGTACATTGATTAAAAAGATACGATGGAGAGTTCTCTCACGTTCCTTCATTCTCCCTGCTGCATTTATTAATAGATGTAGTAAAACCGGTAAAAAAAAGTAGTCGGTACATTGATTAAAAAGATATATACATCTCGAAAAAAAAAATTTAAAAAAAGTAAGCTTAAACAAGAGCGAAGCTTGCAGTAAAGTTAAGATTAATCCAACTCTTGACATTAAAAATAAAAGTGCATAAACTATGATGATGTCCGTGGGAGTTTGTCAACTGACTGCAACAGATCAGAAAAGTGAAGAGGTGGTGAGTCGGCTAATGAAGGGAGATGAGATGTAGCAGACCCAGCCACCGTCGCCCGTTGCAGAATAGATAGGGCCTGAGCACATTGTTTGAAAGAAGCCACGAGAATAGAACCATGAATACCTTGACGCTCTGCCGCCTGATGAGAACACATGCGAAAAAAATCCTCAAAGCGTCGATGCAAGGTGTCATAAGTCTCAATAGCCAAGGGAAGGAAAGCATCAGTGGGATGCCTGTCAGAGTAGTTTTTTTCCTTCTCTTGTGCTGCCACGCCTGCTGCTTCTCCTGGTGTAAAGGCAGAGCGAGGCAATAGGTCACCACACGTGGGAGAGAACGCTGGTGATGGGCAAGACCTCCTCTAGGAGAGAAGAAACGACCACAAGCATGGCAAGGATCCCGTTCAGGGGGTTGAGAAGGCAATGCAACAAGGGTCGAAGGAGGTTCACAACAAGCGAGGGGGCAACAATGCCATGGGAAGAGGTGGGCGAAGGAGGAACAGAGGGTGTTGTGACAAGCGAGGAACCTAGCATAGCCTGACTCGAATGAGGAGGGGATCAGGAGGGGGAGATATAGTTGAAACAGGTCGTTTGAGACTGAGAGGACGAAGCAGGGAGATGTCCAAAGCCATGACAACAACTGTACATAGGGAACCCTGTGATGGACCACCTCACCAATTGAATCGAGATCTTTTTTATATTTTTTTTTATTTTTCTTCACACAGAATGCCGTTAACCTCGATGGAGCCGTCGACCATTGTAAACCTTTTGCAATAGATTCCGGAGAACTTGCCCAAACAAAAGCGCCCACCAAAACTCTGAAAGACCAACAATAGGAAAATTTTTAAAAGCTATACCGCTGTTCCTTTGCCCTAAACTGAATGTATTGCCATTTTTTTTTTGAGTGGACAACATCTAATATACGCCCTGCCCTGCCTACGGATTTCAGACCTCACAGACCTCTGTCTGCGGCCACCCCTATCTTATCCACCTCTGTTGAGCCCGTAATATCTCTTTTTGCGGCCTGCAATCAATCCGAGCACGAAATTTCTACCTGTTTGCAGTCCTACCAGTTTGTTTGTGGCCTACCAGTCTGTCTGGGGCCTCAAACCTTGTCTACCAAAAAAAAAAAAATAGACCCACAGTTTGAAAAACAGACCCACCTCTCTCTCTACTTCCTGCCATTCGGTGAGATCCCAACGCACTAACACTCGGTCGAGATCCCAACGGAATAACATTCGGTCTAGATCTCTTCCTATGTCCCAGCTCGGTCGAGATCCCCAAACAAAAGAAAAATTGTAAATCTTCAAAATTCTCACGGTTCCTGATATTATTTTACGAGCACCCACATGCACCACAAGAGCAGCCGCTGAAAAAAATTTGCTGTAAATTTTAAATTTTCACGGTTACATGTATTCTTTTGCGATCACTCAAATGTTTCATGGAATCCAAAGGGCTATATATTTCAATTTGTAAATTGTTTTAATACCCCCGCTTCTAAGTTGTATATAACCCATTTTTCTAGTTTTCTTTAAACTTCCGTAATTTCTTTGTTCGAGTTCGGATTTCAGTGAAGTAAAAACTAAAAGTGATCAAAACGACGAGTCTGACACTGCTAAGTTATTGAAAATTTGCAATTATTACTTTTCAATTTTTTTTCAAAACCCCTTTTTACCCTCAGTCAAATTTCCTTGTATTTTATTTGTGTATTTTTGACCCTCATATCATCTCCGTCTGAGCTCGGAATTAAATACTGTAAAAAGCAAAAGTGCTCAATCTTATATGACCTGCAAGTTTTTGCCTTTTCAATTTCACTCATCGTAGAACTCTGAGTATTGAGTGGTTGGAGAAAAGAGCATTTAAGCTATTTATCGAAGTCCATTGCATATAAACTGCAGCTTAGTATACCATAACCTACAAGTCCTTCAATTGTCAATATGGATGTTGACTCTGATCTTGAGTACATAGATGACAATGACTCTGAATACGAAGGTCAATCTAACTATGATTTTGAAGAACAGGATTATGAGCACAGCGACAGCGAATCCAATCAGTGCAAACAAGTGACATATGGAGACTATCTGGAATATAATGAACACATTTTGATGATTATGATGATCGACAAGTTTACTAGATTAGTCAACATAACCCAAGTGGTGGTGTTTATAGTAGTGACAGTGACAATGAGCAGCTGAATTCACGTCAATCAGACCGTCATCATTACCAATATCCTTACATGGACCAATCTTCCCAGCCTATGCATTAGGGCCCTTTTTGAACTCAAAAAGGGCCTCTTCCTTGCCTAAACATGTTTGATAATCTAGATTAGTTAACTTGCTAATAGTCCTATGTGGCAGTTCACCTTGGGTTTAGGTTGAGTTAAAACCTACTCACATAAGTTGCACTTGAACCTAGTATATTAAATAAATAAAGAATTAAATTCAATGCTTGTAGCAATATTGATTTATTTTTAAATTTGTGAAAGGCTGAAATTTTTTTTGCACTTCATTGGTATTCTTTTGAGATTTATTTTGCTATAAACATAAATTGCAAATTTTTTTATTCTTCATCTTGAAAGTGAGGGGGGGGGGGGGGGGGGGGGGGGGGGGGGGGGGGTGAGAGAGGGGGGATTTGGGTTTAAAACCTTGTAAAAAAAAAAAATTGAAAATGAAAGGGGGAGGACACCCCCGCCCCCTTGCTCCCATGCACGGTTGCTGCAGGGCACTCTAACATCTCGCAGGCACAACACCTCGGGCCGCTGGCCCGGTTGGTCGCCCAACCAACAAGAACAATCCACGCAGGCGAGTTGGGAGTTGTGGGTTGTTGGGATCCATGTAGAGGAGCCTCAAGGAAATGTGCATGTTTGGGCGGCGAACTGGGCCAGCAGCCCGGAGGGTGTCTGCGAGCTCCAACATTGACGACCGTGCAAAGAGCGTGGTGAGGGGAGGAAAGGCCGTGCAGGGGAGTGGCATGAGGGGAGCGGGTCGGGGGGGAGGCCGGGGGGGGAGGGTGTACCCCCTCCCCCCTTTCATTTTTTAATTTTTTTTTTTGTACAAAAGATATTACAAACCCCCCCCCCTTCCCCTTTTCAAAATTAAATTTTCAATATGAAAAATAAAAAAACTTGCAAGTTATATTATACCAAAATAAAGATCAAAAGAAGACCTATGAAGTGCAAAAAAATTTCAGCCCTTCACAAATTCAAAATTTGAATTTGGGCCTTGCTTAAGAGTGTGACATTGTCATTAATAATATGCTAGGGAGGTGTAGTTAGGGTGTGGTTAGTGGTGAGTTAGATTTTGGAGATTTCAACTAGTCCATTGAATGTGCCATGTCATATGGACCATTCCATCTCAATTGTCACTCTTTTATTGGTACACATGTCATCATTAACACTCATTATAATTAGTGAAGAGGCCCTTTTTGAGTCCCAAAAGGGCCCTAATGGTGGAAACAGTTTTTCACAAGTTTGATGGTAGAATTGCTCATATGGATGTGAGAGCATGGTTAGACAACTTTCACAGGTATTTTCAATGAATCGGAAGTGCAACATGATGAAGAAGTACAACTATCAACAATGGGAAAGCCCGTTTAGCAAATAGATCAGCCAACTTCATCAACAATTTTTTATTCCCCATTGAATTCACAAGAAATGGCCAATCAACATTTATGCAGTGCTATGGAATGTACACTGGATCAGCAACATAAATGTAATTCCCAATTTGAACCAAGTAAGACAATTCCAAATGCGAACACAATGTCAATGCAAGGACACCAAAAATCAATTGAGGACAACGACCACGATGCAGAGAATCATGAGGACAACATTTTTGTTTCCAATATTGATCTTCAATTGAGCAATATAAAGGCCAACTCAGGCAATGAAGTGGTCAATGAGGCAAATCTCTCAAGGATCTCATCTCCCATGAGATCACAAGAACCGTTGCATCACATTCAACCAGAAAACTTGTCTGGAACGTCTTGTGAAATGGGATTAATAGACAAGGATAAAACTGATCTATATGCATGTTTTACATTCAATATAGAGTGCACAATAGAATGTGATGAAACTTGTATTGCACAAGCTGGAAATTGTCCTAGCTATGAGATGAGACAAACAATCAAAGACCCATTATATCACAGTTTCCGGTTTGTGGTTCAAAATATTGGAGATATCAATATTTTCGAACATGATGATGTAATCTATGAAAGAATTTTTATAGAGACTTGGAGTGAAAGAGATATCATCACTCTTTGCCAACACCTCATTCACTTTATCTTGTTGGAAATGAATATTCACTTTGAATATCATTTGTCATCTTCGAATTTGATTAGTCCAATTTCATTGATCTCTATATTGGGTTGTAATCCTGATGATATCTCTTCCATATGGGATCTTAACACTTCAAATTCAAGATTAATGGTTATCATCGAAGCTTTTAGATTGAGCAACAAAGTGACTATCAAACAACATGACAAAATCTTTAGACCAGCACAGCTAGATGCAATGCTAAAATATGATCCTAAAGGAATTGGATACATCATCCAATTTATTACGATGTCGAAGAAGCAGACAAATGAGGATATTGCGATTTGATTGTCAAAAAGCAATATGGTATTTCATCCATTTCTTCTTCGACCATCTTTTCTCCTTCATGGGAACAAGGATTACAGTCTGAAGCTAACAAAATGGATTCAATTCGACAACTTTGGATCTTTAATGAGGCAATAATTTTGTGGATGACACATCCTCATCAATCTTGACTACTTAACCAAGGCGATCCAGATGATCAGACAAGCGTCTTCATTTTTTAGGACAAAAATGTTTAAGTAGGGGGAGTGTCATGTACTACTAGTACATTAGTGCTTAACAATGCATTAGAATATCCATTGTAAGCTATATAGGCCCAAAATGAGCTATTAGCCTTAAGAACAAGGCGGTTCCCTCTTTAGGCCCATCAAAGTAATTAATAAGGATAATAGGCCACCAAGGGCCCAATGTAGGCTAAATAATACTTAGCAAGGGCTAACTATCCTTCGAGATAGTTATGTTTTGTTAAGTAAGAACACTGTCTATAACTAGGCAAGAGACAACAATTTCTGAATTTTTTGGCTCATTTGCAAGTGAGAGCTTCTAGCTTCCTCCTTGTGAATGTGAGCCATAGGGATTTTCATTGCTAGGCCTCATGTGCCCTATCCACATGAATTCATGCTCCATCTCTATTGATTGTACTCTTTCTTTCATTGTTGAGGTGATTTCATTGAGATCTCATTGTTTCTAGCTTTCTATGGATCTACTATCTTGATGGTCTTGTACTTTTCTTGCTATTGGCTTTACTTCTTTGTAATTGCTATTTGCTTGGAATTTGGCACATGAAACCAACCCCCATGTCCTTTCCACCTCGGAACAAGTTTAGGCTTTGTTCTTTCCTTTGTTGTTCTTAGTTGTAAAAGCATTACCTCACAAAGCTGATTGGTAACAACAACAAAGACTTATGCCTTTGAACCTGACAAATTTTGATAGCACAGGCAAACTTCATGTTCATAAGGGTGGTTAGGAGGCATCCATTCGCTCAACTTCAAAGAGGACGAGATGCTACGATGCTTGTTGCTAGAGTTGTTTGTTTTCCTTTGTTCACAATGTTGGAAAGAGGTGTGTAAAAGATAGGTCTAAAAGAATCGAATAAAAAGAATTCGAACGACAAAAAGAAAACTTATCGTGCACAGTGAAATAAACTATCTTCTTCTTTCATGCATGACTACGCCTATCAATTTTAAAAAAAAAAAGCAATAGTGATAAAAATCACGTTCGATCTTATAGTAACTAACTTTGAAATCATCAGTACTACAATGATTACGTAGCCAAACATTTAAAGCATTGAATTATCAGACAAATAATATGTCGCAAAGAATTATAGAAATGCATACATTACGGATGATCAAATCACTTTATGCTTGCAATGGCGGAATGCAACATATCATGATGCCGCAAAGGAATCTATAGCAAAATAACTGAATGGTGGAAATTGGGTAATGCATATAAGAATTGTTTGCCAAATTGAAAAGTTGGCTAGGAAAAATCGAATCTATAGATGGGAAAAATTTGTCGTTATGGTGTGGAGTCATTTTGTTGTGTTTCTTTTTTTATTTTACTTTAGTGTACTAAACTTGGTTTTTGTAATTGACTCAACTACTTCAACTGTGAACAACTAACAAGCTTATGTAAAGTAGATGATGGATCATGGTGATGAGTTGGAGGTGCCAACAACAAATCTATCCAAAGTGGTTCATAGTGTTTGGCAAAGAGTGGACAACTACAATTCTAAGTAACTTGACAGTTTATGAAGCTGCAGTGGGAGATTTGGCTAATGCAATTTTGCAAAGTGCATGGGGAAAATCCTTCTTGGCTAGTCAATACATTGGCCAGGGTCCCACAATATGAAATCTGCTAGAGAGAGTACGCTCGGGGAGATCTTCAATTCTTGATGCCTCATTCTCTGAAACAGTAAACGAGTTTTTGAACAAATTGATTTGACAGCTTGGCTAGATGATGTGAATGCACCCATTCAAACTGTCAGAATGCAAGAGGCCAATACAACAATGGAGTGTTGATAATGAGAATGTGTGCCATCGTCCAAATATAGAATACGTGCAAAGGATGTCAACAAAGAGTAAAACTAATCACTTAGGTTGCACGCAATCTAGAATGTCATACACACCTCTAGACATGTCGGGACGAGCTAGTCTACAATTGTGTGCTGATGTACTTGAAAGACAATTGAACAATATTTGGTGGGCTATTCGATGTCCAAGAACTGGTCGCCAAATCAAATGTCAAGGTATGAAGGCTGACATTAAAGGTCGTTGCGACAAGCTGATCAAATTGAGAGTGGCACCTAGTTTTTTGGGAACAAGAAAGCATCAAAATGAATACACAAATCAGTTTACATGGTTATGTGCAAGCGATGTAACTTGTACCTAGAAAGTCAATCCTAATGTCAAAATGTCACCTCCAATTGTTAAAGGTGTTTGGTATGTGCAATAAGGAACAAATCTTCTACAATCTGAAGTGGATGCATTGAATCAAGGTGGGTACATATTGGAGACATGTAGTTCATGCTCCCACAATGTTTCGCAACAGAAGAACATGACCGGAGGACCTCAAGCACCCTCCAATCTGAATTGCAACAATCCTAACATAAATACCACAAAAAATCTGTGAAAATTATAGATCCAAAATACATTTAATGGACCAACAAGATCTTAGCCAAATTTGGCTACACATCTAGAAATAGTTAAAAGATAGAAATCACTAATTTATGCATGCTAGAACTTAGAAATGCATAGTGATCTGATCACAAACACTTAGATATGACTTAGTATTGTTGTCCCTATCCATACAGCAGGCATATAGTACTGTACTTCACATGTGTGGAAGCAAGATCTACAAGAAAATCAACATTCTACAAATAGAAAACCAAGATATCAAGAGAAATAGACATGAGATGGACATATAAATACAAGAAATGAATTCTCTACAAAGAAAGAAACTTTAATGATGATTTCTCCATGCAGGTACAACTATTATGGCTTCCAAAATGTCATTTGGCCACTTGCTCTAAACTTGACCTAAATTGGAAACTTCTAGATACTTCATCAAAACTCTATAAATACTAGTCTAGATGCAATGTATCAAATTTAGCCAATTAGAATGGGTACAAATCCGACCTCATCCACTTATCTACTTTTAAAAAATAGTACAAACACTCTTTAGGCCTTTATTGACAAATATGAACCTATTTCTAAGTTGAGATTTCATTTTGGCCTCCAGAAATGACAATAAACCACCAAACTAGTTGACAAATTTTCACTCTCTCTCTTCAACTAGTTTTAGCATAGATCTAACCACACTACTTTGATCCATCTTAAGAATGATCTCCATCCTAAGTATAGACCTCCTTTCTATGATTTTATGGTAGCTTTCATAATTGATATAGAGAATAATGTCTACATTGGATGCTTCACTATTTCTTACATCAATTTTACATATCAAGATGTAATTAGAACCAAATAGAATGTAAATGTAATGACTCCTCCATGCTTCCAACTTTGAAATCTCTGAAAAATAACAGCAACCAAACAATAAATGTGAGTAATCAACCAATGCTTGCATGTCTCCTCCATCTGTCATTTCTTGATATGAATTGATCATGAATGAGTGATATAACGAGCCTCCCTTAGCTTCATTTCCATCAGCAAAACCATCCAAGGATGCTAGTGCAACTCCAACATCAAAATGATGCAAAACAATGTAGCTAGTTTCACCATATCTTGACAATTTGCACACATTCACATAAAATGGCTCAAACATGAGATAGTATAAGTAAAGTAGACTTGAAAAACACTTCCTTGCTGCTCCTTTGACCTTACTTGAGTCTTCAATAACTTGCAAAAATAGATCCAAAGTATCTTTGCCACTTGACTTTCCTTGATGCTCTTGACTAGCTCCAAATTGCCACCTTTCCTTTTGTGTTGTTGAAGCCCTTTGAGATCAACCTCTTGATTTCCACTTGACCATAAAAGCCATTGAACAAAACCTCCAAAATATTTGAGAAATGCAAAATGAGTAGCTTCCACTTGCTTACCATTCTCATCATACGTGAGTCTCAAAGGTTGTTGCCTTTGACTTGATGTCCTCCTTGGATTTTGATTTGAAGTAGGCTCTTCAACATCAACATCCAAAGTACATCAATCTCATCAACATCAAGAATTTAGATCCAACATCCACACCACCACTTGAAGAAACTTTTGGAAAGTTTCCCTCATAAAAAATGACATCTCTTCCAATGACGACTTTCTTAGTTGAAGGAATAAAAACTTTGTAAGTATTGCTCACCTGACTATAACCAACAAAAATACCTTTCATTGAAGATGGATCCTCCTTTGTCCTATCTTCAAGAGTGATGTTGATATAGCAGATGCATCCAAATTTTTTGAAAAACTTGACACTTGGCCTTCTACCAAACAGCATATCAAAAGGGGTTTTTGCACCCAATACCACACTCGGCCATCTATTGCATAGAAAATCAGCACACAACAAAGCTTGATCTCAAAAGGATTTAGGAATATTTGCACCTAACCTCATGGCTTTGGCACCTTCAAATAAGGTTCTATTCTTCCTCTCGGCCACTCCATTTTGTTGTGGTGTCCTTGGGCTTGTGTACTCCTTGATCCCATTTGCATCACAATATGCCTTGAACTTGGTAGAAATGTACTGACCACCATTGTCACTCCTCAAGCACTTGATCTTGGTAGAAAATTGAACCTCCCTTGCAATCTTGAACTTGAAAAAGACATCAAACACCTCATCTTTTCTTTTTAGCAGATACACCCAACAAAATCAATAAAAGTCACATACATTTTAGCACCTCCATTTCTAATTGTAGTAACACCATGAATATCCGAATGCACAAGTTGAAAAGTCTTACTTGACCTTGATGTAGATCTCTTGTAAGGTAAGCTATGTGACTTTGATAAAGAACATTACTCACAAACATGATTCAAGCTTGTTAAAGAATTGGGAAGATCAAACACAACTTGCCTCTTTGCCATCACCTCCAATGACTTGAGTTGAGATGCCCCAATCTCTTGTGCCTCTTGCATTGAAAATTGCTCCTTTGCCATACATCCAACTTGGTTAGCAACACACAAGCATCAAGTTTGAACAACTTACCTTTCCTGTTTCCTTTTGCAATCAATTCATTGTCCTTCTTGATCAAACAAGCATCACCATCACACTCCACTTTGAATCCCGTGTCAAGGATTTGACTCACACTAAGAAGGTTCTTAGTGATAGATGGAATGAACAAAACATTCTTCAAATTCATATTCCTATTAGTAGAGAGGAAAATAGGAATTGTGCCAATCCATTTGATTGCACACTCACCATTATTGGTCGTGTAGATCACTTTCTTGTCACATTCAAATGCCATCAATGATGAATAATACTCCTCATGATATGTCATATGTGATGTAGCTCCACTATCAATCCACCAAGGATCAATACCTCCATGATTACCCAACAAGCAAGATGACATAACAAAAGCATCATTTGAATTTTGTTCATCAACACCATCTTTATCAAGAGTTAGATTGGTTTGCTCTCTCCTTGATCTCTCTTCTTCTTGAAGCAATCACTTGCAAAATGCCCTTTGACTCCACAATAAAAGCATTTCAACTTGGATCTACCTTTCTTCTTGCCAACAAAAGTAGAAGGCTCACATTGATCTTGATTGACCCTTTGACCACTTTCTTTTGCCTTTTCCCTTGAACTTTCCTTTGATGAACATTGCTTCCTCCTCTCCAACTTGTAGAAATTCTAGTCTAGATGCAATGTCAAACTAACCAATTAGAAGGGTCCAAACTTGACCTCATCCACTTATCTACTTGCCAAAAATAGTACAAACACTATTTAGGCCTTTATTGACATAAAAATATCTCTCTCTAAATTTTGATCTAAATTTGGCCTCAAAATTGCCAAGATCAGACAACTAAACTAGTTGAATTTTTCACATGTCGATCTAATAAAAGATGCTAAAAAGATGTTGTCTTTAGAATTCGACATGACAAATTTGGACGAAGCTCATTACTGTCTTGCAATTCAAATCTACAAAGACAAAGAGAGAAGGTTGATTTTTATCACTCAATAGAGGTACACTCATAATACACTCATCATATATAATATGATGAATTACAAGTTAGCTCACTCACCAATGGACCCAGGCCTAAGATTGTCAAAGGACCAATGTCTTCAGACAAAGGAAGAGAAGGAGCAGATGAGAGATACCCATACCATTCTATCTTAGAATATCTCATGTAAGCAATGGTCTATATCAGACCAAAGGAAGCTTATAGGCTCTTTAATCTATTTAACCATCACTAGACCTGACTTAAGTTTTTGTGTAAGCAAGTTGAGTGAAAGTATGCAAGCTCCTTTAGTTGATCCCGGCTAAGCCAATTCATGCTAACCCTATTATGATCCATTGAAAGGATCTTATCAAATATTATCTTCTATTGTCTGCTTCTTTAATATCACGCCATCTTGGATGATTTATCTAATTCCCTTCGATTCATGTCTTTGCCTTGCATTTGGTTTTTCTAACTTGAAAGTCTACACGTATATAAAAGCTAGATGACAATAAGATTTCACTCTTTAAGTCAGTATTTGACCAACCTTGGTGTAATACATTGGAAGGCTCTTATCATAGTCATGAGATATCTTTGAACTACTATGGACTTTTGCATTTGTTATGGAACAGTCGACAACGACAGACTCAATTTATCAAGCAATTGTGAAAATTGTCAACATTTCCTAGCTAGTTTGAGGCCTAAATTGGCTAAAATTGTAAATAGTTTTGGTTCTGGAGTTTCACACGTGTGAACCAGGCCACAATGTTTTTATTTACTGTATTTTTTCAGTATGATGAAGTGTCAAACTTCATACCCTTCAAAATGAGACCATTTTGATGTATTTTGGTCATATAAGCCATTTTTAGCTATTTTTCCTATATAGGGAATATCTAGGGTCAAGTACCTTCTAGAGAGAGGAGAGAGAGTCATCTTCCTCATCCATAAATAGTAGGGAAGTCGTGGAGAACAGGTTGGAGAAACCTTTTGTATGCTTCATTGAGATCAATAGATCATTGTCATTGTTTCTTCCTCCATTGAGAGCATTGTTGTGTGTATTGTCTTCAAGCTATTGTGTATGATCTTAGGTGCTTTCCAAAAGTGGTAGGCTGATGTATTATGGACTGTATAATGCTATTTTGGGCCGCACTTGATGTTTATGGAAGTTTCCATTTGTGATAAATGCCTTTTGATCAAGTTCTTTGCATTCTAGGTAGCATAGAATGTGTTGCCAATTCCTAGCTTATGTAGTTTGGAGTGCAAGCATTCAAGCCAATGATCTTGGAGTTTAGATCCACTTAGGATCTGTATTTTTCACATGGTATCAGAGCTGGTTGGCTTCTATTTACAGTAAGTATTCCATTTTTGGTGATATTTGGATGTTTGATCAAGTTCTAGCATGATTTTGCATTGCTTTGTTGATCAAATCTTACTAACCTTTGTTTTGTGAGTTGAACTTGTGGATCAAAAGCATATTTCAGGTCTATTGAAGATCAGAGGCTGAAAAGAAACTATTTTGGATCAAATCATAACACCTAATCATTTGTGATTGTGAGGCTTGTGCATATTCAATACTAACAATGTTCTTTTCAATCCTATTGTTGACAATCTCCATTCTTGGATGAACACTCTCCTTAAGTGGATGAAACTTCTCCTTAAGTGGATGACAAATGCTCTTTTGAGTGAGTTGTAATTCTCCTAAAGGCTGAGCAAAGCTCCCATTTGGATGAAAGATCCCCTTTTTTGGGTGAACATATTGTAAGCTCCATTGTGAAGAGCATATTGTAAAGATTGTCATCAATTTTGGCATAAATTTTGGTGTACTTTGTTGAGCATGTAAGTAACTCTCCTTATGTAATTTGATTGGAGCATTTGCTGGAAGGTGTTAACCATTATGCAAGTGTGTTTTCAGGTTCTTAACAGGTTGAGGAACATTCTCATGTGAAGTGATCTTAGATCTACATCTAAACACCAAGATTTGACAAGATAGTGAAGCTAGTCTTGTGATTCACTAAGTGTGCTCATTCATTCACCTCTAAATCTTGTATTTATCACTTGCTGGAGTTTATAAACTTTTAGAAGTGTGGTTTACATGTGGTTTTACAGGTTGAATCAATATCTTAGTGTGTTGATCATATGTTGATCAAGTTTGTTCATTACTAGGTAATCTTGGCATCCTAGTTTTGGGTATTTTCTAAGAATGCAAGTAACTCTTCACACCATAACTTGATTTGGTCACTTGCTGGAAAGTTTGAGAGCTTAAGCAAGAGTGTGTTCAGGTTGGTTTGATTTTGTAATCCATTCTTAGTGTGTGCAAAGTGTTGCATGTGTTTCAATCTTCCTTTCTATGCTTGGAAACCATCTAGGTTCAAGATAGAAGTGTTTTAGGGTCCTAAATCTTCATAGATCTCTTTATCTATCATTTGTTGAGAGAAAAGTGAGTGCTAAGTGCTTTAGGACAGAACCTAAAAGTTGAAGAAACATTAGAATCATGGCTTCCAATGGTGGGATCATGCTAGAGTCTAGTGAAAGGTTGAGTTCATCAAACTACTCTACTTGGAAAGTGAGGATGGAGTCCTTACTTGAGTTGAATGAACTCATGGACATAGTTGCAGAAATTGAAGAGAGACCTCTCACACTTCAAGAGCAACAAAGGTTTGATAAGAAGGCCAAAAGGGCTCTTCATATCATTAAAATGAATGTTACAAATGAACTTCTCAAGGAAGTTGGAAAGTGTCAAAGTGCAAGTGAGGCATGGAATGCCTTAAAGAAGCTCTTTGAATCAAAGTCCACATCTAGGGTATTGACCCTAAGGAGACAAATATTTTCTAGTAGGCAAAGAGAGGGTGAAAGTGCTCATGCATTTATCTTGAGAGTTAAGTCCCTAAGTGATGATTTAGCATGCATTGATGAGAACATAAAAGATGGTGAAATAGTCCAAGTTATGTTGAATGGTTTGCTAAATGAACATGCTAACCTTGTGCAAAGTTTTGCCATTCAAAGAGTCTTGCCAAGTGTGGTTGACTTGCAAGAAATCTTATTGGCTGAAGAACATAGGTTGCAATCAAAGCTTGATGGTGCATCCTTGCAAGGTGGAGGTGAAGAGGCTTTCTTCACAAAAGGCAAATTCAAGGGCAAAGGTAAAGGCAAAGGGAAATGGTCCAAAGGTGGTAACTTTGATCATGATGATCACTCTTCCTCTTCCTCTTCTACTAAGAACAATAAGTCAAAGTTCAAGTGCTTTTATTGTGGGATAAAAGGTCATTTTGCAAATGAATGTTATAAGAAGAAAAGAGAGCAAGGAGAGAGGCAAGGAAATCTTACAATAGATGAGGAAGAACATAACACATGTGAATCACTTGTTATGACTTCAAGTTTGTTAGCCAACATAGATGATAATGATCCTTGGTGGATTGATAGTGGAGCCTCATCTCACATGACAAGACATAAGGAATACTTTACATCCTTATTGTCTTATGAGGGAGAAGGTAACATCATCTACACTGCAAATGATGGTCAATGTGACATCAAAGGCATAGGCACTATTCCTATTTCCCTTTCAACAAATAGGAAAGCAAATCTTGAAAATGTTTTGTACATTCCTTCAATCACTAAGAATTTGCTTAGTGTAAGTCAAATGATTGACAAAGGACTTGATGTGGAGTTCATTGGAGATGCATGTTTGATAAGTAAATGTGGATCCTTGATTGCTCAAGGTAGGAGGCATGGTAAACTTTTCAAGCTTGATGCATGTGTGATCTCTAATCATGAAGGATGTATGGCTAGGGAGCAATTGACAAACCAAGAAGTTTGGCACAAGAGGTTGGGCCATCCCAACTTCAAATCTTTGGAGGTAATGGCAAAGAAAGAGCTTGTTCTTGGTCTCCCTAAAAGTCTTGTTGCAAACAATAGTGTTTGTGAACATTGTGCCTTGTCCAAATCTCATAGACTTGCTTATTCTAGATCTACTTCTAGATCTAAAGAAGCTTTTCAACTTGTGCATTCTGATATTCATTCTTCTAGTACAACTAGCAATGGTGGGGCAAAGATGTATGCAACTTTCATTGATGACTTTAGTAGGTATACTTGGATCTATCTTCTTAAAAGTAAGGATGAAGTGTTTGCTGCATTTGTCAAGTTCAAGAATGAAATGGAAAACCAATTCAATACAAAGATCAAATGCTTAAGATCTGATAATGGAGGGGAATACACCTCAAATAGGTTCAAAGACTTTTGTATAGCACATGGGATTAAGAGGGAGATGTCTAGTCCTAGGACTCCACAACAGAATGGAGTGGCCGAGAGGAAGAATAGAACCCTTTGTGAATGTGCCAAGGCAATGAGACTACATGCTAATCTTGCTAAGTCTTTTTGGGGGGGAAGCTTTAGCATGTGCTAACTATCTATGTAATAGATGGACAAGTGCTTCCTTGGATGGTAAAACTCCTCATGAGGTTCTTTATGGTAGAAGGCCGAGTGTCAAGCATTGTAGGATCTTTGGATGTACATGTTTTGTCAATACCACACTTGATGATAGAACTAAAGAAGATCCTTCATCAAAGAAGGGTGTGTTTGTTGGCTATAGTGAAGTAAGCAAGGCTTACAAAGTGTACATTCCTTCTACAAAGAAAGTTGTCATAAGTAGGGATGTCATCTTTCATGAAGAGAATGTTTCCAATGTTGTTGATGTTGATGTTGATGTGCCTACTAATCATCATGATGTGCAAGATGTCTTGGATGAAGATGGAGATGCCACTCCAAAGCAAACTTCAAGGAAGACTCAAAGGCAAAGGGCTAAGCCATCAAGGCTAACCTATGATGAAAAAGGAAAGCAAGTGGTGGACAACTCTAACTTTGCTTTTCTTACCTCTTTTGATGAACCAACTTGTGTAGGTGAAGCAATTCAAAAGAAGGAATGGATCCAAGCCATGGATCATGAGCATCAAGCACTCATCAAAAGCAACACATGGAGGTTGGTAAAGCTTCCAAAGGACAAGAAGGCAATTGGTTGTAAGTGGATCTTCAAGATCAAGACAAATCAAGATGGATCAATCAACAAGTACAAGGCAAGGTTGGTGGCAAAGGGGTATGCTCAAGAATATGGTATTGACTATGATTCGACCTTTGCACCCGTGGCAAAGATGGTAACTATTCGAATCCTAATCTCTCTTGCAACTCTTTATGATTGGGATATGTGGCAAATGGACCTTCTTGAATGGTGATCTTGAAGAAGATATTTACATGGAGCAACCCGAGGGCTATGTTTCACATGATGAGCCTAATCATGTGTGCTATCTCCAAAAGAGTTTGTATGGGCTAAAGCAAGCACCAAGGAGTTGGTATGCTAAGCTCAATTCCTTCTTACTTTCTCAAAACTTTGTTATGAGTGAGTATGATCATTCTCTCTACTTTAGATTGAATGAAAATGATATCACTTTACTTTTGATCTATGTTGATGACATTATCTTAAGTGGTGGTAACAATCTAGATATAGATGAAATCAAGATGGCACTCAAAAGAGAGTTTGAAATTCAAGATCTTGGTAAACTTCATTATATCTTAGGAATAGAGATTATTAGAACTTCTAAATCTACATTCATATGTCAAGAAAAGTATGTTAACTCTATTCTAAAAAGGTTTCATATGGAAGATTGTAAAGTTGTTTCTACTCCTATGGAATCAAATGTAAAGCTAACTACAAGAAGTAATGAAAGATCCTTCAAGGACATTACTCTCTATAGAAAGCTAATAGGATCTCTTATATGGTTAACCATCACAAGACCTGATCTAAGCTTTGTGGTTGGTAAACTAAGTCAATTTATGCAAGATCCTAGTGAGGCTCATTGGAAGCTAGGAAAGAGAGTACTTAGATACATCTCGGGATCTAGAGATTTTGGCATCTTGTATGGAGGTACTACACCTAACCTTTGTGGATTTTCAGATTCAGATTTTGCAGGTGATCAAATGGATAGGAAGTCAACAAGTGCCTTTGCAATCTATCTTGGAGATGGAGTGGTCTCATGGCTATCAAAGAAGCAACCAACTATCTCTCTATCTTCCACCGAAGCCGAGTACAAGGCATTAACAACATGCACCAAGGAGATTCTTTGGATCAAGAGGATGTTATTGGATCTTCACTTGCTGGAACCAGAGAAGACTCCAATCATACTTTGTGATAACCTTTCAGCCCAAAGCTTGGCAAGCAATCCTGTTTTTCATGCAAGGAGCAAGCACATTGAGATTGCTCACCATTTTGTGAGAGATCAAGTCATTGCCAAAGAGGTGGAGCTTCAACATGTCTCTTCAAAGGAGTGTGTGGCTGATATCTTCACCAAACCATTGGGAAAGGACCTATATTTAATGCATAGATCTAATCTTGGAATGTGCTCAAAGACTATGTTGAAACTAGCATCCAATGTTGAAGAGGGAGTGTGAAAATTGTCAACATTTCCTAGCTAGTTTGAGGCCTAAATTGGCTAAAATTGTAAATAGTTTTGGTTCTGGAGTTTCACACGTGTGAACCAGGCCACAATGTTTTTATTTACTGTATTTTTTCAGTATGATGAAGTTTCAAACTTCATACCCTTCAAAATGAGACCATTTTGATGTATTTTGGTCATATAAGCCATTTTTAGCTATTTTTCCTATATAGGGAATATCTAGGGTCAAGTACCTTCTAGAGAGAGGAGAGAGAGTCATCTTCCTCATCCATAAATAGTAGGGAAGTCGTGGAGAACAGGTTGGAGAAACCTTTTGTATGCTTCATTGAGATCAATAGATCATTGTCATTGTTTCTTCCTCCATTGAGAGCATTGTTGTGTGTATTGTCTTCAAGCTATTGTGTATGATCTTAGGTGCTTTCCAAAAGTGGTAGGCTGATGTATTATGGACTGTATAATGCTATTTTGGGCCGCACTTGATGTTTATGGAAGTTTCCATTTGTGATAAATGCTTTTTGATCAAGTTCTTTGCATTCTAGGTAGCATAGAATGTGTTGCCAATTCCTAGCTTATGTAGTTTGGAGTGCAAGCATTCAAGCCAATGATCTTGGAGTTTAGATCCACTTAGGATCTGTATTTTTCACAGCAATTTGGTTGAGAAACTTACTTTCAGATATCAGTTTGAATCAATATGCTCCGACATTATTATTTTTTGATAATCAAAGTGCCATTGCCTTATCAGCCAACCCTAGATTTCATTCTAGGAGCAAGCATGTTGAACTGAAGTATCACTATGTCAGAAGCAAAGTTCTCAACAAAGAGGTCAGATTGCAATACTGTCGAACGCAAGATATGACAACAGATATTTTTACTAAAGCATTAAGCTTGGATGCACACAGAAAGTTTTGTGTAGAACTAAGTTTAAAGGTAAAGACATTCATGGATTTAGATTAAGGGGGAGTGTTGGATTATTCTCCTTCCTACTAATCGACTAATCAGTTTTTAATTCTCATCCATTGTTTATCCAGTTCTGCGGATTTTTCCGTGTCTTTACACAGTCTGCAGATTTACAAGTGTTTTTACACAGTCTGTAGAAATACACAGATTTGACAATAGTGTCAAAAATTTTCTCTCACTACAAAACCCGACACTGTCGTCTTTTTGCTACAATCAATTTTCTCTTAAAGCGACACTGTCAAAAATTACAAGTAAAAATGCAGTGTCGCATTTGTTGTCTGTCAAGAATTGCGAGTAAAAGTGCAGTGTCGCATTTTTCACATTTTTCGCCTGTCATGAATTATAAGTAAAAATGCAGTGTCACATTTTTCGCTTTTTTCAAAGTGCCTCAAATGTTAAGAGAATGACTTTGGCAAAGTGTGGGGCTATCCCAATATTCAAGAAATGAGATTTTGCACACACTGTCGCATTTCTCACAAAAAGCCGACACTGTCATTTTTTCTGATGACAGTTTCACATTCATTTCTACAGAGTGACAGTCGCGTTCATTTATGCAGACAGACTGTTTACGACCAAATGTCACCACTTATCAGCAAGCAACTGCTGAGAAGAACTGGATGAATGCCAGCAGACTCCAGCCAATTGGTAGCCGTATTTGACGACCTAATTGCTTAGTATAAATAGTTGTTCATACTTCAACATCTAATTATCAAATCAAATCAAGTATTGAATAGTTAGCTTTCTCTCAAGCTTGCGAGCTTGAACACTCTTGAGCATTCTAGCTCAGTTCTTTAGAGTTGATTAGAGATTGCTCTTGCACTTACTGCTTATCAGTAGTTGTGCTTAATTCAGACTTTTATTTAGTCGCTCAAAAATAGCTTAGAGTACGTGGTTTCGATCCCTAAATTACAAAGTTTTTATTCCTTCAACTAAGAAAGTGGTCATTGGAAAAGATGTCATTTTTTATTAGGAAAAATTTCCAAAGTTTCTTCAAGTGGTGGTGTGGATGTTGGATCTAACATTCTTGATGTTGATGACATTGATGATGGTAGTTTGGATGTTGATGGTGAAGAGCCTTCTTCAAGTCAAAAGCCAAGGAGGACATCAAGGCAAAGGCAACAACCTTTGAGGCTCACTAATGATGAAAATGATAAGAAAGTTGTTGGTGGTACAAACTATGCTTTCTTAACCTCTTTTGATGAACCTACATGTGTAGATGAAGCAAGACAAAAGAGGAGTGGATCCAAGCAATGGACTTGAGTATCAAGGTATCTACAGTTACCAATAAAAAAAAATAGATAAACTATATTACTTGAAAGGTGCACATGCACATAGCAGTCTTATAATTAGTTGAACCTACATGGCCGCTCTTCAATAATGGTGTGAATTGATGATTCATGCTCTGACAAGATGTAAGTATAGCTGGTAACCGTTACTAGATGTAAAGCAAGGTAGTATAAGAAATACATTATTGAATTTGTCCGTGTGATTGTTGATATTGGAATGGCAACCAAATCTTACAATACTAGTCTTCTAGACTATAATCAGTTTTAAGTATTTATTAGCCGAACGATAGCAAATGCTGCTAGACAACTAGATAAATTCAATAATGATATTGAGCACCCATAGTATGAGCTATCTTAGAGACACGTGTAATGTAATGCATGCTTTAGGTTGGTCTTTTCTAATTTGATGCAATTTAAATCATGTCCATGATAAATTGACTATGACTATTGCTTTATTGGTCAGCTGGCTATGACTGTGGTAAGTTGGTATAACTGCTGCTCATCTTATTCTATGTCAGTGTAAAGAATATGGCGATATTTGGTTGTTGTAAATATTTGTAACTTTAATTTGGTTTTTTAACGTCATGGATATCTCAGAGATAGAGAGGTGTCTGCTACAGAGAGATGAAGATAAACAATTCTTACTGCATAGTTTGAGATAGGTGGGATATTTTTATGTTAATATTTAGTATAAGCCATATGTATATCATTATAGTATATGCAAGTATATTGAATTATTGGAAATTGTGTTGTATTGGTGTTACTTTTCTTGGTATTTTTTTGGGTTTTACTTTTTTTTTCAAACTCTTCTACAAGAAACTTTACATGAAATTTTTAAATATCGAGCTACTATGGCATTTGACTGTCTAAAACAACCTTGCAAATGGAAGGCCAAATACAAGTCAGAAGTGGCAAACATAAAATGTAAAAAATGATCCTTTCCTTTAAAATCATCAAAAGAGAGCTTATATCAATGTGACTCTTGCAAAATGTTTTCACATGCATTGGAGCTTCCAAATGTCACCAACAGACAAGTGAATAGCCTCACAAAGAGACACGTGAATAGCGTCAAAGTTAGAGCATTCTAGACATGTGAATAGTCATCATTGACTTAGCGTTAGGGTTAAGGCATAAGCCACAATTTGTTCCTCATGCAAGAGAGAGACACATGCAAGCAAGATAGAGAAGAGGTGCAGAGGTGCAAGAAAGTTAGAGAGGTAAAATGATTTAGGCTGTTGGAAGTGCCACAATTCCTTTGAACAATGTCGAATTTCAAATATATTTGGTAAGCATTGTTGCATGTTGAATGTGATTTCTGATTCATTATCAGGTAGAAAAGTTTTTTTGTCGAATGAGATTTTCTAATGTCTAGCAACATCGTTACATAGTGGCATCAATAGGACTCAATTTGTTGATCGCCACCGATCAGCAGGCTAAGATCTGATGATCCCCATGCCCTAGCCATAGCAAATAAATTATACATAAAAATACGCTTTTGATTGAAACTTACCAATAGAAACCTCTGAATATAAATAGGCCTAAACATTAAACTTAATAGTTGTTAACTTGTATGATAAACACAAAAATCTCTATGTCAATACATTTTTTTTAATGATAAAGTTTACACTTGAAACTGATAAACACAACTCTCTTAATTCTGATTAGTGTAGTTCAATCTATTCAATGCCAAAGTTCAAAGCGTATGTTGATTAGATTGATGTTAAAACAAATCATAGTAGTGATTGATGATAAAGAAGCCTCCAACATCGGAGCAAATTAAGCTTGTTTGAGCAAGTTGTGAATCAACATCTAATGTAGGAATTTGGAATGATCGAGCCAATTCCCAAAAGAGCTGATTCCTTGCATTTTGGACATGAATATTTTGATACAAAAATATGGATGATAGTGAGTAGTTTGCAAAGCTATAATAATACCATTGAATGCACAAAAAATGATGTTGATCTAGAGCAGTCATCATGTGTATTTTGCATAAATTACAACATACACTTGGTAAATTTCGATTAATCAACTGCATTGTAAATTTCTAAATACCCATAGAAATATGATCTATCTTCTCAATCGATGATCTTCGCATTTGCTTTTTGCAACGCTGGAAAATGCTATCATATAAAACGACAAAGTACACTCCAGCTCTGTCATGGTTGATGATGAACTGTATATGATCTGCTTCCAAATTTGTGTGGTACCTAAAAGAGAAAGCCTTTTGTCACATTCTGAGTCACCCACTATAATATGATAGAATTAGCGCAAGTATAACTGAAAAAGGCAACTCCTCAAAAAAGGAAGGTTAAAAACAATTCTTTTGTCTGATACTCTACTAGTCACCTTTAGAAATTGAAACCAGTGAGAACAACCACACGACACAAAATATTCAGCTCGTCAGCCACTCATATACATCTAAGCAGTAGCTTTGTCTTGCTAGCAATAGTAATTCAGACTTATACCTGAGCTAAGGATGGTGAATGAATTCAGAGAAAACCAACTTGAAACGCTATTGAAAAACCAATATTCAAAACTATTCTTTTCCTAGGAAACAGTAATTCATAACAATTCACTCAAAACTTGGCAAATCTGCAAGTCCTTTTGGTACTAAAAATCTAAAACTGCAGATTGAAAGCCTTGTATGTGCAACAAAATTTCCTAGTCTGTGTAGACTATTGAATGTAAACAAAATACCTTCAGTGGTAAACATTTCTTTGATGTTAGAACCCTGAATGACAACGGTGATATAGATTACATAAAGACATGGAATTATTTAGGTCTACCTTCTTGTAAGTGAATTTTAGCACGCGTCTTTGTCTCCAGTCATCATGTCGCTTCAAATTTGCCATCCCAGCCTATAGAAATTGAAGCACAACTTAAAAGCTTCAATAGCTTTCAAGTGGCGTTCCATTTATAGAAAATATCCTTACTATGTTTACGCATCTTTCCTCAAAGATGTTAGTTGATACGATATCTACCTCAACTCACAACATATTTGGTTTTTAAGCAAGCGATATTAAAAAAACACAATCATCCATTTTTGCCAAAGGAATATTAGAGAAGTTTCAAACGCTTTCTAAATGTCACAAAAAAGATAAATTCATCTAGCACTAAAACCTCCTCTTGCCCCGTTGTCTTTTTGGATGAATTTATTCGCTAGTAAGCAATTGCTACCTTTTCTAAGGACGTAGTGAAGTTCATACCTGTGAGTTCGGGTTCAAAGCGCAATCGACCACAATCAAACTAAATTTGCAATGAAGTAAATTTTGATAAGCATGAAGTCCTCCTTAAATATCCCTTAATTTCAAAAAGAAAAGCTTACCAGTCCTTGAAGGCAAAACAATCACGTGCTAACTATCTACACAAAAACCATGAGTTATTTCAGATGAGGAACAAATTTTGAAGTAAGAGCGCAAAACGGATCCAAAGATCAGATGAAAACCTAAAGAGGCTCACCTCATCATCCATGCCGTGCAGTCCAGGCTTCACCAAAACCGATTCAAATCAGTCAAAAGACATAACTACATAAGCATTTCACACATATGCCGACACTACCAACACCATAGCAATCTAGGCTGCTTGCAACTGCTGCAAAACAAACTCAACAGCAATGGACTACTGGTGAGGGGAATCTGTTAGCAAAAACGGAAGCCCCTTGAGGCCTTTCGAGGTAGCTGGCATTTCAAGGTAGGGGCGCTATTTTCTACATGGATGTACATTAGTTAGGAGCTACACTGTCTCGCTGGCTATTGTCATCATGAAACTTCCACAGAAGGTCGCTAACAACACACAAGCATAGGGGCGGCTGACTGATTGACTGGCCACAGTTCTATCTGCACATTGAAGAATAGTAAGGATCATCCTGCAGATGAAATCACTTTGGCGGAAAAATAATGCGTCAACACGCAACTCATCTTGGATTCAATACAGTCACTCGAACGGCTGGCCTTCTTCCCTACTTCGTTCCTTTGTTGCCTCGCTGATCGGACTCTGCCTGTTCACAGCTACTGGCCTCAAGGAACACTTTTTCATAATGCTTGTCATCAATCGTTAATTTGTCCATCTTTCATAACAAATTTTCCCATTGATTTACTTAGTAAACTGAACTGATTTCACAAGAAAGATTTCTAGATAGCATTGCACCTATTGAAGATTCAGAAGACCTCACGTTGAAAGAGCTTTTACCTGATTCGAACTCGGCAGATATACGCAATGGATGCATGGAATGGAAGAGTAGAGGTTTCAAGCTGGCTAATTTGGGGATTGGAGCATCACCATGCAGCACCTGGTTGCAGTACCTCATAGTAGGCCTTGCATCTGGATGTGGGTAGCAGCATGTTAGCCCCAGCTGAAGAGGACAAATCATCTCAATATCATTGTAATCCCCGGCCAATTTGGGGTCTGTTGCATCCATCAGACTACCCTCCTCCTACATTCGCTAAACCCAGTTCAAAAGAGTCTCCTGATTAGGTAGTGTCATCCAAAGGTAGCCTACCACAGGCCACAGTGAGTAGAAGAACTCCAAAGCTATATACATCTGATTTCTCATTCGCTTTGCTTGTGTAGCTCTGGAGCAACAAAGCCCAGTGTGCCTGCTAAAGTTATTGTCTTGGCCAGATTATTGTCTTCAATCAGTCTGGCCAGCCCAAAATCAGACAACCTTGGATTAAAATCTACATCCAGAAGCACGTTGCTCGGCTTCACGTCATTGTGGATGATCCTTTTCTCCCATCCTTCATGTAGGTAGAACAGCCCGATCGATCGAGAGACGATATAGAGTGAAAGAGACACACACACACACACACACACACACACACACGGAGCATTTTGAAATCTACTTGTGTGCGCGCTATAAGAATAGGTTATATTACAACTAGAACAAGAAAAAGGCATACGGAATTTCGACTTTATAAATTGGATCTAATAGTAAATTTGAAATCCATGTTTTAAATGGCGATGATATTTGATAACAAATTATAAAATTAACTTAGTGCACATGCTTTGGGCGTATTAGTAAAGGCCCTCCAGCACGACGACATCTTTTGTCCTGTACTAGTAAGCTATTGACACGTGGTCGGGCGAGGGACAAGAATTTTCCCATTGAATGGCAATTTTGGGGGGGGGGGGGGGAGTGTCCGAGGACCACTTTTTGTGGGTCCCTAGATGCATTGGTCCAACACCCAATTTTTTGTAGGTCCCAAGCTTCGTGGGAGCACTTTTTTGCAGGCAACTGGGGCCATAGGTCCCAGAGACTATTTCGAGAAACCAGTTCTCGAGCACAAGCAGCAACGAGACCTCTTTGCTAGCTTAGCACAGTCACGCTCACGCTCTCATGCAAGTGAATGGTGCTTTTTTAATATATGTACAAGGAAGGTCACTTTTCTTAGAAGTTATGGGATAAAATGACCCAACCACCTGGCGAGTAAGTAGGGAAGAGGGAAGGTACTAGGCGGGTAGGGCAGACCACAACAGGGGTGCCCCTAGGGAGACGAATTAGCTGGAGAACTTGTCACGGCCGAACCAGACATGCCAGTAGGAGACGGGGATGGGCGCTAGCGTTTGAGCACACCAACGGCCGATGGCCAAAGGGCCTAACTGTTGTAAAGCTACCTTTACAAGCTTTACTTCCGGCGCCAGCAGCGCCCCTGCTGCTCCCGGCGCCACTGTGACCAAAATCCAGCCGACGCCAAGTTCCTATGGCTGAAAATCTTTGATCGGGTCTAGCGAAGTCCAGAGAGCTCAGATCGATGTGCAATCACCTTACACGATCTAGGCATGATTAAAGGAAGCCTGGGGATCAATAAAATCTAGAGAGAGAAAATGACTTTCTAGAAGGAGAAAATTCTAGAGAGACAAAAACGTGCTTTACCAGCCTGGGTAGAGTGCTTGGTATGAGGCGGGGTGCCGAATCCCACCAATACTATAGGGGAGTGCGGGTTGCGACTCATGGCGAGCTCCAACCAAGTCTCAGCCTCCCTTGCTAGATTGTTGTCATGGCTCTCGCCTTGGCATGCTAGCGCCCCACAGACTAGGGTCGGTCACACACTTGAAATGTAACATTCTCAGATTTATCAATAAAATGAGATTTTCCTCAAACTGACTCTGATTACCTTCTGGGTTGGAAGTCACCCACATCGGGACCCCCGATCTGGCATGGCACCAGGTTGGATCTCAATGTTGGTTTTCGAAACTTCAAGTTGGTTAAGTTTGATTGTTGTTGGCGAGTTGACTACTTGTATGTCAAGTGGGTTTGGATGGCAAGAGTTGAAGGCTGGGAAGCTAAGTCATGGTTCCCGGCTCCCTTTGGGATGCCTGCGCTACATGTGGTATCAAAGCCGACTGGCCGGTCAGCTATGCGGATCTCACGAAAATGGCCACTGTTTGGAGTTCATCAAGACAACTGTTGTGCAAGGTGCTGCCCACAGTGTAAGCACGGGTGCGTCCACGGTCGGGGTGGTCGGCAGAACGGGAGCTTGATGAGTCAAGGTGCTGCCCCTGAGGTGTAAGCACAGTCAGTTTCCGCGGTTCGGGCCTGGCACCGTCTGCACGTAGGACAGATGAGGCAATGTGCTCCCATTAGGTTGGTGTAAGCACGGTCTGTGCCTTGTGGGGTGTGGGGTGACATATTCGCGATAACCACCGTTCGTTTAGCTATAAGAGCTATCGACCAAATTTGGTGGGGGCGTTACTGAGGCAATGTGCTGCCTAACGGTGAAAGCACGGGTGCGTCTACGATTTGGGTGGTATGCTGCCGATCGTTTAGCTATAAGGGCTATCGACTAGATTTGGTGGGGACGTTACTGAGGCAATGTGCTACCTAACGGTGAAAGCACGGGTGCGTCCACGGGGGTGGTATATTCAAGGATAGCTGCCGTTTGTTTAGCTATAAGGGCTATCGACCAAATTTGGTGGGGGCGTTACTGAGGCAATGTGTTGCCTAACGGTGAAAGCACGGGTGCGTCCACGATTGGGGGGGTATGCTGCCGATTGTTTAGCTATAAGGGCTATCGACTAGATTTGGTGGGGGCGTTACTGAGGCAATGTGCTGCCTAACGGTGAAAGCACGGTGTTGCACCGACGCCTCAAAGGGCGCTGGGACTTGAGCGATTTCCCCAACACGCGCTTAAGTCTAACATTCATCCATCATGCACTTATGTAAAAGCCAACTCAGAAACGTAACAAGCTTAACCATTCACACTTAAGAAAACTGGAATTCCAACCAACCCGAAAGCCAACTCAGAATCCGTCCCCAAAAGGTAACCAAAGGCAAAGACAAGCCACACATGAAACCCAAGGCATAGTGGTCGCCAAACTGACCGATTGGCATAGCGGCAAGCCCCATGTCGATGACAGGGACCCTTAGGCGCCAGCAACGCAAAAAGGTTGTAGTAAGGGTTCTTCCACTTGGACCAGTCCCGGAGGCGAAACCGAAATAGTAATCATCCCCAAGGATCAACTTTATTAGATTTGGAAGAGGTTACATTCATACATAGACTGACCGGTCTCGGGGCCACCAACACGTGCTGGGCATTGTGCCTGGCTCGTGCTGGTAGAGGGAACTGAGACCTGGCGACTGGATTCCTGGCGCTGGTTGAGCTACCCAAGTTTCTGTCTGCCGGACTCCCCCTATAGTTCTGCTGTGATTCGGCGCACCCCCTCTGTTATGAAACATAGTGCTTTCTGGTAAAGCACGCTATTTGGGACTTAGTTTTTATTTTGCTGATTAAGCCTGGCAAGCTTGGCAGAATCAGTCTGGCTCCCGGACACGGGTCCCGGGAGCCGTTCGGGTGGCAGAATCAACTTGCTTCCTGACTAGGCCATGACTCAAGCTCCAGAGCTAGCTCATGACTTGTGACTACTTGACTGGCTCACCACAGGTCGGAGGCTCAGTCCTTGACGTTCTAACTTGCTCTGGGACCTTAGGGAGTGTCACCCCTTAGAGTCTTACAGGGCACGCTGGGTGCACCTGAGTCAGCTTTACAACATCCTCCCCTCATTTGAAAAAGCTGATGTCCTCATCAGGGCCAAAGTAGACCTAGGACGTATGGCACGGGCTTAGTTCACCGGCCTTAACAACTTTGAATTACAAAATACATTGGCAGTAGCACAGGAAAAGTGTAGATAAAGTTCACTTACGTAAAATCTGTGTAAAGCTGCAAGTGATTTATTGACAAACTTAAGAAAGATACCGAGAAGTTCCTTGAACTTCAGAATGGCCATGAATGTTTATGTAGGAGGCATGCCACCAGGTAGTGCTTTGTGTGCCGATCTGGGAAAACGGCTATTGCGTTGGTTCTTCTGCAGATAATCTGCTAGTACTTCAGGGGCTCCCTCCTTAAGTTTGTCTTCGTACTCCCAAGAAGCCTCAATAAGTGGAGCCCGTAGCCACTTCACTAGATATTCACGTTGAACGCCAGTTCGCTTTCTATGTGTCAATATTTGTTCTGGTACAAGCTGTCTCTTCGTATCATCAAGTGTCATTGGTGGGTGACGGAGTTCGTGTTGCCGATCAAATCGCTCATCTGGTTTGTACCGTTTGAGTGATGAGATATGAAACACATTGTGTATATCCAAGCTGGATGGCAGCGCTAATCGGTAAGCCACTGGGTTGATCTTCTTGGTGACATAATATGGTCCCGCATAAGGTCGAGCGAACTTATGAGAAAAACTTTTTGGTAACGCAATGTCCTTTGTGTTCAACCATACTTGATCACCTTCCTCAAATTCCAGTTCTCGTCGATGTGGGTTTACGTCAGCTGCCATACTCCTTTGTGACTGCTCTAAAAATGCCTTCACCTCTGTCAGCTTTGTGTGCCACTCATTGATGAATTCCTCCACAGTGGGTACTGGTGTTTCCTGCACGCCCGTAAGAAAAGAGCTTGGAACAATCGGTAGCCGACCATTGCTTATCTCGAAGGGTGCCCTTCCAATAGATCTGTTCACTTGGTTGTTATGTGCAAACTCGAGAATATCCAAGTAGTTGACCCAATCGGATTGGTCCCAAGCGACATAATTTTGTAAATATTGTTCAATCTGTCGATTGACTCGCTCTGTTTGCCCATCTGTCTGAGAGTGATATGCAGTACTGAAATTCAGTCCGGTTTATACGAGGCGAAATAGACAAGTCCAAAACTTTTCGACGAACTTGGTGTCTCGGTCAGAAATAATCGTTCTAGGCAGGCCGTGGTATTTGAAAACACATTTGAAAAATAACCTTGCCACTTCTTCAGCTGTCACTGAACTTTTAGTTGGTACTAGATGAACTTGCTTTGAAAACCGGTCAACTACCACATAAATTGAGTCGAAGCCTTGGCACCGTGGTAGTTGAACAATAAAATCCATGCTCACCGAATCCCATGGGTATGCTGGTACCGGTAATGGTTGGAGTAGTCCAGTTGGAGCTAGCGGTTCCACCTTCACTTGTTGATATGTCGGGCATGTTTGCACATAGGATTAAACGTCTGCCCACATACTTGGCCAATAGAAGCCTCTTTTGAGAAGTTCATACATGCAATTCACCCTTGGATGCCCGGCGGCTAGTACGTCATGATGTTCTCGCAAGACTTTCTTCCTTAGGTTCATGTTGTCTGGGACATATACTCTACGTTGTTTATAAACAACCATTTGATCTTTCCAAGTGAAATGTTTATGAGGCTTTCCCAGCTGGAATTCGATCATTAAGTCCTTCACCAACGCATCTACACCATAATTCTCCCTGATTTCTTGGAGTAGGCCAGTCACCTGAGTTGTCACTGTTGCCATCAAGTGTTCCTGTCTATTTAGTGCGTCCGCCACCACATTGTTCTTTTCCGCTGTGTGTAAAATGTCTATATTGAATTTTGAGAGAAAGTTTTGCCATCGCATTTGCTTTGGCGTGAGCATACCTTGGAATGAGAAGTACTTGAGTGATACATTATCAATGAACGCCTTAAAGGGTTTTCCTGCCACATAATGTCTCCAATGCTCCACTGCTTGAACTACTGCGACCATTTCTTTTTCATGAGTTGGCCATCGTCGCTCTACGTCACTCAATTTCTTTGAAAAATATGCAACAGGTTTTCCGTCTTGCATCAGCACGGCCCCAATAGCAGAGTTCGACGCGTCTGTATGTATTTCAAAAGGTTTGCTAAAGTTCGATAAGGCAAGGATGGGTTCTTGAGTGATTCGTCGTTTTAGTTCTTGGAACGCTGCTTCACATTCCGGTGTCCATGTCATCTTTAGATGAGTTTTGGTCTGCTCCAACAGTGGTGCCACAATTTTGCTAAATGCCTCAATGAATCTCCTGTAAAAGTTACATAAGCCCACAAAAGATTTGATGCCATGAACAGTTTTAGGTGCTAGCCAATCCAAGATAGCCTTGATTTTCTTAGGATCCATTCAAATCCGTCCGTGGCCTATAACATGTCCAAGGAAGTCAACTTCCTCCACCACAAACTCACATTTCTCTCTTTTCGCGAACAAGCAGTTCCTCCTCAGCCATTGGAGAACTGTCCTTAAATGTTTAATGTGATCTTTAAAGTTCCGGCTAAATACTAATATGTCATCAATGTACACAATGACAAATTCATCCAGACAGTCTTGAAATATATTGTTCATCAACGTGCAAAAAGTGGATGGTGCGTTTGTTAGACCGAATGGCATCACCAGGAACTCGTGATTCCCATACCGCGTTCGAAACGCCGTTTTGTGCTCATCACTTTTAGCTATTCGAATTTGATGATATCCAGATCTGAGATCTATTTGGCTAAAGTATTTGGCATGTTTGAGTTGGTCGAATAGGTCATCAATTCTAGGCATGGGGTACTTGATGGGACTCTTGTTAAGCATGCGATAATCCACATACATTCGAAGAGTTTTGTCCGTCTTTTTCACGAACAACAGAGGGGCTCCAAAAGGTGAAGCGCTAGGTCTCATAAAACCTTTGTCTATCAATTCATCAAGTTGTCGTTTCAGTTCCGCCAACTCCTCTTGTGACATTCTGTAGGGTGCTCGTGAAGTTGGCTCTATTCCTGGTACCAACTCAATTTTACGGTCTACTGGTCTTCGAGGAGATAGCTTAGCTGGGAGTTCCTCCGCGAACACATCGCTAAATTCTTCTAGCAGATCTGTCACTTCTTTTGGCAAGTTTTCTTGTCGCACGCTTTTCCCTTCTGGGACTTCTCGGCAGATGGAAAGAAAACACTTTGACCTTTTCCCTTTCGCCATTCTTTTCATCGCTAATGCTGCAACCAGATTTTGTTCAATATCGATATCCTTAGCATTTCCTCCGGGCAGGGCTTTTGTCACGTAGATTTGTCCCTTATAATCCAAGAGGACCAAGTTTGAACTCCTACCCAAAACTGCGATAAAGTGTTCATTTAACCAAGGGAGGCCCAAAATCACATCGAAGGCATCCATCTCTAAAATCACAAAGCTAAGTTTAGCCTTCCATCTTCCAATCTGCACTGGGATGTTCAATGTCGCTTTGTCTGCATCTAGTGCTCCCTTCGTTGTTTCTACCTTGAGAGTAGATGTAACATTCCTGGTCGGCAAGTTGAATTGTTCCACTACGCTCCTTGAGATATAGTTATGTGAAGCTCCGGAGTCGATCATGAAATCTGACTTCCTCCCCGCGATCTTTCCTGATAAGAATAACAATCTTGAACCAATCTTGGGGGCTGCCCCATGGAAATTCCTTTCCATACTTGTGTGTCATCCACTCATAAATGTAAGCTCCTCTCACAACTCCCAACTAGATCAGATCACCTGGATCAAAACAAGTAGTCAGGGATAATTCAAATCCAGGCAAGCACACCACAAACGAACATACCAACCAAAGCTAAACAGAGGATCCCTCTCAAGTCACATTCTCCTTGAGACCGGACGTAGGACCTTTGCCTAGCCGCGTCCACACAAATCTATCACAGAATCAGCCCACGGGAAAACATCCATCCAACCATTCCTGGTTTCACCATTAAGCAGCACATTGCCTCAGTCACGCCCCACCACTTTTTGGTCGATAGCCCTTATAGCTAAACGATCGGCAGCTATTTCGCACCGGCAGCTAACCACCCGTGCTTTACACCCAAATTCGAGCAGCATCTCTGTATCAATGGTTAACCCTTACAGTTCGAATATGTCGCCCCGCACCCCACAAGGTACAGACCGTGCTTTCACCTACCTAGGCAGCACTTTGCCTCATCCGTCCTACGTGCAGACAACGCCAGGCCCGAACCGCAAGAACTGACCGTGCTTATACCTCGAGGGCAGCACTTTGACTCATCAAGTCCCTTGTTCTACCGACTACCCCGACCGTGGACGCACCCGTGCTTACACTGTGGGCAACACCTTGCGCAACGGTTGTCTTGACAAATTTCAAAACATGGCCATCCCTGTGAGACTTGCGTAGCTGACCGGCTAGTCGGCTCTGATACCACATGTTGTGTCGGCGCCTCAGAGGGCGCTGGGACTTGAGCGGTTTCCCCAACAGACGCTTAAGTCTAACATTCATCCATCATGCACTTACATAAAAGCCAACTCATAAACGTAACAAGCTTAACCATTCAGACTTAAGAAAACTGGAATCCCAACCAACCCGAAAGCCAATTCAGAATCCGTCCCCAAAAGGTAACTAAAGACAAAGACAAGCCACACATGAAACCCAAGGCATAGTGGTCGCCAAACTGACCGATTGGCATAGCGGCAAGCCCCATGTCGATGACATGGACCCTTAGACGCCAGCGACGCAAAAAGGTTGTAGTAAGGGTCCTTCCACTTGGACCAGTCCCGGAGGCGAAACCAAAATGGTGATCATCCCCAAGGATCAACTTTATTAGATTTGGAAGAGGTTACATTCATACATAGGCTGACCGGTCTCGGGGCCACCAACACGTGCTGGGCATTGTGCCTGGCTCGTGCTGGTAGAGGGAGCTGATACCTGGCGACTGGATTCTTGGCGTTGATTGAGCTACCCAAGTTTCTGTCTGCCGGACTCCCCTTACAGTTCTGCTATGATTCGGCGCACCCCCTCTGTTCTGAAACATAGTGCTTTCTGGTAAAGCACGCTTTTTGGGACTTAGTTTTTATTTTGCTGATTAAGCCTGACAAGCCTGGCAGAATCAGTTTAACTTTTATAAGTGGAGGGGAACTATCACACACACCTCTCTCTTGGGGCAAATTTTGAATGAAAGGTAATCAAAATGGGGGCAAATTCAAGGTGACCTAGCCATACTCACACGAGAAGACTGGCGAACTTTGGACCTAATAAGTTGACAAGTTTTTGTTGTGGAAAGAAAAGCTTGTTATAGGCTTTCTTTGGACCAGCAATGATGAGGAAACATATGTGTACACTGGCTTGTGTTATGTGTAAGGCAGCTGATCAATGAAGGAACTGTGAAAGTTGAGTTTTGCATGAGAGACTTGATATTTCGAACGGACGCTAAGGGACAATTCGTATTGAGATCGGACTAGTGCAAACTCCGGGTGCATGTGTCTAATTCAAAGAGAGCTACTTGAAGCGAAGCTCGATGTACACTTCTTGTTTTGACTGTGAGGCAACTGATCAGTGATGGAATTGTGAAAGTCAAGTTTTGCGCGATGGACATGGTGCTTCAAACAAACGCGAAGAGATAGTTCATATGCGAATCAAACTGGTACGACTCTTTGGCTTTCCACGAGGTCAATGGTTACATTTGGGCTGATTCAAAGAGCTACTTCAAGCTAAGTGAGAGGTGCATTGCGGAGTACTCAATCTTTGCCTACCTTAAAGAGCCAAGAAGGAAATGTATCAAGATCAGGCTGGGACAAGGAGAGAAATCAAGGTGCAAAAGCATCAAGGCACGAAGTGGACCATAAAGTGGGCAGTCAAATGATAAATCCTTTAGCTCAGAGAGCCTTGATACCTGTGCGGAACTGATCAAATCTGGACAAATTGGGAGCTCAACACAAAGTGCATCAAGGACAAATCGGGAGCTCAAAGGAGTTCCAAAGTCGAAAGTCAGAAGCGACAGGGGCGAACATTTTAAAGAAAGGCCTCTGTCACCAATTAATAAGGTTCTTGGGTTTTACGAAAGTGATATAAAATCTACGCTTTTTCCAGACAAAGAGATATTTTAAGTTATGTAATTTTTTAGTACAAAGAGCTGAGCCTCCGACTTGTGGTGTGCCAACTTCAATGTTAATAAATAGTGGCCAGTAAATTGAGTATTGTGCCAAGTAGCTTAAATGTATAGTTATTTTAATTGAGGGACACCTTTACTTTAATCTGACATCTGATGAGGACATCAGATTTTATAAAGGTGGGGTGGATGTTGCAAAGCTACCTTTACAAGCTTTACTTCCGGTGCCACTGGCGCCAGCATTGTCCCTGGCGCCATCAACGCCCCTGCTGCTCCCGACGCCACTATGACTAAAATTCAGCCGGCGCCAAGTTCCTATGGCTGAAAATCTTTGATCGGTTCTAGCGAAGTCCAGAGAGTTCAGACTGATGTGCAATCACCTCACACGATCTAGGCATTGATTAAAGGAAGCATGGGGATCAATAAAATCTAAAGAGAGAAAATGACTTTCTAGAAAGAGAAAATTCTAAAGAGAAAAAAACGTGCTTTACCAGTCTGGGTAGAGTGCTTGGTATGAGGGGCGGTGCCGAATCCCACCAATACTATAGGGGAGTGCGGGTTTCGACTCAGGGCGAACTCCAACCAAGTCTCAGCATCCCTTGCTGAAATGTTGTCATGGCTCTCGCCTTGGCATGCTAGCGCCCCGGAGACTAGGGTCGGTAACACACTTGAAATGTAACCTATTTATCAATAAAGTGGGATTTTTCTCAAACTAACTCTGATTACATTCTGGGTTTCAGTGTTCGGTAAAAGCGTGTCAGTTGTAAGGCCGCTTCAAAATTTTTAAGTTGGCACATAGCTGAGGGTCGTATCCCGGGACACCAACGATATGCCGTCGGGACCATTCGGTCCGCGGCGCCAGCAGTATGCTGTGGACCATTTGGTCCAGGAACTGGTTGTCTCCAATCTGTCGCGGCTTCTGGTTCTCAGTGTTCCTTGCATGAACATGAATGGGTTAAGCTCTTGGGGAACGGGCTCTAACCTCTCGGCTGAGTTGGATGGCTTGCTTGGGTGGAAGTTACCTGTTTATGGCTGTCCAGTCTGGCGTGGCGCCAGGTTGACTTCCAAGGCTCGTGACGAAGCTTTCAGTTGGTTAAGTCTGATGTAAGTCAGACCGCTTGCTTGGAATGGATGTTACTCGTTTGTAACGAAGCTTCGAGTTGGTTAAGTTTGATGTATGTTGGGCGGCTTGCTTGGAGGGAAGTCACCCACATCGGGACCCCCGATCTGGCATGGCGCCAGGTTGGATCTCAATGTTAGTTTTCGGAACTTCAAGTTGGATAAGTCTGATCGTTGTTAGCGAGTTGGCTACTTGTATGTCAAGTGGGGTTGGATGGTAAGAGTTGAAGGCTGGGAAGCTAAGTCGTGATTCTCGGCTTCCTTTGGGATGCCTGCGGTACACTAACCGAAGACTTGATATGGACTAGGGATAGACCAAGCCCCAGGGATAGACCAATGTTGCGCCGGTGCCTCAAAGGGCGCTGAGACTTGAGCGGTTTCCCCAACACGCGCTTAAGTCTAACATTCATCCATCATGCACTTACATAAAAGCCAACTCAGAAACGTAACAAGCTTAATCATTCAGACTTAAGAAAACTGGAATCCCAACCAACCCGCAAGCCAACTCAGAATCCGTCCCCAAAAGGTAACCAAAGGCAAAGACAAGCCACACATGAAACCCAAGACATAGTGGTCGCCAAACTGACCGATTGGCATAGCGGCAAGCCCCATGTCGATGACAGGGAGCCTTAGGCGCCAACGACGCAAAAAGGTTGTAGTAAGGGTCCTTCCACTTGGACCAGTCCCGGAGGCGAAACCGAAATGGTAATCATCCCCAAGGATCAACTTTATTAGATTTGGAAGAGGTTACATTCATATATAGACTGACCGGTCTCGGGGCCACCAACGCGAGCTGGGCGTTGTGCCTGGCTCGTGCTGGTAGAGGGAGCTGAGACCTGGCGACTGGATTCCTGGCGCTGGTTGAGCTGCCCAAGTTTCTGTCTGCCGGACTCCCTCTATAGTTCTGCTGTGATTCGACGCACCCCCTCTGGTTTGAAACATAGTGCTTTCTGGTAAAGCATGCTTTTTAGGACTTAGTTTTTATTTTGCTGAATAAGCCTGGCAAGCCTGGCAGAATCAGTCTGGCTCTCGGACATGGGTCCCGAGAGCCATCCCGGCGGCCGAATCAACTTGCTTTCCTGACTAGGCCATGACTCGAGCTCCAGAGCTAGCTCATGACTTGTGACTACTTGACTGGCTAACCACAGGTCGGAGGCTCAGTCCTTGACGTTCTAACTTGCTCTGGGACCTTACAAAGTGTCACCTCTTTGAGTCATACAGGGCACGCTGGGTGCACCCGAGTCAGCTTTACAACATCCTCCCCTCGTTTGAGAAAGCTGATGTCCTCATCAGGGCCAAACTAGAACCTAAGACTCATGGCACGGGCTTAATTCACCGGCCAGACTTTAGTCACATATACAAGGGCACGGGCTTGATTCACCGGCCAAAGGAAACCAACCATAAATAGAAGTAATGACATTGTGTTTTGCACCCAGCACAGGAAAAGTGTGGATCTAGTTCACTTACGTAAAACCTATGTAAAGCTGCTGCACTTAGACATTAGACTGAAGCTCACTCAATGAGAAATGCAGCTTACTTTATTAGCATAAAAGAAAAAGGTACTTACGGCTCCCTTAAGCCTCAGATATGTCGTTTTCGTCGCACGTCTGGATGAGTCTCCTAGGACTGTAGATATTTTGTTTGGTCGCCCAGGTTGAGCTCCTTGAGCTCTGCATCGGCACTTAGATTCACCTCTGATGTAGAAGCTGCAAGCAATGTTGGCTCCATTTGACCTCGCATTAGCTGGTTTGTCACTGTTGGATGTCCTTCATTAAAGAAGTGAGCTTTCGCTTGGTCACATAAGGTGAGCTCCTTGAGCTCTGCATCGACACTTGAATTCACCTTTGATGTAGAGAATATAGACAATGTTGGCTCTGTCACTGTGGGTTGTCCTTTGTTAAAGAGGTGAATGAGATTGGGAGGAATGGTTGGCTCAGGTTCATTTGTGTCGTTCTTTTCTAGTTGGTCCCCTGGCACAGCTCTGACGACACAAGGCCTCCTGCCATTATATAATAACACAAGGTTAACCCCTTTTGCCAAGAAGGCCACCACATGTTCGTTAAACCAGCTTAGTCCCAAAATAGCGTCGAAGGCATCCATTTTCAAGATTGTCAACGTTAGTCGATTCTTCCAGGCTCCCAGAGAAATTGGTAAGTTGGTTGCCAATCTACAAGTGGTCATTGTACCTTTCGCGGTCTCCACACAAATAGGAGTCACATTTTCTTCACATTGGATGTCCAATTCCCCTGTCAGTTTTTCTGACAAGTAGTTATGTGACGCCCCCAGGTCTACCATGAAGTAAATGATCCTGCCTTGAATACAGCCTTTCAGGTATAATAACTTGGATCCTCTCGCAGGAGTCGCCATAAGATGTTCACGATACGCCGCAAGTGCCCCTATCTGTTGTAAGGCATTCAGGTCAGACTCCGTCAAATCCGTTTCTGGGTCCTCTTCGTCATCCTGTTCACCATCTTCTTGATCAAATGCCTCTCTCTCCATCCTATCAAATCCTTCAATGGCAGCCATGATTTGCTTATTCAAAGGTTTGGGGCATGACCTCCAAGAGTGACCTTGCTGATGACAGTTGAAGCAACGCATGGAACTGCCCACTGTTGGTGAGCTGTTGCTTTGACTAGCTGAAGGTCCAACATTGTTTCTTCTCTGGAACATGTTCCCTTCATTGTTGCCTTGGTTGCCAAACGCTGTTTTTGTTGGGAATTTGTTCACGCTACTCGAGGCTTGGTTGCCATTTGGAGCTGAGTCCCCCCTTGAAAAGAAGCTCGGACTCGGTCTGGATCCACTAAATACTCTTGTTGAGGTTGCGGGAGCAGCTGGTGCCAATGTGCTATCATAATCACAAACCATTTCAGCCGCTCGAATAGTTGAATTGAAATCATGGGGCATGTAGCTGTCTATTGCACGCCGGGTCCAAGATTGCATTCCAGACAATAGGTAATGAGTTTTGTCCACCTCAGACATATCTTCAATAACCCATACACTCTGTCTGAATTTATTGAGGTGCTCTCGCAATGACCCTTTCTGTTTGAGCCCCGATAATTCTGTCCTCAATCTCATGTGTGAATCCTTCGGAATGAACTCCTCTCGTAACACGGCTTTGAATGCGTCCCGTATGAAAATGCATCCCTGCCATCCGGTACCAGTTTGTAGTGTAGCCCTCAAAATATGCTAATTCCAAGTCAGTTCTTTCTTCCTCAGGAGTGTTCATCAGACGGAAGTAATGGTCCATGTGAAACAACCAATCTTCCACAACTCGAATGTCACGCTCTCCTTTGAAAGTAGGTGGTGCTTTCACTTTGACAGTCTTCCTTGGGCCTTCCGTGTTTCGGGCTCGTGGTTCTCTTGGTATATGTGGAGGAGGCGCCACTGCATTCCCCCTAGTTGCTTCCAACTCTTCAAACCTGGCTTCGAGCTGTGTTAGCCCGTCTCTCATTTCTCTTGCAAGGTTAAATTGAGTAAGGTTCATGGTTCGCAAGGATGTTTGCCATTCTTTCCTTTCTGTTTCTCTGTCCTTCTTCACCTCGCTAAGCATAGCCGTCATTGCGCTTGATAAGTATTGCCGCATCTTCACTTCAAAGAGGTCATGTTGCACCTCTGGCAAGGGTTCATCTCTTGGTGTAGGTTCAGAAGGGCCACCCATCTCTTCTTGGAGAGGCGCCACTGTGGAGTGCATACGCTCTTTTTTTCTCGACTTGCACCTGGTGCCATCTCGATGCATGCGAGAGCTGTATTCTCGAGGCAGCTCTTCTCCGTCCGTCAATGCTCGTAACTCTTCAAGATGGTCCTCCATTATAGTCAGAGGTGTACTTCGAACAGATTATCGCCTCAATCCTTTTTATATTTGAAACTCTCTCTTCTGTCGGCCGGGCCCCACAGCTCTCTTTTCTTCTTTATTAAATCAGCTTCAATGAAAATATCCCCTCCTCAAACTTAGCACGCCCACATCACCTGAGAGCCAAGTAGGAACCAGGTCATTTGTGTCCAAGCAAGCACACAACAAACGGAACATACCAACCAAAGCAAACACAGAGGATTCCTCTCAAGCCACAAACCCCCCTGAGACCGGACATAGGACCTTTGCCTAGCCGCGCTCACACAAATCTATCACAGAATTAGCCCACGGAGAAACATCCATCCAACCATCTGTGCTTTCACCATTAAGCAGCACATTGCCTCAGTCATGCCCCACCACTTTTTGGTCGATAGCCTTTATAGCTAAACGATCGGCAACTATCCCGCACCGACAGCTAACCACCCGTGCTTTACACCCGAATTCGAGCAGCATCTCTATATCAATGGTTAACCCGTACAGTTCGAATATGTCGCCCCGCACCCCACAAGGTACAGACCGTGCTTTCACCTACCTAGGCAACACTTTGCCTCATCCGTCCTACGTGCAGACAGCGCCAGGCCCGAACCGCGAGAGCTGACCGTGCTTACACCTCGAGGACAGCACTTTGACTCATCAAGTCCCCCATTCTGCCGACCACCCCGACCGTGGACGCACCCGTGCTTACACTGTGGGCAGCACCTTGCGCAACGGTTGTCCTGACAAATCCCAAAACGTGGCCATCCCTGTGAGACTTGCGTAGCTGACCGGCTAGTCGGCTCTGATACCACATGTTGCGCCGGCGCCTCAAAGGGCGCTGGGACTTGAGCGGTTTCCCCAACACGCGCTTAAGTCTAACATTCATCCATCATGCACTTACGTAAAAGCCAACTCAAAAACGTAACAAGCTTAACCATTCAGACTTAAGAAAACTGGAATCCCAACCAACCCGAAAGCCAACTCAGAATCCGTCCCTAAAAGGTAACCAAAGGCAAAGACAAGCCACACATGAAACCCAAGGCATAGTGGTCGCCAAACTGACCGATTGGCATAGTGGCAAGCCGCATGTCGATGACAGGGACCCTTAGTCGCCAGCGACGCAAAAAGGTTGTAGTAAGGGTCCTTCCACTTGGACCAGTTCCGGAGGCGAAACCGAAATGGTAATCATTCCGAAGGATCAACTTTATTAGATTTGGAAGAGGTTACATTCATACATAGCTGACCGGTCTCGGGGCCACCAACACGTGCTGGGATTGTGCCTGGCTCGTGCTGGTAGAGCGAGCTGAGGCCTGGCGACTGGATTCCTGGCGCTGGTTGATCTGCCCAAGTTTCTGTCTGCCGGACTCCCCTTATAGTTTTGCTGTGATTCGGCGCACCCCTTCTGGTTTGAAACATAGTGCTTTCTGGTAAGGCACGCTTTTTAGGACTTAATTTTTATTTTGCTGATTAAGCCTGGCAAGCCTGGCAGAATCAGTGTGGCTTTAGGCTTTACATCAAACTGAAGCTCACTCCTCAATGAGAAATGCGGCTTACTTTATTAGCATGAAAGAAAAAGGTACTCACGGCTCCCTTAAGCCTCAGATATGTCGTTGTCGTCGCACATCTGGATGAGTCCCCTAGGACTCTAGATATTTCGTTTGGTCGTCCAGGTTGAGCTCCTTGAGCTCTGCATCGGCACTTAGATTCACCTTTGACGTAGAAACTGCAGGCAATGTTGGCTCCATTTGACCTCGCGTCAACTGGTTTGTCACTGTTGGATGTCTTTCATTAAAAAGATGAGTTTTCGCTTGGTCACACAAGGTGAGCTCCTTGAGCTCTGCATCGGCACTTGAATTCACCTTTGATGTAGAGACTATAGGCAATTTTGGCTCCATTTGTTCCCGTGCCAGCTGGTCTGTCACTGTTGGTTGTCCTTCGTTAAATAGGTGAATGAGATTGGGAGGAATGGTTGGCTCAGGTTCATTTGTGTCGTTCTTTTCTAGTTGGTCCCCTGGCACAGCTCTGACGACACAAGGTCTCCTGCCATTATATAATAACACAAGGTTAACCCCTTTTGCCAAGAAGGCCACCACATGTTCGTTAAACCAACTTAATCCCAAAATAGCGTCGAAGGCATCCATCTTCAAGATTGTGAACGTTAGTCGATTCTTCCAGGCTCCCAGAGAGATTGGTAAGTTGGTTGCCAATCTACAAGTGGTCATTGTACCTTTCGCGGTCTCCACACAAATAGGAGTCACATTTTCTTCACATTGGATGTCCAATTCTCCTGTCAGTTTTTCTGACAAGTAGTTATGAGACGCCCCCAGGTCTACCATGAAGTAAATGATCATGCCTTGAATACAGCCTTTCAGGTACAATAACTTGGATCCTCTCGCAGGAGTCGCCATAAGATGTTCACGGTAAGCCGCAAGTGCCCCTATCTGTTGCAAGGCATTCAGGTCAGACTCCGTCAAATCCGTTTCTGGGTCCTCTTCATCATCTTGTTCACCATCTTCTTGATCAAATGCCTCTCTCTCCATCCTATCAAATCCTTCAATGGTAGCCATGATTTGCTTATTCAATGGTTTGGGGCATGATCTCCAAGAGTGACCTTGCTGATGACAGTTGAAGCAACGCATGGAACTGCCCACTGTTGGTGAGCTGTTGCTGTGACTAGTCGAAGATCCAACATTGTTTCTTCTCTGGAACATGTTCCCTCCATTGTTGCCTTGGTTGCCAAACCCTGTTTTTGTTGGGAATTTATTCACGCTACTCGAGGCTTGGTTGCCATTTGGAGCTGAGTCCCCTCTTGAAAAGAAGCTCGGACTCGGTCTGGATCCACTAAATACTCTTGTTGAGGTTGCGGGAGCAGCTGGTGCCAATGTGCTCTCATAATCACAAACCATTTCAGCCGCTCGAATAGTTGAATTGAAATCATGGGGCATGTAGCTGTCTATCGCACGTCGGGTCCAGGATTGCATTCCAGACAATAGGTAATGAGTTTTGTCCGCCTCGGACATATCTTCAATAACCCATACACTCTGTCTGAATCTATTGAGGTACTCTCGCAATGACCCTTTCTGTTTGAGCCCCGATAATTCTGTCCTCAATCTCATGTGTGAATCCTTCGGTATGAACTCCTCTCGTAACGCGGCTTTGAATGCGTCCCATGTTTGAAAATGCATTCCTGCCATCCGGTACCAATTTGTAGTGTAGCCCTCAAAATATACTAATGCCAAGTCAGTTCTTTCTTCCTCAGGAGTGTTCATTAGACGGAAGTAATGGTCCATGTGAAACAACCAATCTTCCACAACTCGAATATCACGCTCTCCTTTGAAAGTAGGTGGTGCTTTCACTTTGGCAGTCTTTCTTGGGCCCTCCGTGGTTCGCGCTCGTGGTTCTCTTGGTATCTGTGGAGGAGGCGCCACTGCATTCTCCCTAGTTGCTTCCAACTCTTCAAACCTGGCTTCGAGCTGTGTTAGCCCGTCTCTCATTTCTCTAGCAAAGTTAATTTGGGTAAGATTCATGGCTCGCAAGGATGTTTGCCATTCTTTCCTTTCGGTTTCTCTATCCTTCTTCACCTCGCTAAGCATAGCCGTCATTGCGCTTGATAAGTATTGCCGCATCTTCACTTCAAAGAGGTCCTGTTGTGCCTCTGGCAAGGGTTCATCTCTTGGTGTAGGTTCAGAAGGGCCACCCATCTCTTCATGGAGGGGCGCCACTGTGGAGTGCATACGCTCTTTCTTTCTCGACTTGGACCTGGTGCCATCTCGATGCATGCGAGAGCTGTATTCTCGAGTCAGCTCTTCTCCGTCCGTCAGTGCTCGTAACTCTTCAAGATGGTCCTCCATTATAGTCAGAGGTGTACTTCCAACAGATTATCGCCTCAATCCTTTTTATATTTGAAGCTCTCCCTTCTGTCAGCCGGGCCCCACAGCTCTCTTTTCTTCTTTATTAAATCAGCTTCAATGAAAATATCCCTTCCTCAAACTTAGCACGCCCACATCACCTGAGAGCCAAGTAGGAACCAGGTCATTTGTGTCCAAGCAAGCACACGACAAACGGAACATACCAACCAAAGCAAACATAGAGGATCCCTCTCAAGCCACAAACCCCCCCTGAGACCGGACGTAGGACCTTTGCCTAGCCGCGCCCACACAAATCTATCACAGAATTAGCCCACGGGGAAACATCCATCCAACCATCCGTGCTTTCACCATTAAGCAGCACATTGCCTCAGTCACGCCCCACCACTTTTTGGTCGATAGCCCTTATAGCTAAACGATCGGCAGCTATCCCGCACCGGCAGCTAACCACCCGTGCTTTACACCCGAATTCGAGCAGCATCTCTGTATCAATGGTTAACCCGTACAGTTCGAATATGTCGCCCCGCACCCCACAAGGTACAGACCGTGCTTTCACCTACCTAGGCAGCACTTTGCCTCATCCGTCCTACGTGCAGACAGCGCCAGGCCCGAACCGCGAGAACTGACCGTGCTTACACCTCGAGGGCAGCACTTTGACTCATCAAGTCCCCCGTTCTGCCGACCACCCCGACCGTGGACGCACCCGTGCTTACACTGTGGGCAGCACCTTGCGCAACGGTTGTCCTGACAAATCCCAAAAACGTGGCCATCCCTGTGAGACTTGCGTAGCTGACCGGCTAGTCGGCTCTGATACCACATGTTGCGCCGGCGCCTCAAAGGGCGCTGGGACTTGAGCGGTTTCCCCAACACGCGCTTAAGTCTAACATTCATCCATCATGCACTTACGTAAAAGCCAACTCAGAATCGTAACAAGCTTAACCATTCAGACTTAAGAAAACTGGAATCCCAACCAACCCGAAAGCCAACTTAGAATCCGTCCCCAAAAGGTAACCAAAGGCAAAGACAAGCCACACATGAAACCCAAGGCATAATGGTCGCCAAACTGACCGATTGGCATAGTGGCAAGCCGCATGTCGATGACAGGGACCCTTAGTCGCCAGCGACGCAAAAAGGTTGTAGTAAGGGTCCTTCCACTTGGACCAGTTCCGGAGGCGAAACCGAAATGGTAATCATTCCGAAGGATCAACTTTATTAGATTTGGAAGAGGTTACATTCATACATAGCTGACCGGTCTCGGGGCCACCAACACGTGCTGGGATTGTGCCTGACTCGTGCTGGTAGAGCGAGCTGAGGCCTGGCGACTGGATTCCTGGCGTTGGTTGATCTGCCCAAGTTTCTGTCTGCCGGACTCCCCTTATAGTTTTGCAGTGATTCGGCGCACCCCTTCTGGTTTGAAACATAGTGCTTTCTGGTAAGGCACGCTTTTTAGGACTTAATTTTTATTTTGCTGATTAAGCCTGGCAAGCCTGGCAGAATCAGTGTGGCTCCCGGACATGGGTCCCAAGAGCCGTCCCGGCGGCCGAATTAACTTGCTTTCCTGACTAGGCCATGACTCGAGCTCCAGAGCTAGCTCATGACTTGTGACTACTTGACTGGCTTACCACAGGTCGAAGGCTCAGTCCTTGCCGTTCTAACTTGCTCTGGGACCTCAGAGAGTGTCACCCCTTTGAGTCTTACAGGGCACGCTGGGTGCACCCGAGTCAGCTTTACAGTAACCAAGCCTCACGCTGGGTGCACCCGAGTCAACTTTACAACAACCAAGCCCGAAGGTCTCTCGCCTAGGCATATTGGCCATGAGGGCAAACAAGTCATAATTTTTGTGCCTAGCATGAGTCTCATAAATTGACTTGTCACTCACAACATAAAGTTAACTCCACCAACCCATCAAAACCAATCCATTTAATGACATAAAATGCCTAGTTGCTTCTTTGGTCATCAAGCATTTAAGAGATATTGGCAAATGCTATTGTAGTACGGACTCCCTTGAGGGAGCCAAATGTGGAACAACTTACCATTTGCAAATTTAAAAGTGGAAATTAGAAGATACGTAATGAAATGCCATCATTCATTGCCAAGACTTTTATTGCAAGGTTACAATACAGGCCGTTCATTACCAGCAGGTTTCGCTTCTCAGAACAGCTGACAGTGTGATTATATACATATACATATGTATATATACAGCTGATAGTGATTATATACATATGCATATCTATATATATATGGAAGATGGGCGTGCATCTGACAGATGATGAACACATTATTTCGATGCAATGTAACGTGAACTCATTAGAAATATGTTGGAAGGAAAAGATATTATTGTAGGTGGGCTAGACAGAGAGCAAGTAGACAGATTAGATGGGAAACAATATATACACACGTTCCGTTCTATGATACTTGCTTGGCTACAGATATGCCGAATTTCCGATGGGAAGGACTAAGAAGATGAGCTGGAGAATGATCCAAAATCGCTGGTGCTGGATTGTGCTGTGAGGTCTTGATCAGATGGTTGAGACGAGAAACTTGATGACCCAACATCGCTGCTGCTGCTACCGAAAGAGGAAGATAAGGTGCTCGAGCGCATGATGCTTTTAGCCAGATTTTCAGATCCGAGCTCCTTCCGCAGAAGCTCTTGACGAAAAGATCGTTCGGACGATACCACGATCTGGTGCCACACACGGTTGAACCTGACATCGTCATAGAGCTCAAGCACAGATCCAGCGCTAGGATTCAAGCGTGAAAGATTTTTCACAGCTTTGAAAGATTCACAATCCACCAGCAGCTTGCTGCGCCCGTCTTTCCAACCGATCAATTCTGCTGGGCCGCCAATGCAACTGGTAGAGTAAATCTTCACCTGATCCACAAGCTCGCAGTACTTCTCGAGCGACTCTGCAAACAGCTTGTGAGATCTTAGCTGCCCTTTGACAGGCACAGCTCGTTTGGTCAGAATTGCCCGCCTGATTCCTCGCACCACGGCCAGCTGTGCGTCGCAGGTGACTCCAACCAGTTCAATCCGATATGGTTTTCTTTCTCGCACTCCATGAGAACTTTTTCTCGAATCTGTGTTGCTCAAGGAGGTGGTAAAAGCTTTTTCCTCTCGCGATGTATGCAAGTCTTCATTCGATCCATCACTCAAGGAAGATGAGCTTGTTTCCCTTTCTCGCAATCCGCTTGAAGTACCGCTCAAGGAGGTGGGCAAATCTTCCTGCTCTTGCATTGCATGCATAATGGCATTCTGTCCAGAAGAATTCAGATCCAGAAGTTTTTCTTCTTCCTCTTCCTCCAAAGCCTCCCAGTATCTCTCCTCCACGCCCCCGTCTTCGGTGGTCCGATAGCCCGGTCCCATGCGGTAGCGCCTGCGGTGCACGTCCCTCGCCATCGCCAGCGTCTGCACCACGAACGGTTCCCATGACAAGGTGCCGTCGAAGATCACATCCCTCCCCTCATTCAAGGCAGCCACGAGTAAAGACGAGGCTGCATTTGTAGAGGATTGGTGCACCAGCTGCGCTGCCTCAGCCACATCGCCGCGGTTGAGGGTGCTGAGCGCTCTGTAGATCACATCAGTCTCTTTGAACGCATCTGCTTCCACCACTACGGCATCTTGCGCAACCGCGGACCAAAAGGGGGAGTCCAGGATATCTTTCACCACCGTGCTCTTCCCCGCCCCCATGCCTCCTCCGATCAGAAGTAGCACCGGGCTGCGTATATGGCACTCCGCGGGCACCACAACTGTTTTGTCGTCCGGGAGAAGGCTGCCTCTCCGATTATGGTGAATAGCTTTGAGCTGATCCACCAGCGTGGAGAAGGTGCGCTGCGTCTTGAGCGTCTTCATCACGTGCTGGAAGCGCTGCTTTCTCGTGGCGCTCATCACCACCTTGCGCAGCTTGTTCTCGCCGCTCTGCACTTGATCTAGCAGCGCTGCGGAGTGATGCCAGTGAAAGCTGAAATATGCTAGCATGCAGGCGTCCAGTTCCTTTACCAACTCTTGATTCAGCCTTTCCATCTCCTCATCAGCCATCTCCGGGCAAGCCTTCGATAAAAATATGAACAATCCTTCAAGGCTGCGATCTAAATGACTCTTGTCCCCTCGGAGATATCCCTCCGCCACTACCGCTAGCCGCTTCCCGACCGCGCTACTCCGCCCCAGCCCGATCTGTCGCACCACATAGTCACCAAACACCTCCACGGATTTGCAGAAGCCTGCGTTGCTCAATTCAATCAGAGGTATCATACTATTCTCTTCCTCGCGATCACTTTTGACATTTTTACGAGACTGAAGCAGCAAATTCAGAGCACCTAATCCGAAGATCCCTGCCAATGTAGTGTAATGCTCCGGATTGAGCTTCATCTTCACAGAATAACCTTAGCTCTAAGGACTCTGATCTCTTATTTTGCAAATCTCAGTATTAACATGGGCGAGGCGATGCTGCTCATGAATGGCGCTATAGCCTCTCCGTTGACATAGACGATCGGAACAAATCTGGGTTGAGCTATATGCAGTCTTGAGTGTCATAGAAAGTCGAAATAACATAATGAAACGCCCTCATGTCTCATGTTCACTCTCATAGGAGATAAGGTCTACAAAGACTACAGACCTCTGAGGACATCGCTGCACTTCACTCAAGTCTCATATGAGAAAAAAAAGGTCTACGAGGCTTCACTCAAGTCTCATAGAAAAAATGATGACTCTCATATGAGATAAGGTCTACAAGACTCCAGAACGCTGAGCACATCTATGCACATGATCAGATAAGAATCACATTTACATCCACCCAACCCAAATATTGATTTTAGATGAGCACATACATCTATGCACATGATCAGATAAGAATCGCATTTTCCCTCATCCCATCCTAAGTATTGATTTTAGATGAGCACATCTATGCACATCTACCCATGCGTTCTTACTTCATTATAGCTTTATAAATTATAGTAACTACTGCTCCAGAATCTACGGGTTTATACCCCAGGGTGACTTGACTGATTGCAATCTCGATGGCAGATGGACGGGTGCCATTGGGTGGCCCCTTGCAGCACCCACTACCCAATACCCAGACTTCAGAGCAGCCACTGACAGTACTAGTTACTAGTTACTGCTGTGTACCAGTCCCTGTCTATTTAGCGCCTCCAGTCTCATCCATAATTATAAAGTCATAACTCACAGCGCTGCAACAGGGTTCTCAGGCTTGAAAATTTATGGCTCTCACGCTTGTTCTTCTAGATCCTGCATCTCAATGTTTTTGCCAGCAAAATACTAGATATGTACATTATTAATTATTTTATAAACTTAAGAAACTTATGTGACTCACGCATTGCAAGGATCTGGTTCCACATAATTGTAGCACCTTGGCGCGTCAGGGTGCGCCAGCCAGGGGCTGGCCAAAAAGGCACAGGTGGGGGCCACGACGCCAGGGGGCAGGCAGCGCCCAAGTGGTGCCGGGCAGGGGCACCGGCGCCAGGTGGGTGGCGCCGGGCAGGCAGGTGGGTGGCGCTGGGCAAGTAGGCCGGGCAGGCCCAGGTGGCCCCGGGCAAGCAGCGCCCAGGTGGCACCGGGCAAGGGCACCAACGCCAGGTGGGTGGCGCCGGGTAGGCCCAGGTGGCATCGGGAACCGGGCAGGTGGCACTGGGCAGTTTCACACCCACCTGCACACATGTGAGTAAGTAGGTGGGTTCAGTTATATATAGGTACTGGTTTATTTCAGAGATTTGCTTATGGGATAAACCCTGGTGCCCGACACGTGGCACTAGGGCAAGCAGTTAAAAAAAAAAAAACCTCCCTGCCTGGCCCACCCTGACGCGTGCGCAGGGTGCTAAAAATAAGAGGAGCCGATCTAGCTCCACATAATTGTAGCACCCTGGCGCGTCAGGGTGCGCCTGCCGGGGTCTGGCCAAAAAGGCGCAGGCGGGGGCCACGGCGCCAGGGCGGATGCGCCAGGGGGCAGGCAATGCCGGGCAGGGGCACCGGTGCCAGGTGGGTGGCGTCGGGCAGGTAGGCCGGGCAGGCAGTGCCCAGGTGGCACGGGGCATGGGCACCAGCTCCAGGTGGGTGGCGCCGGGCAGGCCCAGGTGGCACCGGGAACCGGGCAGGTGGCACTGGGCAGCGTCACACCCACCTCCACACATGTAAGTAAGTAGGTCGGTTCAGTTATATATAGGTAGTGGTTTATCTCAGAGATTTGCTTATGGGATAAACCCTGGTGCCCGACAAGTGGCACCAGGGCAAGTAGTTTAAAAAAAAAAAAACCTCCCTGCCTGGCCCACCTTGATGCGTGCGCAGGGTGCTAAAAATAAGAGGAGCCCAAGGATCTACCTACTTTACATCACAAAAAAAAATCTCATAAGAAAATGACAAACATAAAATTTTTTGCATTAAAGAAAGTTGTCGATTTTTTAGAAGTCAACATCTTGTAAGTTTTTAATGAGATCTATTTTAGAAGAAAGATGCCATTTCCATTCCCATACTTTGTCGGCTTTCCCGAACGCTATCCAAGTGCATACAACTTCTAAAGCTGGTTACTTTTTTAGTTTAGGTTTAAAGTGCACTCTCAAATAAGAAATTAATCTAAAATAGTGCAAAATTCAAATAGTTTATTGAATATCTTAGTCTCGAGAAATGAAATAGTGTGCAATTTAAAACTTGTCAAAAATCAAAACAATTCACTACCATAAAAACATACATCAAATTTTGAAGTACCCCCAAAAGAAATCCAATGATAAATGCTACTTATTGTAGCATGTATATCTACTTTCTAAAGTAGTATAAAACATAAGTGAATGAATGAATTATGTCAAAGTATTCTCCTGTTTTTGCATGTTTTTGCATGAGGTAGTATGCTTGCTAATCACAAATTACAATTAGAGCTGGTTATTAGACTTTAAATTTGGTTTATTGGTTGTTTTGAGATCAATTATTAAATCTTAAAATCTATTAATTGGTTGTAGGACTTTGACTACTTTATCAAGCTTTCAAACAAAATCAATTATGATTGTCATTTGAACGCAATTTTAAAATTTTAAAATTTAACTTGCATCAAGGGGAATAAATCACACAAAACTTCATGTGAGAAATCATAATTCTTGAAACTCCTTTTAAATCTATTTTTGAAGGCAACAAAATAAGTTGATATATTGCATATTCGTTTTCAAAGGGGTCTTACTTAGAACATTGGACCAAAGATACTATGGATGCCAAGCTATCTAAATGAGTCAACCCCCATTGAAATATAATGATTCTCTTTATCTTGGAAAAGAAGTATGCTTGTCAAATCCAAGCCTTGGCCATAGCAAATCAGCATTTTTGTTTTCACAAAAACAAGTATCATGGACAACTAAAAGGATGTTGAATATCTACAAGTGATAACGTGCTTTCTTCTATGGCCAAGTTGAATATGGGCAAGATTCTAAAATCTACATTTTGAAATCCATGGGATTCATGTAAATGAGCATAATAATTTAAAAACTGTAATCTTTGATAAAGTTCTATCTCGTGGGTGCTTAACTTCTGCACCTTTTTTATATTAATGTTACATCTACACAATACATTTAATTTATAAATTTCAACACACTTGACAATGGAATGTCTTAATAGGGTGGGCCATGTTAATGATTTTAAGAATCTTAATTCATATATTACATGTACATTCTCTTGCATATTAGGATGACTTGATTGAAGTGTTAAAGTTTTTTTTAAAGGGCAACCTTTACTAGTGGGGAGATTTGGATGGACAAGAATTTTGAGCTGAATATTTTATAAGGCAACATATTTCAAAAATTGACATTTAGTTAGCTTGTAGGATATCGAAATGAAACTTGAGGGAGGTTTTTCAAAACACTCATTCTCACTCCCCCTTGGTACCTTGACCAAGCTTTGGCATTTTGGAAGGGGAAATGCATGTTAAAGGCCTATTTGCTTCCTAAAGAAAGTCCATATATCTAGGACATTGGTAATTGAAAGACATCTTAAAAAATAATTTTTTATAAAAAGATAATTTGATAAGTCCAATCTCTTAATAAGTTTAAATTTCATAAGTTTATTCTAATGGATGAGGCTTTTTCAACAATGGCCCAAGTATGGCATCCGGCATGTTGTTGTAAAGCTATTTTCATAAGCTTTACTTCCGGCGCCACTGGCGCCAGCATTGTCTCCGGCGCCAGCAGCGCCCCTGTTGCTCCCGGCGCCACTCCCGGCGCCACTGTGACCAGAATCCAGCCGGCGCCAAGTTCCTATGGCTGAAAATCTTTGATCGGTTCTAGCGCAGTCCAGAGAGCTCAGATCGATGTGCAATCACCTCACACGATCTAGGCATGATTAAAGGAAGCCTGGGGATCAATAAAATCTAGAGAGAGAAAATGACTTTCTAGAAAGAGAAAATCCTAGAGAAAGAAAGACTTGCTTTACCAGCCTCGGTAGAGTGCTTGGTATGAGGGGGGGGGGTGCCGAATCCCACCAATACTATAGGGGAGTGCGGGTTGCGACTCAGGGCGAGCTCCAACCAAGTCTCAGCCTCCTTTGCTGGAATGTTGTCATGGCTCTCGCCTTGGCATGCTAGCACCCCGGAGACTAGGGTCGGTCACACACTTAAAATGTAACCTTCTCAGATTTATCAATAAAGTGGGATTTTCCTCAAACTGACTCTGATTACCTTCTGGGTTTCAGTGTTCGGTAAAAGCGCCAGTTGTAAGGCCGCTTCAAAATTTTTAAGTTGGCACATAGCTGACGGTCGTATCCTGGGACGCCAGCAGTATGCTGTCGGGACCATTCGGTCCGTGGCGCCAGCGGTATGCTGTCGGGACCATTTGGTCCAGGAATTGGTTGTCTCCATATCTGTCGCGGCTTGTGGTTCTGAGTGTTCCTTGCATGAACGTGAATGGGTTAAGCTCTTGGGGAACGGGCTCTAACCTGTCGGCTGAGTTGGATGGCTTGCTTGGGTGGAAGTTACCTGTTTATGGCTGTCCAATCTGGTGTGGAGCCAGGTTGACTTCCAGCGCTCGTGACGAAGCTTTCAGTTGGTTAAGTCTGATGTAAGTCAGACCGCTTGCTTGGAATGGATGTTACTCGTTTGTAACGAAGCTTCGAGTTGGTTAAGTTTGATGTATGTCGGGCGGCTTGCTTGGAGGGAAGTCACCCACATCGGGACCCCCGATTTGGCATGGCGCCAGGTTGGATCTCAATGTTGGTTTTCGGAACTTCAAGTTGGTTAAGTCTGATTGTTGTTGGCGAGTTGGCTGCTTGTATGTCAAGTGGGTTTGGATGGCAAGAGTTGAAGGCTGGGAAGCTAAGTCGTGGTTCCCGGCTCCCTTTGGGATGCCTGCGCTACACATGTATAAGCCCATCTTGAAGAGCCTGCCAGTAGTTAGTTATTTTAGGCATCTTGCGAGTGTCAGTCCAACAACTTGTGGTGCCATTAGTCATTAGGGGGCAAGAAAACAATTTTGGCAAGTCTTAAGGTTTAAACTTAGGCTTAAAAAAGTATGTAAAAGCCAAAGTCAAGCTTCCCAAAAAGGAACTTGCATTTTATTTTGAGACTGAAATGTCTTGTCCCATAAGCAAATGTGAAAAGTAAACTCCACAAGCTTCTATAAAAAGAAGCCCATTGTATGTAATTTCCATCCTTAATGCAAGAGAGCTAAGTGCTGGGATCCATGTGTGCTAAATGTGGTGTTTGGCTAATGTTAGGATGACTTTGTGTAGAATGCGTTTCTTTCTAAGTTTCTCGCTACTTTAGCCCCTTTTTAACATATATGCCTAATCTTGGTGTGTCCCTAATTTAGTTATGCTTGTTTTGTGTGTGTGTGTGTGTGTGTGTGTGTGAGAGAGAGAGAGAGAGAGAGAGAGAGAGAGAGAGAGAGAGAGAGAGAGAGAGAGAGAGAGAAAGAAGAGAGAAGATGTGGATGTGTGGGAGTGAGGAAGATAGTGGTAGAGTTAGTATTGTTGGTTTATGTTTGTGGGTTATTGCAAGTAGAAGTAGTTTTTGCTCTATTTTGTTGTGTAAGCATCTCCAAGGCTCCTAGGATCGAGCCCTACTGCCTGTGCTACAAATGACTTGGGAGAAGGTGGATGAATCCCTCTTCTTCTTGACAACACTGGCGATGTTGTCGGGGAGCCAAATGCTTGCCAACATTTGTTGTTTTTTACTTCTTTTACTGCTTTGTAGTGTGTGTGGGAGTGAGGAAGAGAGTGACAGAGTTAGTGTTGTTGGTTTATGTTTGTGGTTTATTGCAAGTAGAAGTAGTTTTTGCTCTCTTTTGTTGTGTAAGCATCTCCAAGGCTCCTAGGATCGAGGCCTACTTCCCATGCTACAAATGACTTGGGAGAATGTGGATGAGCCCCTCTTCTTCTTGACAACATCGGCGCCGTTGTCGGGGAGCCAAATGCTGGCCAACATTTGTTGTTTCTCACTTCTTTTACTTGCTTTGTAGTGTAGGGACTGGTCACTAGTAGTAGTGGCTACTTCGTAAATTTTTTATTGCATCTTTTGCTTGTGATTTGGATGTTTTGAGCATATGGATGTGCGGGCCTATCATTAAACCAACATTTCCTCACAAAATAGTGTTAAAAACAGCCTCCAATCTAAATTGAGAGGCACTAGTAAAAATTCCTTATAGAATGTACTTTGGAAAAAAAAAATGTAGATATAATTTGAGCCCTATTGTATTTTCATGAGATTGGGATTCTAAAAAATCATGTGTTGTCTTGAAATCTATTTTATATTTTATTATGATGGTTTTATGAAGTTTGTAGAAAAAACTTATAGTGATCCATTAGAAATATGCATTTTTTGGCACTTTTTTTTGGATATAATTTAGAGATTAACCCAAAAATTCCATGATTTAAGCCTAAAAATATGTATTCTAAGAAATACCAAAAAAGGTTACTGTTTTAGGTCAAACCAAAAAAGAAATTTCATACAATTCAAAGGAAATGAAACGTAGCCTTTATTTCTTGGGCATTTGGTCACTACAATTTACAAGAACCTCAAGAAACCACCAAATCTTATGGAAAAAAGGATCTAATGCTCCAATTCCAAAATTTTCATGTACCAACGTCAGTATTCTGACATTTAATCCATTTGAACCAAATTAGCATGGTGGAAACATGAAAGCAAGAAACTAGTTAAAATTCAAGAAACTAGACAAAATAGAAGAGACTCCACCAAATATGACAAAGGAAGTTAAAAAAAACCATTGAGTGATCATTCAATACATCAAGTCTTAAGCTAGAGCATGATCAAGCTCTCATGTGATCGTATATGAATCAATATGTCCAAGAAAGCTTTAAAAAAGGAGCTCCAAAACACATAAAAAAAATTCAAAATTCCTTATTAATTATCCCACTAACTAGTCTTATTCTAATTTAGCACCATGGCTACTTATAACTTTACTTATTGTGGGGCTCATGCAAGACATGACACTAGAAGCAAACTTAGTATCTTAGCCAATGATAATAAATGGAACATTAAGGAATGATTGCTCACAAAATAGAAGAAGCTACAAGCCTATTTCTAGAATTATAATTTTCAGAGCTGTTCACGATATATGACATGCCCATATTGAGCTCTAGTGATGTTTGCTATTCTCTTGCCCATTATGAATGTTGTTATCGCAACCAAGGTGCCTATCAATGCCTCAAATCTCAATGCCTTGTCTCGCCATGGAAAGACTAATTCAGTTTACAACTTAATATTAACTACACCCATTAAACCCAAGGAACCAAAAGTTTTTGAACATCTTTTGTAGTACAAATCTTTTGCTAGAAGTTAACATATGGAAGCCTAAAAAATAGACTAGGAATTTTTTAGCCTATTGAAGTCAAGTGTGATACATTTGTAACCTTTGGTTTTGAAAAAGCCTATGGCACATAGGCACTCGTAGATTTTATGGCTAGATAGAAAAATTTGTTTTTCACAAGCATTATGAGTCCCAAAGACCAAGTCCATACGAGTTGAACTTGACATCGAGGGTCAGTGTCGACCTATAATGAGGCCTACAATGATAGTGATCATGATTTAGTAGTCGTCATTATGAGATCATGGACAACAACCCAAAGCTCACAACTCTCAAGTTTTTGAACATATACCGAGGCCTACAATGTTAGTGATCATGATTTAGTAGTCGTCATTATGAGATCATGGACAACAACCCAAAACTCACAACTCTCAAGTTGTTGAACAAAAAAACAAAATTATTGTAAGTCTATAGTTATATTCATATTTAATCAATACATGATGCCATAATATTTGGAGCTCAATGCCATTACATGCATCAACTACTTGTTTTTAACTAGAATAAAATACAAATTTTTTAAAACATCAATTTGAAACTCAAATATCTAGAATAAAAAATGTAAGACTTTTTAACAAAAAATACAAGAAGATTAAGTTTTCTTTGCATACTTTATATTCCATCCCAAGTTGGTCAATTAAGACGTCCATGCCACACACACGTATCTCATTGCATTAATAAATATAAATGAATTACAAGTAGTATACTATTAAGATCCTCCCCTACATACATATTGGTCTAAACTAATCGCAATTTATCCCTAGTTGAGTAATTTTAATTTAGATCTTCCTTAGGAGCAACTAATGTGACTAGGGAGTACCTTAGTGTTTCGTAGTAGAATGAAGTCACATATGGCAATTCCTACTTGGAGCAGTAATTTTCCATTTTCTCCTTTCAAGGATCAAGTTTTTTTTTTTCTTGTTTTGGCCTAATATAAGCTTCTATGTTTTGGTTTTTTTTCTTGGTTTTGCCTTCTTTCCCTTGAAATGTTTTTGTTAGTTCCTTTAACAAAACCCCCTTGATGCAAAAGGGCTTGTTGCTCTCTACCCCTCATCAATGAACTTTCTCTCTAACATATTTAGATATGTGAAGGCTCGATGGTTTTAACCAAATTAGTTGTAGATAGATGGAACAAAATGAAAGTGGTCTTGATTTTCAAAGAAGCCAAACATAAAGAATGTCTTCATCATATATATTTTTTCACTTGGGCCTTCCTGCTTTCCAAGAAGTTTAAACAAGCTTTTTGATTATTCAATAAATGTCTACTTCAGAAATCTTAAACCGGACTTTGTTATTCTCAAAGAGTTCTTCTCTAGCAATGTAATCAACCCAATCTCTCTTTTGAGGAAGGGCTCCACTTGTTATATATTATTTTGTTAGTAGAATTTGGGGCCACGTTGGTAAGGGAAGGCTTGCAAATGTTTTGCAAGCCACTGCCTGCATACTGCCCTCTAATGTGATTGCAAACTTACTTATTTAATATTACCAAAGATGCTTACGGAACATGAACAAATTCAAATTTTAGCTATAGTTAGCTATGAATTAACTTGCTTCAGTTGCTTGCTATCAAAAATAATAATAGAATCTCCATTCTAGCTAGCAGTATGTTCATGATAGTCTTAAAAAGTTGTGAGGAGTAATCACTTCCAATTAAATGTTCATTACTTCCAGAATGTGCCATGCATGCAACTCTCGACTTGTGTTTGACCTAAATCAACAAGCAATCTTTGTCAATATACCACTTCTTGTGTAGCATTGATGAGTGCACAATATTCAGCTTCTGTTGAAGACAAGACTATTGTAGGTTGTTTTTTGTTGCCCCATGAAACTGTAGCTGTATTATAACCGAATGTATGACCACTGGTAGATCTTTTGTCATCAATATTACCTGCCCAATCGGCATCTGTATAACCTACCAACATTAGCACTCCAGGTTGATCATATTTCAAACCAAAATTTTTTGTCTCTCTAATGTACCTACAAATACCTTTAGTAGAGGTGTGCTTGTTCACTAGGATTTTGCATAAATTGACTTATAACTCCAACAACATAAGCAATATCAGGTGATGTGTGTGTTAAGTAAATCAAACTACCCACTAGCTGTTTGTACAAATAAGCATCCACTTTCTCAAATTCATCATATGCAGTAAGCTTCGTATTGGCATCCATCGGTGTGCTTAAAGACTTACAATCCTACATATTGAACTTATAAAACAATCTCGTGCAAATTTGCTTTGTGTAAGAAAGACAACATTTCCAAAATTATATGCAACATTAGACATGCAAAGCAAGGACCAAGAAATCGGTCTGTTAAATGATTCTGTACATCATCTGCCCATCAACATCGATTGAAAAGATCGATTGCTAAAATTTTGATTAGCTTGTAATAAAAGCAGCTGTGGTCGAACGTAGGGCCCAGAAGATATCGGTATCCAAGGGAAGACATTAAATAGTTCTAAAAACATATTGGAGAAAGATGGAATTTGTGAAGTGGATGAGGAAGAGAAGCCGATGGACTCAAGAATAGGGCCAACGATTGCAGCTATTGGAGGAGCATTCTCCATCCCTCTCCCGGAGTATTTGCAAGCCTCGATCCAAATCCAACCGATGAGGCTCTCTTGCGTCATTTCCCAGCTGGGGAACATCAACCACACCTACATCAACTATCAATTTTCCACACATAGTTGTAGCTTTCTGCAATCTGTTTTCTCCATTTTTGGCTGAATTTTTGGCCAAACTTTTTTACTGTAATTTTGTAGCATTGTAGATCTCACTCTTAACTTGAAGCTGAGCCAATTTGTAGCCAATTTGGTTGAAAACTGAGAGAGATATGACAAATCTTGTGAAAGAAGTCAAATTCTAGTTTGAGTAGAGAATTTGGGAGAAGCACTTCATCTCTTCATTTCTAAAGTTTAGTTCCGTTGTAATTTTTTTGTAATTCTTCATTCTGAAGTTTCGAAGGTTTATTAAAAAAACCTAACCCTATCCTCGTTTACCCTAACCCTACCTTTGCACCACCCTAAGACAGCCCTAACCCTACCCCATTTCTGGTTGCAAAACGATTAAGAATATCCGCGAATATTAAAAGAGACAGAACTCATCTTCTGAAGGATATCTATCGTTCATCATCCACGCTTATTGAAGGGGAAAATGCCTCCAACAAAGATGTTTTTTGGTCTTCGGACTTTTCACTGCATCTATATTGATCTATTACAGTCCACGGTTCTTCCATCAAGAATTTGAGGTTCTTGCAACGCCCGCTAACACGCACTTGGATCAGCATAAGTTACGAAACCAAATCCACGTGAATGACCAATTTCACGGTCTTTCATTATCACAGAATCCGTGAGCTCACTGTATTTCTTGAAGTGATTTGTAAGTTTCTCTGTTGTTATCTCCCATGAAAGACCTCCAATGAAAATCTTTCCTCCTGAACTGGAGGTGCTGGAATCTGTTGCGGCACTATCTAGATCAGGATCCTTTCCTGACTATCCATTCTGCAAACTATTCTGCTGTTCCTGAGGTAAGCCTTCATCTCCACCCTTCTTGGCGTCTGTTTTCGCAGAGGCACTCATTGCTAACTACACGATTCTGGCAAAAAAATGATTAAACTCAAACTTAGAAATACACATGCACAACTACAGACACTCCACCACGCTAACAACAACCCCGCCGTTCCTAACAAACTCGTGCTATTCTGTTATCTTATACTCTGATGCTAGCTCGCGAAGCGAATCGGTCCAGAATTCTTTCCTTTTTCTTTGCTTTGCTTTGATTTCGATTTGTTTTAAAGAAATGAATGAATTCATGGAAGATTTGCTACAACTTCAGCTCTCCTTCGGTCGAGATTTCATAGTTTCCTCCGATCGAAATTTCATAGTTTCTCTCTCTCTACGACTTTAGCTCTCCTTCGGTCGAGATTTCATAGTTCTCTCTCTCTCTACCCGGCCATCCTCTCCGCCACTTCACTCCAACTTGTGCCTGAGAAAAAAAAATATTCTTTGCGATTCTGTCCAATTTTTTTTTTTTAACGATCCGTGTTTAATTCGAGCACATGAGAGGTTCCTCCCAACAACCGAAAGAAAATGAAAAAAAAATACCATCAAATTCTAAGATTGTTTACGGTTTTCATTTCTTTGACGTCCAATGTTTCATGGAAACCAAATGTTTTAAAAGTAAAGGCCCCTTTCTAAGTTTGTAATTCCCCCGTCTTCGTGTAGCCTTAACTTTTGCGTTTTACGTCGGAATTCAGTGATGTAAAAAACGGAAATTGCTCAGTTCATTGTGTTGAGTATAGAGACCAAAGTTCTCATCATCATTACACTTGTTTTTTTTTTTTAAAGAACCCCTTTTTTCTTGAGTTATTCGCATTTTACATTTTAGTTCTTTGAGCTGTCATATCTTCTTCGTCCGACCTCGGATTTCAACGCAATAAAAAAACAAAAGTGATCATTACGTCGAGTTTGACATGATAGCAGTGGTATAAAAGACAAAACAAATCAATGAAACAAAGTTGACATTTTGCCAAAAGCTATTGGTGTTCTCTAAATCTTGAAAGTTACATTCTTCAAGGACTCAGAATTTTGGGACGGGGGAGAAAGACAAATTTGTGATTTCACGAGTGAAATTTACAATTGTCCCAAATTCTTCTCACTTCATTCAGATTTGTGGACCCATAAGCCACATACTATCTGCCACTATACCATGGACACTGATAATGAATATATTCCAACTATGAAGATCAATGGGATGGAAATGATTATGAGTATGATAATTAAAGTGACTGGTATGACGATGGTGGTGATGATTGTCAACAAGATGAAGAGGAATGTGATGATGGTGACGATTGTCAACAGGATGATATGCAATGTGATGATGGTAGCAATTGTCAGCAAGATGATCATCAACAATGTGATGATACGAACGAGCATGAACAATATTCCGATGTGGATCATAATTGTCAACCAGATGATCAAGAATATTAGCCTGGTGATGCAGACGAATATAATAATGGCCAATATGAAACCGAGTATAACATTGTTGATTATGAGGGTCATAATCACTCTGAATGGCAACATATGGACCAATATGAGCCTATAGGTCAATCAAATGATATCCCTGGAAGTTGTGATTACAATGAAGAAGATCCTATTGATCACAACACATACAACAGAGGAAAATATCCTCAAGAGACATAAGTGCATCCCAATCACTACATCAGTGATGATGGAGACTACAATGATGATTACGAAGCTGGTTCCAAACAATACGAAGTTGAAGAAGATAATTCTGAATACCAATCTTCTCTTTGTACAATGGCATTCAACAGTACATCCATGCAAACAGAAGATGCTTCCTCTATGGCTGTGAAACCAAATGTGGGAATTACTGGGTTACAGACAAGAGACAATACCAGTTATGGGAGCATAGTGACCATTCCTAGTTCCTGTTACAATGGTGAGAGCAGTTCGTCAGAGGCAAATCAACATCAACAAATCAATATTCAGCGAAATCCTGATGATGTTCCTTTTGAGAACATAGCAACCTTTGAGAGAGAAATGAGTTCATTACATATTGATGACTGGTTATCTATTGTTGAAGAGAATCTGCGACTATATTCTATCTCTGATCAGGGCAGAATTACCATAGCAGTATCCTACTTTCGAGGAAAAGCCTATGATTGGTGGCAAAGAGTATTACATCATCCAGAGTATGCACTGAAGTCATGGGACGATTTCAAAGAGTTTTGGCAAAAATATTTATAGATTATTATATGGACTCTTGGTATATGCTAGAACAAACTGGTTCTGTAAAGGCATATAATTTTGTTTGGTATCATCTAAACAGAGGTGTCTTGATGAAGAGTTATCTATCCAACACTATCTACATGGTCTTCAAGATCACATTCGTCAACATTTGGATAAAGTACTTTGAGCGAATCCAACATTGATCGATGTAATGCAAAAGACATTAATTCAAGATCTAAGGATAATACAACAAAAGATGCAACTACAGATCAAATTGGAGTGTCAGCAAGAAGAAATTCCTACACCAATGTGTTCAACTCTCCATCAGCAAAACTCTCCAGAACTATCAATATGTCAATTCCAAGCTCATCAAGGTGCTGGTTTGAATGAAAGTATTTCAAAGAGAAATTCTTCAATGGATGAAGGATCGAAAGGAATCAAGGCATTGCAAAATGCGTCTCTTGAACATCCAATCATGTCTCAACATCAACAACAGATGGATTCTAAATTATCTTCCAATATTGTTGACTCGAGAGCTTTTGAGATTAATATTTCTATTGTGTATATGACAAATTTATTTTTGGGGATCGAACTGAAGATAATCACTGCTTACAACATTGTATATATGACAAATTTATCTTTGGAGATCAAACTAAGGATCATCATTGCTTACAACAGAACAAATATGAGTTGTTCATATTCCAATATAATGATGCTCTCTTGGAACAGAATGATGAATTGGAAACAAATGGAATGTGGCCAAATTTGGAAAATGAATCATTTGATTTGGAGCATTACTATTTTGATCTATCAGGAGCTATACCCATCGCTTCACTCACAGAGGATATCAATGGATCCATGGTCATCTATCTTCAGCGAGATAACGCCACCAATCTTGCTCAGAATGATTCAACAAGACGGAACTCCAATGCTCAATCAGATAACTTGGATGAAATCATTGCTTTAATCAACGCTTTGGAGTCACAAAAGAATATTGTGATCCTACATCAAGGAGCAATGCACAAGGCAACAAAACCGGATGCAAGGACAAGAAAAGACGCATTTGGAATTGGATAGCCTATCCAATCAAAGAAGATACTAACGAAGAAGACTATTGAATGTCTTGTTGCTTGGATCCTATCAAACCATACAAAACTAATGCAACTTGAAGCTTTCCTGTGTTTCATCAATCTCTTCTTCAGTGATTTTATTAATTCTATGGGATCAGTTGTAGATCAAAGGTTCTCTATGAAGAAAACTCGTTGCAACTTTGTTCTACAACAATAAGCTGGCAGTTGAACCTGAGGCAACAAAATTTAAATGGTAGATGGTTACTGACAAGAATAATACAAGAAAAGATTTTTCTTATTCAAGGTGGCCTAATACTTCTCGACTACCGCCAAAGGATTCATGAGACATGGCACTCAACAAAGGACTACATGGTCTTCATTTTTTAGGGCAAAAATGCTTAAAGTAGGGGGAGTGTCATGTGCTGCATGTAATTAGCCCATGAGCTTACTAATGAATTGCCAAATATGGCCATGGAAATAAAGTAGACTAGAATTAGTCATTAGGATAGTTAATAAGGTGGCTCGAACAACCTCACTATATTTGTGAACAACAAACTTGTAATAATGGTTGTAAGGCCCAAATTAGCCAAATAAGGTCCCAAACTTATAGTAGAGGCACAAATGACCACTATAAATAGCTGAGGTTGTGCTAAATTTGGAGGCTATTGTTCATTTTGTAATTTTGAGTTTTAAGAGATCTTGGAGCTTCTCTTGGAGAGCTTTCTTGATGAAGAAAGTGGTTCATGTGCCTAAAATCACATGAAAACTATGATCATGCTCTAGAATCAGGCCCCTATCTTGTGAATGATCAATAATCATGAATAAAGATACCTTACTTTGTCTAATTTGGTGAAGTTCTGCTACTTTTAGCTACCTTCTTGATTTTTGACTAGTTTCTTGATTTCTTGCATTTCCATTGTAAATTGATGTTTAATGAATGAAATAGATGTTTGCATGCTAAGGTTGGCACATGACACGTAATGTTTGGAAAACTTGTTGTAGTTTATCAATGCTTTTGTTTGATTTTAATATAACATTATGCAAATGTGCATTATCTTCTTTTGTTTGTAAGAATATGGTCTCTTTTTTATCTATAGTCAGCAAGCAAACCATTCAACATACACTCTAAGCTTTGGATTTTTTGCAGCGAGATTGCAACACTGTAAGTCCTCAATCATTCACAATAACCTAGTAAACCATTTTTTCCTTTACAAAAAACATTATGTTATTGATTCAAATCGTGGATATTGCATCGAGCTCGGATCCAATGGATTCAAACTTTTGTCAACCCACAAATCGTAGTTTTTTTTTGTCGAATTTGTGAGCCATAATCTCAAGTGAAAAAACTATGGATCATTTTACTGCTTGTAGATATCGAAGCATTCTCGGTAGGGAGAACAATATGTAGATAAAATATAGACATCTCAACAAATATCAACAGACAGATGAGAAAAAATCAACTAAACCCATATGACAATGTAAGTTATAAGATTTTCTTCTTCTTACATGGCGTACTAAGATACTATATTTTTTCTCTTGCTAGTTAAAACAAGAGATACAATCTCATTTTCAAATTTGAAAAGTTAGTTAATGAGCGTCATAGGTTCTTGAAGTCCCAATTGCATGCGTCATATTAGTCTCTTGTGTGATTACACATTATTGGTAAGGTTAAGCTAAACTGGATCAGAAATTAAATCAAAATTACAAAATTTGGTGACTTTTTAAATCCTACGTGGCATTCCTTAGACGGCCCTTTTGGAGTTTGTAGCTCCTCTAATGTCGCCGATAATCAGTAAGCTGAGGCCTCAGTAAGATTCAATCATTCAGAGATTGAGCTATGAGCAATTTTGTTTTCCAGACCTCCCTTGTCTAAGTCTTTTAAACCCTAAATCCAAATGGACAGAGAGATATGGAATGCTTCCTAGAATCCAAGACCATGACTCATTTGCATGTGGCACAAACAAGTAGACATTTTCAGTATACAGAAATTGTATATTGTGTTTTTACTCAAGAAATTGTAACATAGATACTATTTACGAGTCAATGTTTATGGTAACATTAATCAATTATAGATGGTCTTTTACCTTGACCATTCAGATCCCAGATGGTGGTATGTGATTCAAGTCACTCCTCGAAGTAAAAGAAATTTTGAGGATAAAGATGTCATGGAAGACATGGCACTGCCAACTGATGTATCTGAACAAGATCGTGATGATGAGCTCGATGACACATTTTAGAGGATGTGCATGTTTCACAAGCAAATGATTGAGCATGATCCATCATCATCGAATGGATTGACATTGCACGACACAGCTTCTCAATCGTTCTCATCATCACCATCACATCAGCCTGTGAAGATCAATTTATTAATAACAAAGCTATAGGAGATAACTGGGTAGAACTAGAGACAAACTCGTTTGGTTTGGTGGATTTCTCGCATGATGATACGAGAAATGATAATGAAAAATTAGCAAATGAATAAGTGAGACAATACGATGTATTGCAAGTTATTGTAATATTAATCACATTGCTACTGAATGTAATTGTACGTTATTATTTGATTAGTCGACATAAAAAAAAAAAGTTGATGCATGTGAGTACACAAATTGTGATCATGATATTGTCGTGATACATAATTTTCTATTTTCACTTGTGTCTATGGCCCCTAAAGTTGATAGAAAATGAAATTCAATGTATTGATAAACAACAATTTTCAAAAATACCATCCATTTTCATTCTATAACATTTCAAGGCTTATATCAAAGGGCTTTTTTTTTTTTCATCAATTCGGTATTACCCTTGGTTAGCAGAGTATTTTGAAATGTCCCTGGCCTCCTTATAACCCTCCTTATAACTTTTCTTATAACCCTCCTTATAACTCTTCTTATAATCCTCCTTATAACTCTCCTAGGATTTTTGAAATGTCCTTGGCCTCCTTATATCCGTCCTTATGAGTATTTTAAAAACACATTTAAATTAATTTTTCAACGCTTATGCCAAGGCTAGCCTACATACCCAATGCTTGAGCTTTCTGCTTCTCCCAGGCCTCTTTTTCGATTATATCTTTCAAAAAAATGCTAGAAATCGCACATCTTGTTGTAGAGAGTGTCGATGATCAAAGGACCTATGATGACAGAAAAAGGTATGAAGGTAGAAGACTATTGGATAGTAGAAATTATGCATATGATAGAATGTTAGAAAGCTTCAGTAGTATTAGAAAATAGTTAATATAAGAGACACATGGAAGAATTTATCAAGGTAGATAATCCAAGAAATTTCTCGCTTTCTGGATTGAAGATGGAGCTTTATGGAGCATACCACCATCAAAGGTCACCCCTGTATGGTACTTGGAAATGACACTGAAACATTTAGAATCAGTTAGAGGTTTCAATGAATCTTTGGAGACAGATCGTATGACACAGACGGTACTAGAAAACTTGTGTAAGAAGGCTAGTGATGAGCATGTGGGTGGGTCATAGCTCTATACTTCGAATACTCATTGTCCTTTAGCTTCACTTTTCTATAAACGACTACACATTCAAGGAAGGCAATCACCACTATTGGGGCCTCAGCCCGCTGATTGCCAATGATCAATAGGTTGAGGCTTGTTGAAGGCCTGAACTACAAAGCCACCCAAACCTTCGATGACAACAAAAAATCAATGATGACAATTTCTTTCAGCTGATGTTGTTGCATGTGACACTACTACCGAGCCTTTTTCACCCTGCACCTCAGTTGCTACAACGATGCACTGAAAGATGATGTGCACTAACTGATGTTGTTGTCTGTGACACTACTACCAGGCTTTTGAACGATTGAATCAATAGAAGAAGCTTAGTGTCAGCGAAGGACGAGCTTAATTAATGGAGAAACTATTGTCCATTTGAATTTAGGGTTTAGGAAAAGCTTAGATGAGAGAATCCTTTGAACGATTGAATCTTATTGAAGGCTCACAATTTGTTGATCGCCGACGATCAGTATACTAAGTCCTAGGCCTGCTAATTGTGTCACTCTAGTTGAAGCCAAGGCTCACGAGGGCAAAATAATGGTGCATGTGACACTACTACGAGATCTTTTCCACCCTACAACTCATCTGTTAAAGTGACATACTCAAAGATGATATGACACTGACTGATGTCGGAGACACTACTACCAAGCCGCAGTTGTTGCATCGATGCACTCAAAGATTATGCACCGACCGATGTGGCTATCTGTGATACTACTACCAGGCCTTTGAACAATTGAATCACATATTCGAACATAGCATCAAACTGCCTGAATCCAATTTCAAGGATGTCATTCATTGTCCCACAATAATCAAGTTGAGAAGATAGTAAATTGGTGTCATCCGTTTGCTCCACTCTCTTGGATAAAATTTGCCATGACCACAAAAATATAGGTGTTTTTATTTTCATCAATGTGCTCTGTACAAAAATGTCATCCATGTGTCCACAATGCATTGTATTTTTTGTATCAAACAAAAAAGAACAAAATGTGTTAGGCAAATAACAAATATTGATTGATGACTTCATGTTCCAAGCTATATTATCCTATACATTGCACAATATCAAGCAAATACATCAAAATAATGGAGCATGCTAATGATTTACATAGCTTACATGAAAATTGCACCCCCTTGCAAATATCTACTCTCTCTCTCTCTCTCTCTCTCTCTCTCTCTCTCTCTCTCTCTCTCTCTCTCTCTCTCTCTCTCTCTCTCTCTCTCTCTCTCTCTCTCTCTCTCTCTCTCTCTCTCTCTCGTTGTCATGGCTTGTCTAAGAGCATCGTGTAGTTAATCAAGTGTCATGTCCTTGGGCAAAAGGGTGAGGTCATGTGGGTATGGTTGTCTTCTATGTCCTTTTCTAAAAGTGGCTCGAGTGGTTGTTCTACGAGCTTTGGCCTCTTCATGTCTCGAATTAAGCATCCAAAACTTATTCACCTTCTCCCTGAAGGACTCACTCATTCTCTTGATCACTCCTCCTCCTTGAGGAACCTCCCCAACAATACGTTCATCATCCTTATTATCCCAAAAATGAGGAATCGATGGATCGCTATGAGCAAGGAACTCCATGATATAGATCATGGATTCCTACTCTAGCCAATGGTTCTCTTGGAAATGTAAATGCCACCTGGTTTGGAAGTCGTGTTGGCTTTATGAGCATCCATAAAGAGGCTTGTTGCATGCGTGGGTCCTGGATTGCCACCTCAACATTTGCATGCATTAGGCTAGCCATGCACAACACACCGCACTCCTCTGCTAGATATGATCAAGTTTGTTCTTGTGTTTGGGTGCAGTGATACACGTTCTCATACTACATCGTTTTTATACAGATTATACAATTATGTTTCCTACAGCAACAAGAAGGGCTCTGGTATTAGTGTTGTGTTTTCCTATGTTGCATATTTCTTGTTCCTAGTAATGTGTTGTATTTTATACATTCTTTCTGTGTCTATTAATATGTACATTTTGCAGGCATATCCGACCTTGTTGGAGAGTTACATTTGATACTGTTAACAGAAAAAAACTAGAAATTGCAAAAAATGGCCGAATCAGATTCTAATCACAATGAAGGGCTACTAGACATGTCAAAGACACTGAATCTCCCCAAATGTGAAGATGATACCATGCTCCTGTGGTACACACAGGCCAAGACACTAGTCCAAGAGCTGGGTTTCGACATTCCCAAGTGGAAAGGACATCAAAGCCTATATTTCATGTTCTAGGCTTATGAGAACTTCAATAACAAGCAGTTGACCTTCTGAATCGGCATGCCAAACTTTCAGCTATTTGTATATTCAGTGGGTAGCAACCTTAACGCCTTTGGATTTCCTAGTGGACTTAAGGAGAAGCCCAAAAATTTGACAGACATATTACAGCAGTCTTATGCCAAGTTCTTGGATACGTAGATAAATGGAAAAACAAGGATGGCATTCTACTGGAGGCCATCACCTGCAAAGAATTGGCAGATACATATGCCTATATCACTAAGTATACACACAGAAGGAGAGCACACTTAATTATAATTCCTCTGCAAATATTTTCCATGTTGGGTGAGTCATACGAGGGCCAATTAAAAAAAGTACAACTGGGCCGACATCATCTCTAGAAGTTTGATAAGTGCCTTGAAGAAAAGAGCCCCGATAACAACTTTGGGCTACATATTCTTTGATATAGAAAAGAGTCAAATCCACCTGAACTTAAAGAATATGTTGACCCCACGGGATGCTGCTACTAGCCGAGGATACATAGCCGCCACAACCTCTCCATCAGGTACACCTTCACGACAAGTTTCTACTGCATCACAAGAGTTAAGGACAAAGAAGCGTCAGGAGAGATCTTCTCCACAAACATCTGGTCCTACTGACACCACACAAGCGACGATAAGCAAAGAAGGAAGGTCACCAAAAGTGAACAAGCTTTTGAATCAAAGACCAAATCAGACAGCCCACCGTCAAAGACAATAACATTGGTACCTAGAAAGAAAATATGCATGGCTGGTTACAAAGTTGTGCCCTCTAGCAGAAGTGAGAGGACAATGATGATGAAGAGAAAGGTAGATTGCAAACAAGACAAGCTAGGTCCATAAGGACATCACCTGCCACCTCCTCACAATAGCTACAATTGATGGATACTCAACAGAAACAGTTACCACAAGTGAAATCACCTGCCGGTTGGTGGTCCATGTCCCAATCACCAACAAGGTCCATACAAATGATGACATCACCCCCTCTAGTACAACAGGAAATTGTTTCTGTGATAGCAATCCAACAACAACCACAAACAACAGTTTCAAGGGAGGAAGAAAGGAAAGTGGATGGCACCACACTTGCTGAGGACAAACTTGCAGTTGATTCTGAAGGCCGAGAATAAGGAAGAAGACCCCTCTTCTCTGAAACAAGATGGTTTCATTGATGTAGATGCTCTTGAATACTTTGATGAAGGCAACATTGTGGAGGAGGAGGTGGAGAAAGTGTCTGAAGAAGTTGCACAAGTCTCGCCACTAACTTCCACTCCTACCACTACCACCACTACCAACACTACTAATACTACCTCTGTCGCCCCCGTTATTAAAATTCCCGCCAAAAAAAATTATTTCCTCATTACAAATCCAAAGCTGTCGAATTGAATCCATTTTGCTAGCTTCATATTATAATCCTTGTTCCCATGAAGAAAAATGATGGTCAAAGAAGAGGTTGATGAAGCACGTTCCTGTATGAAAATATCATTGTGCCCTTCGGATGCTCGTTGGAAATAGTCAGCGATCGAGGAAGTCATTTCATCAATGAGACCATCAAGGTCCTGTTGGAGGAATTCTTCGTGATCCATGGATTCAGCACGCCTTATTATCCCCGCGGTAATGGGCAGGCAAAATCATCCAATAAGTTCTTGTGTAATAAAAATAGTTGAAGCTAGCAGATTTGATGGGAGCACAAGTTATATGCTGCTCTGTGGGCATTCAGAATAACATACAAGGGAAGCACTGATTGCATGCCATTTCAACTGGTTTATTGTCAAGATGTAGTAATGCCAATGGACTTTTTGGTACCTTCATTAAGGATTGCCACAATGCAACATCTTGATGAATTCAAATCTCTAGAACTGAGCCATGAAGCATTACATAAACTTTGATGTGCATGTATTGGCGATTGAGAAAGGGTGACGCAAGGCATGGCATGATTGTCGATCGCACAAGAAGGATCTTCTGAAAGGATGTACTCATGAAAGAAGTTATCAAGCACCAAAGAGCATGGATTAAGAATACAAAGCACAATTAAAGTGGATATGACATTTATTGGAAACTGTCAACATCAAGCTAACCATTTCGTTATTTCAAGAAGCCTTCTCATATTTATTTCATCATTTGGCTCCATCCTGACTCTCCTAAGCATTGCCTCTACGAACTTAGGAGAGCCATATCCTCTCCAATCCCGATCCATTCCCATTGATAGGCCTGATCACATCTCTCTTTTTCAAGAAATCTGGTTCTGGTAGCTTGTTTGATGGCATTCACAATGCAGATAGATGCAGAAGCAGTAGCTCCCGCATTATTTCTGTGGAGACAGATGATCTGGGTTCCAAGTGAATGGAGAGAGACTAACCCAAGCAACTTTCTGCCCAAGGTGTTACCTCTAGCCTTTGAAAACAAGCAATTGGAGGAAAGTGTTTCACAGCAAATGCTGAAAATTTGATATGCAATCTATAAGCCACCACTTAGGCTGATCCAATGATCCAAAAATCGGCCAAATCCAGTATGTGAATCCAAAAATTGGAATTGAACAAGTATATTGACCTATTTAGTGTTTTGACTCTACAAAAAATCCAATCTACAAAAGCAAAAAACTCGATTTTGATGTAGAATCCTCTCTAGCATGCCCTAGACTTGATATCTTCACCAAATCATTGATAGATCTGATTTCCTACTTCATAACCTGAAACACAAGCTCTGATACCATGTGAAAGATTTCAGATCCTTAAGATCCAATCTACTTGAATAATCTTTGGTTAGAAAGAGAAATACACTACCAATCTCACCAATGTAGAAAAATCAGCATCTACAGACAAATTGAGATGCAAACACCAATAGAACTTAATCAAACTTGAATGAAATGATTATGTACTGTTGCTGTCCGTACAAAACCAGCAAGCTACTATATTTCACACGTGTGGATCAAAAAATAACAAATATAGATCATTCTACACATAGAATTGCAAGCAATCACCAAGATAGTGCACCAATGGATAGTAGAACCCAAGAGAATTATGTATAAGCATGAAATGAGATAGAGAAGAGAGAAAATTGCTCTCTCCACGAGTTTCATCCTTTTATAGCAGGTCCAAACCCTATTTGGCCACTTGGCTTTCCCACCAAAATGCTAACCCTACTAATTTTGGGTCTAGATTCAATGTACCAAACTATTCAAATTGAATCTACTCAAACTCGCATTCTAACTTTCCCACACTTTCAAAAAGTGTTTACTCAAATGAAATTTAGACTAATGAACTTTGAAAAGTCAACCTCTAAGTCTAAAACAAGTTTTGGCCTCAATATGCCAAATATGGAAATATTGCAAAATGTGATGAAACTAGTTGAATATTTCACAATAGGCAGATATGTATCTCAATGATCAAATTGTTTTTGTGTATGAAATTTGTGCTTCCCTTGGTGTTAAGAGGGTTTTTGATGAAGGAACTTAGGAGTGCAATCTACAAACTCGATGGTTTGGTGAGGTATGCTCGATGAAAAATACATTATTTTTCAAAGAGATGATTTAAGATGATGATCTAACTAATGCATATGTTATTGTTGTTTACTTTTCTTATGAAGATACATTTCATCCAAGGAGATTTTGCTAGCATCCATTGAGGTGGCAAGACAAAGCTCCATCAAAGCAATGTGTTTGATCGAGAGACACTTTCTCACATCCATTCTCACCATTCAAATGCATCTCATTGTGAATGTGGTGGATGAGGTGGCCATTGCAGATACATCATCTACTTTCGTCAATTGCCTATTCTTAGTCCATCCTAGACTATTGGTATTGTGATTACGGCATTCTCTCATTGATCCATATTATCAATACATGCACTGTCCATAGCTGATGGATGTTATTCTTGGAAAGATTTATGAAAACATTGAAAGGCTTCGTAAGACAAAGAGCAAGGTTTGAGGGTAGCACGGTGGAAGGGTGACTAGTGCAAAAAACCATGGTTTATATCACAGACTTCCTTGCTCATAACAATCTTTTGATTCCTCATCTCTGAAATACTAAGGATGTTGACGTGTTGTTGGGGAGGTTCCTTAGGGAAAATGATCAATCAAGAGAATGAGTGAGTCTTTCAGGGAGAAGGTGAATAAGTTTTACATTCTTGATAGCAAATAAATAAAAAAAGTGGATTTTGAGATATGACGCGGCCAATGCTCGTAGAACCACCACTCGAGCCACTTTGAGGAGAGGCCATAGAAGACAACCATACCCACTTGACCTCGCCCTTCTACCCAAGGACATGATGCTTGATTGGCTATGTGATGCCCTTAGAGAAAGCCACGACAAACAAAGAGAGAGAGAGAGAGAGAGAGAGAGAGAGAGAGAGAGAGAGAGAGAGAGAGAGAGAGAGAGAGAGAGAGAGAGAGAGAGAGAGAGAGAGAGAGAGAGAGAGAGAGAGAGAATATGCAAGGGGGTGCGATTTTCATGTAACCTATGTACATCATTCACATGTTTAACTATTTCTACATATTTTCTTGATATCATGTGATGTATAGGATAATATAGCTTGGAACATAAAGTCATCAATCAATTTTTACTCTCTTCTCAAATTGATTATTGTGAGACAATCAATGACATCCTCATAGTTGGATTTAGACAATTCAGCTTTTTCATATTTGATGTCAAATGGTTCCAAGTTATTTGCAATGGTCCCAACGCAACTATGAGGAAAGATGAGAGTGGTTATTTTGCCAATGACTCCACCAAGCTTTGGAAAGATCAAAGAAATACATTTTTTTTTTGCCATTGAACTCCACCAAGCTTTGGAAAAATAAAAAAATACATTTTTTTTTCTAAAACGTTTGAGCAAGTACGTATGTCTTCAAGTAGTCAATGCTCTTTTGATGTCAATCAATTGATTTTCAGTATACAAAAAAATGTATATTGTGTGTATATCCAATCAATTGTAACATAGCTGCGTATACTAATTATGAGTCAATGTTTACGGAAACATCGATCAATTACAGGTGGTGTTTCACCTCGACCGTTCAAATCCCAGATGGTTGTATGTGATCGCGTGAGGAGGGAGAATCCCAGTGGTTGTGAGGGTGGGAAACTTTTAGGAGGGAGATGCTTGTATTTGTCCGATCATTTTAGAGGCCCGTGGAAGTCAAAGTTGCGAAGGGGCACTTTGTGAAGTTGCCATAGCATGGCACCATGTAGATGCCAGCTTAGTTGCCACTTGGGGGCAAGTTGAGTTGTGTGTGAAAATGGGCGAGAGCCACTCTTGCCTTGAAAACCAATAACATGTCAACATCCAGCCACCTAGACATGCCAGGGGACTTGTGTGTGAAAACACCCCTATTAGTTATTTGTAAGGTTTAAATGTCTTTTCAAAACTTACAACAAAATGATATCAAATTTCTTAGTATAAAATAAAAACTTATGAAGATCATGCTCATATATCAAAACATAAATCCATGGCACAAAATATTTTTTCACACATTTTTAAATATTATCATGTACATCATTTTAATTTTCGCAAAAAGTAAAATTTATTGTTCCCGTATATGATGTCTCGAATGCCTTCCCATAATGCTACAATTGTTGGATTGAGATCAAGTAAAAATATGACAATATGACATGGCACGGCCTTTGTGATACAATACCACATGTTATTGTTTTCCATTAATTTGAATGTTATCCACCTTTGGTACACACCGTGAAATTAGAAGTAGGCCCACATATTTGATAAGTTTTCCTTCCTTTGTTCAGATATGTTGTTCTCCAGTGACAGCCATTAATACAAAGTAAACAAATTTGAGATATGGAAAATTTCACAATATTTCTGTGTGTGCTCTCTGCATTTATTTGAATGTGAGCTTAGACGTAATTGATCATGCCCACTTTCAGTAAGCTTTCAGATGGGATATGCAGAGCTAGTCTGCTCTCTCTCGAATTCTTCCTCAGAAATGAATATGCAATGTCGATCAAAAACCCCTTCACAAAGGAAGACTCTCTAGATGCTCTCACTTCCGTCTGCCCCATGATGTATACAACTCCTGCTTGTATAGACCTTTCCAGAAATGCTACTTCTGTTTCTGTGCCAACAGCACCAGTACTCTCATCAGAACGTCTTATATCAGAAGGCATAATACTATTATTGGAAGGGTAAATGGACAAGCTGGTACTTTGTAGCTGCTGCTCTGCAAAATGGCGTTGATCTGCCACAGTAGCTGCTGATTCTGTTAGCAAGGAGTCAGACTTTAGAAATTCTTTGAGGTGATAGAAAAGACTGCTCTGAAAGGTCTCATGTTCATCTTCCGTATCTTGATACCCATATCTGACAATGGCCCTGTACATTCCAAAAGCCTTTGGCCCAACTCGGCGAAACAGGAAGCGCTCTCTTTCGGGAACGACGCTGATGGGCAGGTATTTCAAGCACACGAAAATCAGCACAGAGTGCATGGCGGGAAGATTGGTGATATAGTGCGAGAAAATTGCTGGAACTCCCAATGCCAGTTTTGTGTAGGCAAGTCCGACTCCAGGAACACGTACTACTCCGAGATTAGAGCCAAGACCAACTACCCAGTCCATAGAAATTTTGTTCATCATCTCATACTCATATCTTTTCACTGTGCCATAGTGCCAGACGCTCATGATTGCAAGAAAGATTCCTGCGAATAGCAACGGTAACCACCCTCCGTCTTTGAACTTATAGAGGACCGATGAGAAGTAGACTACCTCCACCGACCCAAAAATCAGTAGAAAGGCAAGAATCAGGAAGATGTTGGTCCGCCAGATCATGAGCATGATGATGGTTAACAGACTTGTAGTCACCAACATGACAGCAACCACGCAAATTCCTGCAAAACACTCAATTATCTCATTGTCAGGAAGAATCATCAAATTGACCAAAACGTCATTAAGGTAAGGTCTGATCAGTCACGAATGACTGAAGTTTTCATTCTTCTTTTCAAGCTTTTTCAGCTTCGACTTTCGGTCACAAGAATCTAATCATCTGTGGCTGACAGTAATTTTGCTTCACTTTCGTAACTTTCTATACCAGCTTGTCAGAACTAATTGAGAATGTAGATGATTGATTGCGAGTTCTTGATTTCCATTCATATTTCGATTCACAGGTTACTGATCGGCAAAAATACATATACCCATGGTAAGTAGTAAGTACCAAGAAGTTTTCCTAATTTCCTAAATGAAGCACTTTTTTGACCAATCCTTTGATGCAGATTATAACGTCGAGGCACAGGTGACAGATGTATATAACTTACCATATGCATTCCCGATTTTGGCTGTGCTACGAAACCCTGCTGTGATGATGATACAGAGAATCATAAGAAGCCAATTCATTTCTGGGATGTAGATCTGTCCTACGAATTTCTTTGAAGTATGAACAATCTTGACACGGGGAAAGCAACCCAGAGCCAGGGATTGCTTGATGATTGAGAAAGTGGCAGATATCATGGCCTGACTTGCAATGATGGCAGCAATAACCGCTACAACAAACATAGGCCAGTAGATTGAACCTGATGAATTTGCAGTACAGAAATTGACATCTTAGTCAAGAATTGTCATCAACATCATAGTTAAGGTTGGCTGGAAGTGACTGAATCGACTATAATTTATGGCTACCTGGCCGTACTATTATACTGATTGATACGTAACAATGTCTAGTTTAACCATAAATATGGCATATATTATCTTGCCTGGAATGGACTTGTAGAAGGTTTGGCCAATGTCCTCAGGGTGCTTGAACAGGTAAGCGGCTTGTCCTATATACGCAGCCAGCAGGCTGGGGAAGACAATGGATGTGAAGCCAATCTGTGCCAAGGTCGAAAAAGCATATCCATGTCAATTGGAGATATAACAAACTCTTATCAATGTCGGCATTCAATATTGCAAGCAGTTAGCAGGCTTACTTGAATTGCACGGACAGAAAAGTGGCCCAAATCTGCAAACATAGCTTCCGTACCTGCATCAGTCAGCAGGCTTGAGATAAGATTCTAAGTTATTTTCTGATAAGCTAGCTTAATAGCAGATGACCACCTAACGATCTCTAGGACCTAGGCCCAAGTCAATGCGAAATTGCAATGGAAAAAGTTAAACGCGGGCGACGGCACATTTCTGTGTTGACTTTTGAAAACCAGATGATCAAAGCTTCCACAGCGCCTAGCTGCCTAAGTTTCATTTTTGAGTACAGCTTGATTCCAACTTCCAAGACAAGAGGTGGACCGTGGAAAACATGAAGCTTACCAGTAATACACAGGACAACCCCTCCCAAGCTAATCCACCCGTCCTTTTTGTTAGCCTTGAAATAATCATAGATGTACTTGGGATTGAATGCCCGAAGCATCCCTGGTTCGTGCTTGAAGATGTTGTAGACCCCGATAATTCCGATCATCATAAACCACACGAACACAGCAGGAGCAAACATGAAGCCTACCTTATCTGTTCCGAGCTTTTGCACACTAAACAACAGCACCAAGATCGCTACAGATATACCTACAATCGTGTCTGCAAGTTTCACTATCTAGAGATCAGCACCACATACTGCAAGTATTGCGAGGTAAGAGCTGGCTAGACAGAACCCAGCCACAATCTATAATTTGAATACAACCACTAATTCTAATGCAAGCTGTTCATCGCAGAGAAAAAGCATAGACTCAAATGAGAGTCCTCAGTAGATCCATTTAATGTGAAATTAGTACTTCACCTTGATTGAGGGTAGTTGCCTGGACCTTAATTCCTTGAACAGCTGATAATACTGCATACATCAATCCAATGGCATGAATTAACTCTTTGTACTGCATGATTTCTACTTCTTTAAATTACACTACAGCATTGGTAATCACCTGAGATCGCAGGAGTCAAGACTCCGTCGCCAATGACCATGCACGTTCCTAGAAGAGTAACAATTAGCAGCAACGTCTTTGAAACTGTGCTTGACTCAAGTAACTGCTTTACTAGTGAAGGTTTCTTATGCTGGGCCTCGTCTTCTTCCCTGAATCCTGACACTTCTCGATCCTCCGGATTCTGATTCGTTATAAGACTAACATTCGCGTGGCGACATATGAGAGAATAGAGCGCGAACGTGCCTCCTGCAGCCAATCGAGAGGAGGATCAGCGCAATCGACTGGGAACTTCATGGAAAAGATCAAGTTTAATCAGGACATTGATCCACCCGCCTAAACTCTGTAATGCATACACGAAGTGGCTTACCATCCCCTCGGTCGTTGGCCCTCAAAACAATGAACACGTATTTGAGAATGCTTATCAGCGTTAGTGTATAAATAATAAGAGAGGTTGCTCCCAATAAATCGGCTGTTTTGTGATTGATTCCGTTTGGAAATATGCTATCAAAGACGTAGAGCGGTGAAGTGCCGACATCTCCATACACGATGCCCATGGTCTGGAATGCCAACCGCAGTGTCACTGCCATTGTGAACGCCTACACACCACCAACCCAAAGTAACAAGCAATATTATGCAGCTTTCTTCTACATGCAAATTGTTTAATTTCTTACGCACAGTGGTGTATTTTGTTGGGCTTCTCAAGCAGCTGTTGCTATCATCAACAGTACATGATAAATAACACAACTCATCTAAAATTAACATTAGTTCAATCAATTGACAACAGATTCCGAGCAACTTTAAAATTATAAACTGTTTGTTCTCTTTATAAGTGCTACCAGCTTAACGTCATATCCAATAACTACAGTACTAGTCTACCGCTTAAGCATTCGGACACGCATAACTGTACTAACAAGGAACAGGTGAAACTAGACACAGCAAAAGTAGAATCACCCTAGGGTAGCTGTGCTGTTCCATTCCTGTCACGCGCTCTGCTTCCTTCTCCAAAGAGTCCATCCGTCCAAACCCATTTCTGGGCACATTATCTGGAGTACTATGCCTCATATCTCCAGCAAATTCGCTGCTGTCTGCGACCATCGGCATTGCTAACCCACTCTTCTGTCTACTGCCTTTCGTGTGGCAAAGCAAGTAGATGAGAGGAGAATGCAATAGTGAAGAAGCAAACACGGTGCTCCTTTATAGGTCTATATATTTGTGGCTGTGGAGTGTGAACGGAGACATTATCTATCTACAAACCGTCAACAGTCTACCAGCAATTGGTCTTCACACCGATTTCCCAATCTCTCCTTTCACTTTCAGAGGACGTCAAGCAGCAGGGGACCACACACACAGGACACAGGAGTTTCTAACCTTACAATTGATGGGCCTGACATTTTTTCTTGCCCTTGGAAAATGAAGCTACATCAGTGATGGCATTCTGCAGGTTTCAATGCATGTCAAAGGGCTCATTGTCATTCCCTTTTTCTTTGCATTCAGTCAATTGAAAGGTAAACATGAAACATACCCTTCTTTTTGAAAGTTACATTTCCTATGAAAGCCAAGGCTTCATTAGAGTTTCCATTCTAAAACCCAACAAGGTCACCTGCACAAGTGTACAAATACGTCATTTGAAACTTAAGAAAAGAAATCCTTTCACTATGGAATCTGTGTATGCACGTCAAATTGCAATGCATGTGGAAAGGGTCACTTACCCTAAAGGAATTCGAATTCTAGAAGGTATGTTGGTGTCACCTTTAAAGTGGCTTCCCTTTTTAAACGTTGACTTGAAAAGTGAGTCCTTTTTAGCTTGTGCAATAGAAAAATACGGGTTCTAGAAAATGACATCCTTTCAAGTTTGGAGTTTGAACTCAAAAATGGCATGTGGAAAGAGGCTCTCAAATTTGGTCAAACAAGTTTTTTAATATTAGAACTTTTGGAGATTAAATTTGTAAGCGTAGGTAGCAAGTACTTAACATTTTATGTCCTTTACCATGCAAGGGTGGACTTAGACGGTGAACCCTAGAATTGTAACATAAGTGGTGTGTTCTCCAATAAGTAGTGAGCACTTACTTGGTTAGGAATCGTTTCCTCTCCAGGACGTTAGGATTCAACTTCATTAGCTACACAAATGAGGACACTACGGGTGACTCGGACTAGGGTGTGATTTGCCCATTAAGTTGCTTCTAGGTAGTCAATGGCACAAAGCCAATAAGAAGTGGTAATATGGACGGCAAGAGAAAGACACCACACAATCCCCAATTGTCACTAGTCTAGAACCACTGCCTTATGCCTTAATTTCATGCACAAGGGAGCAATTGCATTTCAACAAAGGCCATCCTCATATAATGATAGCCAAATATGAAAATGAAATGTGTGTGTGTGTGTGTGTGTGTAGATAAAGCACAATCAATCATTAGATATGTTTGTTAATACATGTGCAGTCTATTATCACATAGATGTACAAAGTATGTTTTTTCAATGTGTTAAGATCATTCTTTTTGTACGTGTAAGGGGTTTAAAACTAATGCAGAAATCGAACCACATGATGTTCTCATTTTTTTTTAGATAACATATCAATCAAAGAAAACAAAGTCATACACGAGAAAGAATGAATGAATAACTGTTAATTTAGTCATGATTCTAAGTGGGTTGAAATATAGTGATCTAGTGTCAATCTAATACTAAAAAATAGTTGAGCTCATATTTTGAAAATATGCATAACCAATTAATCCAAAACCTTAGAAGAACACACATACCCATGATGGATGCACACCTTTGTATGAGATCTATAATGCATGTTCTTTTAGGTAGTTTTCATTTTGTGTATCTTTCATTTCATGGTAATGAAAGAGAAAAAAATCATTCATGAGAAAGTAAACAACATGAATCTTAAAAATATATTTTTCTAGGGTTCTAAATGGTTCACAATGCACACCACAAACCAAGTTCTTAAGAAAAGGAAGATATCTTTTAGGTGCACTTTGAAATAATGTACATGTTTAATGTTCTTATCAGTTGTTGTTGTTGTAAGTGGTGGGTAGTTGTTGCCAATTGTTGTCAGGAGTGCAAACTTTTGTGAAATTGCTCTTATGTCTAAGGAGGAGTTATGGCATAGAAGGTTGGGGCATCCTAACTATAAGTCTATGCTTTCTATGATCAGAAATGATAAGGCTATTGGTCTTCCAAGATCACTTTCCAAGGATATCAAGCCTTGTGAGGCTTGTGCTATTGCAAATCACATAGAAAGCCATATCAAAAGTCTTTTATTAAGACTTCTCATCCTTTGGAATCAATTCACTCGGATGTTTATTTTTCTTCCTAAAATAGTTTTGGTGGTGGAACTTGTTTTGTCACCTTCATTGATGATTTTACAAAAATATACTTGGTTGTAATTACTTTCTTCAAAAGCTATGGTATTTGATCACTTCCTAGTCTTCAAAGCTTATGTTGAGAAACAATTTTCTTTCAAAGTTAAAGCTTTGAGATGTGATGGAGGAGGTGAATACGTCTCCAACAAGTTCTATCATTATTGTGAGGCTGAAGGGATTAAGAGAGAGTTTTCTTGTGCTTATTCTCCATCTCAAAATGGAGTTGCTGAAAGAAAAAATCGATCTCTATGTGAATGTGCTAAAGCAATCCGAGTTGAAGCTTTTGCCTATTAAATATTGGAGAGAAGCAATTAATTGTGCAAATTATTTGTGCAATAGATTACCTCACAATGCACTTGCCAAGAAGATCACCATATGAAGTCTTGTTTAAGAAGAAACCTAAGGTTGATAAAGTTTTTGGATGTGCTTGCTTTGTTCATGTACCCTTGGAAACAAGGAAAAGAGATGATCGAAATTCAGTCAAAGGGATCATGGTTGGATACTCATCCAACAAGAAGGCTTACAAGATTTATGTTCCCTTTACTTCAGTTACAATTGAGAGTAGGGATGCTATTTTCCATGGGAATAAAAAATACATCTTTGAGGAGGCCGAGATCAAAGATTCTCAAAAGGATTCTCCTATCATCACCCTTGAAGATTATCATGGAGAGATGGGGCCAAGAATTGAGGAGGAGTCACCTCGAATCTTTTCACCAAGGAGATCACAAAGAGAAAGATCCGAGCCTAAGAGGCTTACATATGGAGATAAGGGCAAGCAAGTGGAACTCAACTCCACTAATTATGCTTATTTTATTTCACATGAGGAGCCAAAGGATGTATACGATGCACTCAACTCAAGAGATTTGTTTCTAGCCATGAAGGAGGAATATGAAGCATATTGATTGCCAACAAGACATGGGTGCTTGTGGATCTTCCATCCAACAAGCATGCCATTGGTTGCAAATGGGTTTTTCGAGTCAAATATAATCAAGATGGCACAATCAACAAGTACAAGGCAAGACTTTGTGCAAAGGGTTTTGCTCAAGTTTATGGACTTGATTATGAGGAGACTTTTGCTCCAGTTGCAAAGATGGTATCAATTAGAATCATAATTTCTATTGCTTGTTTTTTCAAATGGCAAGTTTTTCAACTAGATGTCTCTAATGCATTTTTAAATGGATATCTAGAAGAAGAAATTTATATGGATCAACCTCTTGGGTTCATCCAAGACAAGACCAAAGTTTGCTTGCTTTTTAAAAGTCTCTATGGACTAAAGCAAGCTCCAAGGTTGTGGTATTCTCGACTTAACACTTTTCTTGATTCACTAGAATTTAATCCTAGTAACTATGATCCTTCCTTATATGTCAAGTTTTATGATAGAAATATTGTCATTCTTCTCATTTATGTTGATGATAGTATCCTGACAGGAAGTTGTATCAAGTTAGATGAAGAAACCAAAATTGCACTTGGAAAAGAATTCAAGATGCAAGATCTTGGAAAAATTCATTACATATAATGATAAAGCTTTTGTATGTCAATCCAAGTATGCTCTTTCAATGTTAAAAAAGTTCAATATGCTAGATTGTAAGAGTATTGATACTCCTATGGAGCAAATTGTAAAAGACCCTAACAAAGGTGATGAAGGATCCTTTGTGGACATCACTCTTTTTAGGAGTCTTATAGGCTCCTTAATTTGGCTCGCTATAACTAGGCCTGATGTAAGTTTTAGTGTTCATAAGTTGAGCCAAGCTATGCAAAATCCTACTATTCATCATTGGAAAATGGCCAAAAGGGTACTTAGGTACATATCTTCAACCTATGATTATGGTTTGTTATATAAAAGTGAAGATCTCTCTATAGTTGGCTATTCTTACTCGGATTTTGCAAGTGATAAAGCAGATCGGAAATCTACAAGTGCATATGCTATATATCTTGGAGGAAATTTGATATCTTGGCTTTCCAAAAAGCAAGATACTATATCACTCTCATCTTGTGAAGCTGAATATAAGGCACTTACTACTACAACAAAAGAAGTGCTTTGGATCAAGAGGTTGCTAATGGAGCTAAAGATAATCAAGGAAAATGATCTACCTTTGATCATGTGTGACAATATTTCAGCACAAGCTCTTGCCAACAATCCAATATTTCATGCAAGGAGCAAACACATCGAAGTTGCACATCACTTCGTGAGAGAGAAGCTCATTGGAGGGGAAATCTACTTGGAGCACATCGACACATCATCTTGTATTGCAAATTTCCTCACCAAACCTTTGAGCAAAAATTCCTTCATCAAGCATAGAGCCAATCTTGGAATATTACCAAGATCCATGTTCAAGTCAACATAGACTATTTTTAGGAGGAGTGTTGAGAAATGAAAAATCATCTATCTTGACTTTAGACTTGTCACAAAGCTTTTACTATGTGAGTTTGTTGTTTCATCATGTAAATGCCAAATTTGGCCTAGAAGGAACTCGAGCTACATGGGTTCTTCAAGTCTAGTTGGTAGTATACAACTTGCATATAGATTGTAGACTTAGAAATATCAATATTATGCTCTTAGAAACTCGTGGCATATCACATGCAATGGTTGTAAGTGATCCATAGTGACATGCAAGACATGCACAAAGTGAAATGGACACATGCATGGTGATTTGTACAATTCTAGTTTAAAAAATGACACTTGGTAAAAGTAGGTAGAAATGCATGCATGAGAAGTGACAAATGTTACTAATACTCTAGTTTTCACGTTTAGATGTGGATGGAAGGTGGATGGATGTGGTTCTACCTCGAGCTACCTCAAACTCCATAAATATGTGTAGACATTCTCATAATCTTTGATGAAGAACCAAGCTTTGAAGCTATTCCATGCCATTTGGATCTACACTATCGTTTGCTTGAATATTGCTCTCTCTTTCTCTCTCTAACTCGAGTTGAGGCTTATGCTCATGCATTAAATTCTTGTACTTTTTCTCTCTTGTTAATAAAAGCTATCATTCTTTGATTCTTAGCATGCTAGATTGTGATTAAGCCATTAAATTTTGTACTAGATCTTGGTATTCAATCTAGAATCAGTTTGTGTGCTGATCATAAAGCTTAATAAGATCATTCACACTTGAGGATAATTTCCCACATGTGTGAACTTGTTGGAAATTTTGTCATGAAGGATATATGAATGTAGGGGCAATTACTTACTTTAGTTATTTATGATATCGACTTTATAAACGAACCAACTTGTGCTTATATTGAAACTGTTGTTTTTGCAAAAGTAAAAACACAATGCATTGTGCTATGTTAGGGTGACATTGTAGACTGCATTCTTAGATATGGGTTGGAAATCTCGGATAGTTGGTATGGCATGGATCTGGCCTAACTACTTATCATAGCATATAGATGCTCATGTGTTCACATGAGGACTAAGAGGTCAGTATGGCATAGATCTACCCTGATACTCGACGACTATGAAGAGATCAAATCCATTATGCTATTAATAGAGGAATTTGATTTTTTTTCACTTTAATGTATTAAAGCATGTAGAATACGATTTCTTGCCCTCAAATTGATCATTATGATGTATACCTTCATACGGTTGCATTAGGGCAATACGTATTGCTATATTTGAACTGATGGTAGGAAATATTGGACTATGTTATGTATTCTGCTATCCAAGTTGTCTATAATGAGTCTTTTTGGACATGAATAACAACTGATGTCCAGTTATGAAACCTATCTTTTCACAGTACTAACTCGTGCAGTTTTGTGATGTGGGATGAAACTTGCCTTGTTAAACTGTACTTTGTACTGTAAGATTTCATGCAACTTTTTTACAACCTGTTATTCTATAAAACAAAGGGTTCAAAAGGTTTGGTCTTGCTTTGTCAAGGAGAACTATGTGAAATGTGTTACTCTCTCTCTCTCTCTACATTTTTTTAGATGCACACCCAACTACCTTTTGGCCGGGGTAGTACCTTACCTTTACCTTATTCCAGTTTTATGGCTAACTTAGATCTATGTTAACCTTTTAGTCCTTAGGTTGGTTTCTGGATGTTGTTACCCTTGGTTATGGAGAACCCCTTCCTTCTCCTAGTCTCTTTCTTCAGACTATCATTTGTTGCATGAGGAAAGCTATTGACTTGCACTATTACATTACTACCGCTGATAAAATTACATGGCGGCTGGGACCTGATGATAAAATTATATGTCTTGTTGATTTGAGGAGTACACTTGACTAGGTCAATGTTTACATGTAGTTCATAAAGAAAAGAGATCTCCATACATTTTCAACAACATAAAAGCTCTAAACTGAGTTACATGCATGCATGCATCAGAACAATTTGGAAAATTTTCGAATTTTAGTTCAAAAATTGTCAAAAAAAACTTCCGATAGCCATAACTTTCTCTACATGACACCAAATTGGTCGTTGTAAAGCAAAATTCAAGTTGGAGGGCGCACTTTTCCAAAAAGATTTCATCAAAAATCTCTATTCAGCCCAATAAGAATCCAATCAGAGGTTACAAGCACTCTTCTAAGGTTCATTAGAGAGGCACAGAGGCTTATATCAGGTCCAATAATCATTCATAAGCTCAGATCATGCAAAAATTACATTTTTGGACTCCTTCAACAAGCAAAACTTCAACATAATGGTGCCTAAGTCTCACACCACCAAATTGGGTGCATGATGTCTCAAATTAGAGGCAATCCATCATATCTTTGAGCTAGTAAAAAAATCCAATAGGTTTAGACCACCAATTAAAAGGTACTCAAGCTTTAAAAAATCCCAAAATACACTATTTTTTTTGACTTCTTGAGATCTTAATGGTGTCTAATCCTAACCAAACTTCATGATAGCCTTAGAACAACATCATTATACCTCTGAAAATGTGCATGCAAAGTATTGGCCAAGAATTTTGTGAAAACCCCCAAAATTAGTCCAAAAACCAAAAAAAAAAACCATGTTTTCTGATTTCAGTCAATTATGGTTTTTATATTTTATTTTTAGTGCAAAAACTCCAGTTTTTGGCTAAAAATCACTATCCAAGCACCCTTTTGACTTTTCAAACAACATGCAATCATTAGATCCAATCAATAATGACTGTAAAACAACAAGTACAATATAGAAAACATACTAGATCAGTAGCTATGATAAATTCCAAGCAATTTTTTTAATTTTAGGTGAAAAATCACAAAAGACCATAAAAAATTCATTGATTTCCATCAAATCCTATGGAGTTAGTTTATAATCATGATCAATAGGCTGAAAATTGAACCAAATTCAGAGAAGCCCCTTACTTGGAAGTCAATTCCATCACCTGGAAGTAAAAAGCAAGGAGGAAATACCAAAAAGCTGAGAAAAAACAAAAAGCAACTCCACCTTCTGATTGATGCAAAGCCTTGCTCTGATACCACTATAAGGATCACCAAGTGAAGATCCGACTAGATCTTGTTGCATGCAACCAAAAGGACACCTGTGGAGCAAAACCACCCAACCAACATGAAATGGTTACCACTTCACCCCAAGCCATGGTGAATGAATGCAAGAGAGGAGGGGATCCTGGCTTCATGGACTAGAAACTCCAAGTAGGAGATGAGCGAGTTTCCACTAGTATATATTCTCTCTCTTGAGGAGAGACTATTCCTCTTAGGATCTCATGCAACCCAAATATAAGATATTGACCTCCTATTCTTGCACTATAGCAGTCAAACACTATGCAAGTGCTCCTATGTCAAATTATAGGTTTGGATCCTCATAAGATTATTAATTACATTGTTGGCCAAGCTTGGAATGACAAGGCATAACTAATAACCTTATACACTGGAGAAATCAGCTATCCATTTCAGGAATTATTCTGAATCCCACATATTGGACATGGACGTAACAAAAGGTTTTTTTACATTAACCGAGTTTTTGAGAATATTAACATCAAACTAGCTAAATTATTACCTTCCTACCAAGATATAAGTGAAGAGACTATTCAAGAACATGCCAGTTGAAATTAATGATGCATGCCGGTTCTTTCCATGATTTATGATTCTAGGTTATGTTTTGGTCAAAATTGCTTGTTTTTTCATGCTTTTTGACTCAAAATTGATAGTAAGAGCTAAAATCCAGCAATATTAGATCAATTAGATGGCTATAATTCTGTAAGTTGGTTTGCATGTGCTAGAAAAAGAGTTGCATGTCATGAATCTCCACTTTATAGTGAAGAAAAAACCGAAAAATAGACATCATTTTTGCCTGTTTTTTTTTTTTTTACCCATAAGATTGGATATTTCGATTGCCTTTTGTACTAACAGTATTTTCGTCAAATTTTTTTTAATTGAGTTTTTTTAGAAAAATCAAAATTTCGGTCATTTTTTCGTGATCTATGGAATAAGTTTAGATTTGTGAATTGACTACACTCAGTTATCAGTAAGAGTCACAATGTTTTCACCAAGGCTAAATTATTTCCTAGTTATAGATAATTTAAAAGTGACAGGAAGAACCGTAAATAATTTGTCGGCAGTTTTTACTGTATGATATTTTAACTTTTGGAGGATGGTACTCCTAGATTGAAAGTTAAAATTGAATTTATTTTTTTTGTTGAATTTCAAAATTTGGTTAAAATTTGAAATTGGTTACTTGTTTGATATATTTCTAAGCGATATTGATTGTTAGAAATGGGTCAAGTGAACGTTTTTGCAACATACAAGTGATTAAAAATTCTAAGGGGGGAAGAAGAGTGGACTAGTAATGCAGTTAGGATTTTGGAAAATCATTGGAAATAATTGCTTAATATTGAATATTAATTTTCTTGATTGAATTAATAAAAGATATCTTTGTAACCATTGAGTAGTCCACAGTTTGAATGTCAATTGTGATGTTAAAAGTAGAATTTAATACATGGATTACGTTAGATCTGTTAGTTGAAGAAAGCTTGTCCCTAGAGTTGATGCATCAGTAGGGTTTCGAAACTGGAAGTATTGGAATATAATGTTGAACCATGTCAATTCTTATATTTAAATCATTGGATCAAGTATGGATCAATGGTATCCATCTGATAGGCATGCCAGTCATCCAGATAAATGGATTCTCCAGTTTTTGGGAACAAGAGATAATATCCTATATGAAAGTATGGGACATTAATAATTTTGGAAAGGAAATTCTAAGACTGTAAAGATCTGATTATCAATGGAGTATTTTAGTACCTAGTCCATTTATAAAATTAGAGGCCCTCAAATCTATTTCTCGCTTTCTTGATTAATCCTTTACCTTTTAGTAATTTCTTGAATATAAGACATCAGGCTGGTTTATATGATTCTTTCTAGCATGAAGTTATTTTTCTGAAAGACTGTTATATCATATGAATTACTACTTTGGTGAATATACTTGGAATTCAAATAAATTATAAAGTAATCGTGTTTCAATTTCTCAAACCTCGGATATCTCTCTTGCATAAGTGAATTTCAGAGAAATGATAGTACTGTCACTTGGGTTGAAAACATTTGAAGAAAAAGTCATGTTTGTAATAGAGTGAATCTTTTTATGGAATGCACTTATTACTGAATTTTCATGGATTTAGATATATTCTTATATCATCTTTCCAGTTAACTTTTATAGAAATTGATAATTTCTTTAAAAAGAGGGATGAAATAACGTAATAAAATTCTATCTGAAGATCTGTTGATTGCATAGTTTTCAAAAGAGAACCAGTTGTGGTATATAAATGAGATTTTTTTTGAAAGTAATTTCGGATAGATTCATAGTAAGATACCTGATTGGAACTTTTTGAATAAGAAGAATTCTCTAGGGATTGTGTGGACATGAATGGTTTGAAATTTTGATCATTATCTATAAGTAGTATAGTGAAAGGTCAAAAGTTAATAATTTCATTTTAATTGGAATAGGAGTAAGTTTGATCATGGTTTAAATCTAGAATGTTTGTATTAGATCAACCTAATCTTAGTTTGAGTACTAAGATCAGTGAGGGGTTGATTGAGGGGAAGAAATTATGTTATTAGTGGTAAATTGTATTGGAAAACTACTGAGAGTGAATGTTATTCATTTTAGAGATTTTCCGAATATGTTATTTACTCATGAGAAATAATTTTTTTTTTAGTTGAGTTACAAGATTCTTAGTGATATATGTGAGTTACATATGTGGATTCTGGAAGAATCTACCAGATAAAAATGTGTTTATGTACTGGGTCATAGTGAGATTAATCACATATGTGAACGATTAATCTACTGTGTAATCCTGGTTACTAGGTTTATTTGGTGCAATTAACCTAGTCGGTGAACATAAACATATGATCAAGTATTGTTGAGACAAATACTTGTAGAGTTAACGGATCTTTCTGTAGAAGATTTATGAGTTAACTTATAAATGATTTGGATAAGGATCTAAATGTGGTGTTATACTAGTATAATTAAGATTTGCATTTGGACATTTGAGATTTCTAAATCATTGGCAATTAACTTGAGTAGTTGATTACTTTGGGATGAAGTTTATTGGTAAAACAATCAGTGTGATGAGGTTTCACCAAAAATTGATGGTTTTAAATCATATTGCTTGTAAGACGCGTGATTAGTGAATTATCAGGATTTATCAGTTAAAATTATCAGGATTTGTTAGTTAAAATTACGTACATTGGACATACAGTATTCTTGGTATAGAGTATTCATTAATTAAGGAATAGACTCAGCTCATTAGTGATTGTATCCCAGAGAGCTCTATTGGATAATGAATCATAATGAATCCGAGAATAATAATTGAATTGATATTCAACAGGAGTTTAGGCATTGACAATCATCTTCAAATGATAATGACAATCATTTGAAGATGATTGTCATTATCATTTTGGTATGCTTTCAAACTTTATTACCAATGGCTTATAGAACTTGAATATCTAGCAATTTTGTCAGAGAATCCAGTTTTGCAAATATTTCTAAAATCCAATATTTTTCTGTGGAAAAGATTCTAGGATGATTCTTACTTTTCATGAGTTATGTTGGACATATACTCCAGTATCCTTAAATTATTAAGTATAGATTTGGATTTCAGAGAATTATGATTGACGAATCATACGAATATGAATATTTATGATTGATGGATCATAAATATATACTTAATTGTTGTTAGAGGATTATAAGAAATTTTGATGATTCTTAAGTGTGATGAGTAATTTTTGATCTATCAATTGAGTTAGGAGTTCAGAACAGTGTTTTGAATTTCTTTACTCCAATATTTTATTGAGAGCCTATGGATCTCACAAACATTCTCACAAGATAAATTTTTTACTTGTGGAGAATTTAATTTAATCTAGTGGATGCTATTCTGCTATAGTTTATGGTCTGCAAATGCTTGAGTAGTTCTTTTGATTAGATCTCCAATTATCATAGGGGACAGACAAATCTATTAAGATGAATGGATGTTATTTTCTTGCATTTGATGCTAGAAACAAGGGGCATTTAACTCACGAGAAGTATTTAGGATACTCAGAGTTGAGTTTTAATCATTTTATGTCTTAATGATTCTCCTAGAGATTCTAATCGAATGAATTATCATATCTTAGAATTGGATTCTAAGGATATTTGTACCTGAAAGCTTTATGAATTGTCTACCAGAGTTTAGCTGTACAATAGTTGAGAGCAACGTAATTCATGCGTGAGTGTTTTTATGTCATTTCTAGTAGAGCTGATTGAAGAATTTTAAGTAGTTGGGTTATGTATAAAAATTCTAGTATTGACGTCCAATAATTAATGTTGTGTGCTTTGCATGCCAGTGAAACAATGATTTAGTGACTATGGGAATCAAATTGGTCGTTTTTATTGTTATCTATGAAATGAATTTAATTAGGTGAAATGACCTTATTAAGGATTTCAGTCAGTATTGATGTGGTCACTATATTTTCAGTAAAGTTAAGAATAGACATATTATTTGTTAACTAAATAAAGTTATTTTTTGAATGTAGATAAATCAAAATGACTGAATAAACCACAAACTATGATGTACCTTTGTACATGCAAATTTGCTAGCAATTGAGTACTACACTCTCAAACAATTATTAGACCACATACTAGAGTTAATTCTTCGTAGTCAACCTATCTCTAGACAGCCTTGTAGGTTTTCTCAAAAAGAGGAGATAGAGGTTACATATCAAATAGAAAACTATCTAAGGATGGGACATATCCAACCCAATAAATCGCTCATGTTATTTTGAAAGCAAAAAAGGATGGAGGTTTTCAGATGTGTGTGGAACAAATTAACTATTAATACCAATCATCCATTACATAGAATAGATGACCTATAGATCATATAGATGTACTAGCTTGTAGGCTAGCCCATAAATTCTTAAATCAGAATAAATGAATAACCAATCAATCATTAACTCTAATAATCTCCCAACATTGATGGAGGTGATGGGACATTTTTCATCAAGGGCAAATGGAAGAGAGAATATAACGGAGCCATGAAGCAAACATCATGGCCAAAGTCAAGGGAAGAATGTGTACCTTTTTCACATGGTAATAAGAAAGACAAGTCTTATGTCAAATGCTTCCCTTATGGGAAGCATAATTATTATGGAAGGGAATGCTTCAAGAAAGTTGAAAATATCAAGGGAGCTTCTGCTTAGGGTCACTCACTATCAATCCAAAGCATTATATTTCAAAATATTTCAAAAGTGTGAGAAGGACAAGATAGGTAGATTCTAGCCATAGATTGAGGTCCATTGTCTAGCGCACTATGGAATGATATGAATCACGCCCTACCAACAGATCATGTGTTGTCCTATAGATCTTACAACGTGGGTGATCAGTGTCTACATTCACTTTGTATCTCATCGTTGTGAGACAACATTTTTACTTCTTGAATATTATCATAGCAATATTAGCTTGTAGGGCGTCGTGTGGTATGATGAAGCACACTATGTAGTGGAGTGAAGAATGTGAAAGAGATGAAGATGACAAAGGAGAAGGAGAGAGAGCACAAGTGTTGTGGAGAAGTTGATACATTAACACTCCATTTACAGGTTTCTAAGGTGGGAAATAGGGTTTGCTACCCATCGTTAGATTATACTACCGTTAGATGTCATGATCATATCGTTCTATGTATAGCTTGTGGAACAAGTCTTCCCAAAACCCAAGAAGGCCCTTTAAGTAAGAATGTATTTAGTTTGCAAAAAGATTTTTTCAACGTGGCTTACCGGAAAACTAATAACAAAGTCATCCTAAGCGATTGTTTGCAAAAACAAATTGAAAGAGGTATAACAAAGCGTTAAATGCATTGACCAGAGTTCATATGAGAGAGAGAGAGAGAGAGAGAGAGAGAGAGAGAGAGAGAGAGAGAGAGAGAGAGAGAGAGAGAGAGAGAGAGAGAGAGAGAGAGAGAGAGAGAGAGAGAGAGAGAGAGAGAGAGAGAGAGAGAGAGAGAGAGAGAGAGAGAGAGAGAGAGAGAGAGAGAGAGAGAGAGAACTAGCAATAGGAACAAGAGTAGGGCTAGTTTCTCTATGAGGATATGTCCCCTGCTTTATTTGTGCATGTGCCCAGGCAAGCATACAATATTTCAATACATGCAAGTCATTACTATTGATACTCTACACCATGCCAATAGTCGTCCTAACCCATGCAATAGCTCCACATTTCATTAGATGTGTGATTGGGTCCTCAGAAGGTTATTTATTACATTTTTGGCCTAGTATGGAATAACAAGATGCAACTAATGATCTTCTGTACTAGAGTATTGGTTATCCAAGTCTAGGATTATACCAAATCTCATATACAAACATGAATACATGTACCATTTAAATCATTCAAATGGGATGAGAGAATGCCTAAGTATAATCTTGACTCCAATACCAATGACGAAGGACCTAAGTGCGTGGAAGTTACAATGTCATCCTATAATGAGAAATATAGCCTTTGAGGTGAATAATTAAAATGATGTAGATGATATACTGTCTCATGTTCTAGATGCGAATTTAGAGGAATATGACAAGCCTATGATATTAACAAAATTTTATACAAGGTAGATGAGGTTCTTTATCTCTGTCTTTGGATCTAGATAATTAACAAAGCCATCAAGGTCCATATCAATAGGTAGTTTTAAAATGAGATCCACATCTCTTATTGACCTATGGAATTCCTTGTATGTCTAGAAGAGATAAAGGAAGATATTTTTGTTTGTCTATTAGGATTGGAATAGATAATGAATATCCATATGACATAATAGAGTATGGAAAGTTGAGTTAATGGTTGGAAGTTTACTTACCCCTGATTTTTCCTTTTGAATAAAGATCACATTGATCTTTCTATTTGTGTCAAAGTGACAAAAATCAAGTTGTAAAGGAGTGCAAATTCTGAGAAGAACAAATCTTAAGGGCTGAGAGAGAGAGAGAGAGAGAGAGAGAGAGAGAGAGAGAGAGAGAGAGAGAGAGAGAGAGAGAGAGAGAGAGAGAGAGAGAGAGAGAGAGAGAGAGAGAGAGAGAACTAGCAATAGGAACAAGAGTAGGGCTAGTTTCTCTATGAGGATATGTCCCCTGCTTTATTTGTGCATGTGCCCATGCAAGCATACAATATTTCAATACATGCAAGTCATTACTATTGATACTCTACACCATGCCAATAGTCGTCCTAACCCATGCAATAGCTCCACATTTCATTAGATGTGTGATTGGGTCCTCAGAAGGTTATTTATTACATTTTTGGCCTAGTATGGAATAACAAGATGCAACTAATAATCTTCTGTACTGGAGTACTGGTTATCCAAGTCTAGGATTATACCAAATCTCATATACAAACATGAATACATGTACCATTTAAATCATTCAAATGGGATGAGAGAATGCCTAAGTATAATCTTGACTCCAATATCGATGACGAAGGATTTAAGTGCGTGGAAGTTACAATGTCATCCTAGAATGAGAAATATAGCCTTTGAGGTGAATAATTAAAATGATGTAGATGATATACTGTCTCATGTTCTAGATGCGAATTTAGAGGAATATGACAAGCCTATGATATTAACAAAATTTTATACAAGGTAGATGAAGTTCTTTATCTTTGTCTTTGGATCTAGATAATTAACAAAGCCATCAAGGTCCATATCAATAGGTAGTTTTAAAATGAGATCCACATCTCTTATTGACCTATGGAATTCCTTGTATGTCTAGAAGAGATAAAGGAAGATATTTTTGTTTGTCTATTAGGATTGGAATAGATAACGAATATCCATATGACATAATAGAGTATGGAAAGTTGAGTTACTGGTTGGAAGTTTACTTACCTCTGATTTTTCCTTTTGAATAAAGATCACATTGATCTTTCTATTTGTGTCAAAGTGAAGGGAGCTTCTGCTTAGAGTCACTCACTATATATTATCAATCCAAAGCATTTTATTTCAAAATATTACAAAAGTATGAGAAGGAAAAGAGTAGGAGTGACATGTATAGATTTTTCATTTTTTTTCTCTCTCTTCTATGAAATGCTTAGGATGAAAACAAAGACAATAGGATCATCCACATTGCATGTTTGACGAATTTGAGTATGTGATGTGTGAGCAAGGTGCATTATTAAGGTCATGTAACAAATTAGAAAGTTAATCTCTAGCTACAAACTTGTGATGATTTTGCATCATATTTATCATTCAGTGACTAATAATAAAGGCCCATTGAATTGCATTTCTTTTCCTTGCAATAAAGGGTCAAAGATAGTTAAGGACTCTCTATCTTTGATATAATGTATTTTTTGAAGAGGCTCAAATTATGCAAAAAGCATCTAGTCCATAAAAACAGCTAAACCAGGGCATAAGCACTTCATAAAGATTTCATGATGCTTTGACTTCCATAACACTTGCCATTTCAAGTAACATTGATCTTCTTTTACATTAAGGGAATGGTATTTTCCACTCATCTCTCCATAATCTTAAAATGAAAAATAATAATATGATGATAGGGTGACCCATCGAAAGGTCATGAAGGGACCCATTCTCCCATACATTAATAAGTATATGTTTTTGTTGATTTCAAAAACTTTTATTGAGCACACTCCCTTTGCAAAGAAGCTGAAGTAGAGGCCAAGAAACCGTAGCATTTGTGAGCAATGATATCGGACACATGGCATCATTCGATTGGTTAAGAACGGGTAGATTCTGAGCCATACTACGCGCTTGCAACCAATTTCATCTAGACCGTCCATCTCCAAATGCTATGTCATGTATCTTTCATCCGATGGTGCTCTACAGCCTTGCAGCTAGATTCGCTGCTTGGCGGCTCATCTTACTACATGTTGTACTCCACCTCATGAACTATACACATATCTCAAGGCTATTTGGCATGGTAGTTAATGGTGGAGAACTCCAAGCAAATACATATATATATACACACACACATAAGAGACTCGAGAGAGCGAAGGTGTGTCTCAAGATTAGATTGATGTGGTGGATGAAGTAAGGAGATGGAAGAAGTTGGAGTAGCAATAGAGAGCAGCTGGGAGGTGATAGGGGGATCGCTAGACGATTGCATCCGCTTGCAGTGGAGCAATGGCAATGAGAACGATAGTTTTGTCCTTGACAACGACGATGCATCTTCATCACCTCTTATTCTTGTGCCTTCAGACGATTCGGGGCCGTGTGAAATAACAGGTGCCTTTTTCTATCTCGCCTTAACATAGCTCACTTGTTATTGTGCTTGCTGCGCATGAGCTTTAGAAGACCTGAGTTGCAAAGCGCAGAAGAAACAGTGTGAGCAAATATGTATTTCCTTGCACTCATGTTGAAAATTAGGCTTTTTGTGTCTAAGGTCAGTTTAGGTTTTTAGACGATCCACTTCAATTGCACTATATGATGAAACCACCCCTTATCTGCATAGATTCGTTTCAAGACGTAAATGAGAACCTTTACCTCGAGATTTGCCAACATATTGGCAGAGCAAACTGTGTGCCTAACGTAAGAAAAGTGTATTGCTGAATTAAGCAGGCCTTTGAGGAAGCTCTAATAGCTTGGCTTTTTGGCTAAAAGTTCTTAGAAATCAACCCCAATTTGACAAGGCAAAGATAAATCATCTTCAATTTCTGAGGCCTTTCATCATCAGTCTGAGTGGATGGGGATCTATCCATGTACCTGAAACTGGATTCACCATTATCTTTAAAAAGGTGTCTTTTATCATTTGAGAGAGAGAGAGAGAGAGAGAGGCTCTCCACATGCACTTTAAGGGGAGCTCATCCAAGATGACATCTTGACATTGGAATTTGGAGTAGATGACCTATTGTTCTGGGAGGTGTGATAATGCACATTTGGGAGCTCCTAGCACATCCCAGAATTGGTCCATGCCTAAAATGCATGTGGGCAGCAAAACATAGGTGTCGGGGCAGTTTATGGGGGCAATCTGGGATGTCCTTGTTGCATTTGGAGAGAGAGAGAGAGAGAGAGAGAGAGAGAGAGAGAGAGAGAGAGAGAGAGAGAGAGAGAGAGAGAGAGAATGTATGAATGTATGTTGTGATAGACAAAACAAGATTCTCTCGTTTTGATTCGTCCGTTCAAAATTAGGGTTCCATAAGCATTGCTAATTATGGTTTTGAATTATATTGACCATTGACTTATCTTGACCATAAGTGAAATATTGCTAATTATGGTTTTGGCTAGGTGTCAATTGCATGCATGAAGTATTGCCATATGGTTTTGGCTAGGTGTCAATTGCATGATTTCATGCTCTTGGAAACTTCTATTTCCAATCGTGGGAGAGAGGCTTGGAATCAAAAGAGGGTTTTCAAAGGAGAGAATTTGTTAATATGAAACAGGTTCATGCTAGGAATTTTAGGGCGATGATGCAAAAACTCCAGAGAGAGAGAGAGAGAGAGAGAGAGAGAGAGAGAGAGAGAGAGAGAGAGAGAAAGCTTTATTAACGTCTTTTCCATGCCGAAAGGCGTATAAGACGAAACCAGTACATTAGATAAGATGGAAACAAGACGGATCAGTGCCGTCGAAACAGACTAACTAAAGACAAATCAACTAAGAAGAGAGCGATATGGCATTTACATGTACCATTCGAGCTGTTGAATTTTAGCTGAAGTAGCGATTTGGGAAGAAGTTTCACTTTTGAGATCTGCAACTTTATTCTTGAGTGTTTCAATAGAAGAGTCTAGCTTCTGAAGGTGCGATTGCATAGCAAGAAGCAGAGAGTCGTGGGAAGCAAGTTGCTCTTTGTGATTGTTGAGGTATTCAAATAGACGGAGTTGATCTTCACGAAGAAGACGAACTAGGGTAAATGTGGGGAGAGAAGCAGGTTCTTCTGGAGTGTTTGGAGTCAAGGGAAGAGCTACAATGAATCCATTGTCGGGACTAGGATTTGATTGAGAGATAGGAACTGCAACGGGCATTGGAAGTGAGGCTGAAGCAATGCTGGAAATAGAAGATGGATCAGCATTAAGGGGACCTTTGCGACGAGGCATTTTACAAATCTGAGGGAAAGGCAAGCAGGATATGCACCATCAGCGATGGACAGAAGCAATGGGAGACCTTAGGTGATGCTGCAAAAACTGGTGGAGGGCAAGCAGCATCCGCGATGGAGGGCGCCAACGGCAGCGCGGTGGAGGCCAGTAGTGGCAGCGATGGAGGGCGCCAACAAGTGGAACGCAATGGAGCTAGGCCATCGCTGCAGAGAGAGAGAGAGAGAGAGAGAGAGAGAGAGAGAGAGAGAGAGAGAGAGAGAGAGAGAGAGAGAGAGAGAGAGAGAGAGAGAGATGAAGTGAAACAAAACAAAATAAGTTTTAATATTCACTAGAGACTCATCATGATACAGTCGATAATAATGAATGCCAAAAAAGAGGAAACTTCTGATTCCAATCTGGATGAAGTGATTTTTTCTCAACTTCATGTGCATGTGATGTTTGCCAATTATTTTGGATAGTTGAAAATGTGTAACAAAATTTTAAGAGTTGACTACCAATGGTTGTGTTATGGGTTATCATGTGCAGTTAAGTTTCAGGACAGACTTTGCCTTGTACAACACCTCTCTGTACTGAGTACTGCTCGAACATGTGAAATTTACAGCCAGAATGAGATCAACGGTGATGCTGATTATGTCTGTACTTTGCGAGGTGATGTTCCAAAAAGTGGAAATACGTTTTCTATTGTGGAAACTTCATCTAATAAGCTTGCTACAACTGTAGTGGCTTCATCTCATGGCCATCTTGAGATCAATGCAAGCACAAGTAACAATTTCATGGAAGAAGGAAATGAGCTGCAAGATGGAGCTAAGAGCATCGTTCCTCTTGACAAGGACTTTTATGATTCAAGGCAATTCGTTCTTGATGATAATAGGAACGACTCTTTAAGTTCTAGTTTAGCAACCATGATGGCGAGAAAGTCCTTGCCTTTGGACGATGGAGAAGCAGAATGTCTTTCTAGAAGCACCGTTGAATCCACATTTGATGAAGAAACTCAAAATTCAACAGGTGAAAGTGAGAAGAAAGGCATTGTTGACCATTTTGTAAAGGCAGACTGTTCTACAGATGCTTTTGAATGTTCAGAAAGCCACAGTGTCTCACAGACTCATCTTGCAGCTATTTTTTACTATGAGGCAAAAATGCACGCCAACAATGGTGTTCCCTGGGCAGCTTTGAAAGTCAGAATGCTCTCCTTATCTGATAAATCTTGTGTTAAAGTTGCAAATATCACAATTCATGCTAAGGCAGGTCCTGTTTTCCCCACAATTTTGGAACCTTCTGACTCCTTTTTGCATTCACAGCAACGTGATCAAAGTATTGGCCCGTCTTTGCTGGCTATGCTGGTTCCTGGCATGCTAAAAACTGTTCAGGGTTTGCCAGATGTACGAAATGGCCGTGACTCACAGGTGGGGACACGATTGCAGGAGAGCAATTTTACTTCTGGAATTGTTCAAGGTCCTTCACAGCCTTCAATGCACACATTCATGTCTATAATGGGGCAAAGGAATACTGAAGGACCTCGTGAATTGACTGATGTGTGGGCCTGTTCTGCTTCATTTTCTCAGCAAGGTTCAAGTTTGTGTACCAAAGTGCCTAGAATTTTGGGTTCAGAAAATGTTGCAGAAGAATCTTCTGAAACTCCTGAAATAGAAGATGATTCTATAGGGTTTACTGCAGAAGCCCATAAACAGTATCAGAATTCTGTTCTATCTGTAAACAAAAGGCCAGACTTTGAAAAAGGACTAGAACCAAAGGATGTGCAAAGGGCAGTGACAAGGCATGCTTATGATGATATGATGTGTCCTGGAGAAAGACGTAAAGAATCTCCTACATTACCATCACCAGAAATAAACCTTTCCAAACTTGAAGCTCAAGTTGAAGCTGCAATGAATGGTTTCAAAGAAGAGCTTGTTGCTCGTCTAGACAGACTAGAGACTATGTGCCTAAGGATTGAATCTTATTTGCAATCTGCATTTCAGTCTTTTGACAATAGACTCCAGGTCTTGGAGGCACCGAGTCAAAGAATGATGCATAGTGAATCACATTGTTCACAGTTACCCGTTTGTCATTTAAATGCAAGTAGTGATGCATTAATGAGGACCCAAAAGACAGAGGCCTTTGACAAGTTAGTAGGACTTTGTTCACCCTCTTTGTCTCATATGTTGGATGTGCATGCTCTCAATTCATCTGTTACACCTCACACTTGTTTACAGCCTATTTGTAGTGGTTCCCACTCTTCTCCCTTGACACAAGAATATTCTCTTCCATCATCAACTTCTTGTTCAAGCTCTAATTCAACCTCCTTGGCTGAGATGCCATCATTTACCTGTATTGATCCTGTCCAACTTCACTCTTCAACATTTGGCTCCAAGTTAGACACTTCCTGTCCAAATGCAGTAGCTTCAGATGATCTTCCATTTGATATGAATGCCAGAACAGAACTATCTGATCTGGAAGCTACCCTATCTCATTTATCGCCGTCCATTGACTCATCAGTTGAAATCCCAGGGCACGGAAAGACTACTGTTTCTGAGAACAAAGAGGGATATAATTTTGCTCCCTCAGATTCACTGGCTATTGTACAGCCAAAGGTGCTATCGTTAGATGAGGCATTGTTATCTGCGCTGTCAGCATTTTCTGCTTCAAATTTACATGCTAGTGTTCCAGACTCAGTGAATGGGTCTTCTGAAGTGTTGGCAGAGTGCATAGAAAGTGAGGCTTTTTCAAGTAAAGAGACTGCATCCTGTGACGGCGATGACAATGGGACATCCTATGTTTCGTTCAAGAGTGCTAACTCTGAGGTTTCTGAAGATGGTTGCCAAACAATGGAAGTAACAGATCATTTATCATGTAAGGGATTGCTCAAAGAGCTGGAAGATACTATTTCTAAAAATTTGGTTTTTGAGGAAGTGCAAGCTTCAAAGTCAGAAGAGGTTTCTGAGATGCAAAATGAAGCAGTTGTGGCTATTTCTCAAAGCTCCTCATCTTTGGAAATGGAGAAAGTTGCTAGTAGTGAGAATGTTGCTGATTTTGGTAGGGACACAGTCTTGAACTCCAGCATTGAATGTGTACCATTTGTTTGTGATCCTGGTATTGGCTTTAAGACTGGGGGCAAAGACCTAATTTCTGCAGAAATATGTGAACAGGATGCCCAATGCTCTGACACCACCATGCTAATTGACAAAATTTCATGTGTGGCGAGTCATTCTGATGATATGCCAGAGGACATGATTGATCTAATTTCATGGAATGACCAAACATCAGCTGATTCAGAAGGAGGTCTACTGATAAGCTTGAAGGAGATCACAATGACTTACTTGGACTTTGGAGAGGCCATTAATACATGTGACACATTGAATGGCCAAACATCAGCTGATTCAGAAGGAGGTTTAGCGATAAGCTTGAAGGAGATCACAATGACTGACTTGGACTTTGGAGAGGCTATTAACATGTGTGACAATAAAACTTGTGTGGTATCTGAAAGTATAAGACAGGATGTTGACTCTACTATGCATATTCGGGGAGCTTCAAATGTCCTACAATCAGAGATAGCAGCTTCTTTAAGTGACTCAATAACAGGTAGGGATGCTGGAAAAGATACAGACAGCTTGGAGGTTGTCCTTTCGAATCTCAAACCTGCACCTTCTGTGAATCAAATCGATAACATCACAGGACACATTCTCGATGATTTTTTTGCATGCAATACTACCAGGTCGATGGACATCAGGGAGAGAGCAGCACATTAGACTTCCAATCTCTATTGCTTCAAGATGCCAGAAAAGAGGTTGATTTCGGCATTCATAGCAGTCTTACGACCTCATAAGCACTTTCTTCTGAACAGAATGGCTGTGCATAGCAGCTCTTGGAAGCATCATTTTAATGACATTTTGGAGTTCCTGGACACTTAAGAGCAAATTGTTTCTGATTACAGAATCCAGATGCGATCTAAGTGATGTCTGTTAATATTCCCTTGTCTGTTCTTTGGATGTTCTGAGATCAGATATGATACTTCCAATCTTTTGTATTTTTTCCCATATTGTTTGCTCTAATCATTACAACATCACATTTTCAATGTCTAATACAGAATGTGTAACTATGCATACTTTGTTCTATCCCAACACATTGTTTCTTAAGGACTGCAACCATTGGTTTTGAAGAACTATAAGTCACTGTCCTTATTTGACAAAGGACATGATGGCTTATCTGCATCCTAACTTGTTGAAGCTTTAGAGGGCATGGTTTGTGAATTGTTGTCCTCATTACCAGGCTGTTGTAAGAAAAGTTATCCAGTTTCAAGCCTAGAACAAGTTGGCCTTACAAAGCTACAAGAGATCGATGATATCATGTATTATTAAAGATGCTGATTTCTCTTTCAAAAATTTCATGCCTATTGGTTGCAACTAAGAGAGAGCTTGAACTGTGCACAAAACTAGAAGTCTCTTTAACTACTTTCTAGATATTATAAGTAATTGACCATCACATTTCATTAGGATTAATCTGCTAATGCTTTGGTTGAGTGGGCACTTCCTCTATTTTGGCATTCTCTCATTCCATTTGATGCAATTGTTCTTTAAGTTGATACTTTTTATATGGTCTTTGCGCCATTTTGAGGAATTATGGGTCTGCCTTTGACAAACAAAGCTTTTTCAATCGATGTAACATTGTCACTCTGTATAAGCGTAGTTGAGATTGAACAGTATATAATGTTGTTCTAAGTAACTTTTGTTTGATTGAAGATGCTCTTATTTTTTATTGTTGCTTCAAGGATTATAATGTAAGGCTACTTACTATCCTTTTAATGATCATTACAAGGTCAGTCACTGTTAATGACAAGCTCCAGACTAAGTGTTGCTCGACATTGTCTACAACAAAGGCTTTATGAGGAATGATTTGGGTTTATCCAGGGGCAGAGCATTTTTATGGCATTCAGCACATGACCATGACTATTGACGAGGCAATAAGCTCTTCTTGTTTTTTGACAAGTTATTTCAGAATCAATTTTTTTTTTCGTTGTTGGGAGACCATTGATATCTGAGGTATGTCTTGCAACTGATTTAGGCTTTGTTTTTTGTTTTTGATGCTCTTAGTGTATGTTGTGGGGTTTGACAAAGGGTGTCCTTTTATCTCCTTTCTCATATGGTATTGCCACCCCGGCTATGTTCAAAATATGATTACACGATACTTAAGGGGAATTTAGAGTTAGTAGGAATTGTTGAGCTTACACATCAACTTTTTGCAAATGATTCAATGATGTCCATGTGTCTCCTTTGAGATTGTATAAACTCATTTGCCATCATGGATAAATTAATTTTGTGATTTACTTCTTCAAGGATTAATTAAGAAAAGTGAGATGCTTTGTTATTTTTTATGGTGATGCACCAATTCACATGTAGGATTATTAATGTTTTTGGGTGTTGCATACTATCATATTACAAACTTCAGAGTGTTACTATTTAACTCTTAGACTATTTCTTGAGACAAGTTTCTCTTGATTATGGAGGAATCTTATAAAAAGTTATCAAATGGGATTCTTCTTTTTTTGTGTTAATCACTAGTCAGCCTAAAGTACTATTTCTCATTGATGTTAGTTTCTATTCATCTATCTACCTTGGAGCTAAAATCATTCATACAAAATTGTCAAGTATATGTTAAAGAAAGGAAAATGGCATGACAAGGCCTTTTTGTTTTTTAAGGCAGATTGGATACTGATCCTAAACTTAAGGTTTGATCTTGTGTTTGTGAAAAAGAATTACGTGTAGAAATTGTTCTCTTTCTTAAATTGGGAATTCATGTTAATTTAAAAATAGGCCTAGTGTCTTCATAAGTTGTCTTGCGGTGTTTTAGCTTGGATGATTGGTTTTATTGAACGTCCTCATGCAAGTGAGGTGGGCTAGCATGCAATTGTTAAAATGTATGGACATGCTTAAATGTGGTTTGGTGATGATGAGAATTTGATCATGTTCTTTTCTACCATCATTCACTAGACAATGCTATCTTGACATCTCTTATGCCATTAAGATCATTTCCTTTGAGAATAATATCATCAACATGCAAAACCAAAATAATGATCTTGCCAACATTACATTTGAATACAATGAAGGCTCATAAGAGCTTATTACAAAACCAATAGAGTAGAGATAGTTATGCAACCTAGAGTAGCAAGAGATAGGTGCTTGCTTGAGTCCAGAAAGACTCTTCTTCAAGAAGCAAACTTTGTCTTCATCTCCTTCCTTGATAAAGTCCTTGGGTTGCAACATGTAGATATCTTCTTCCAAGAATCCATTTAGGAAAGCATTAGTCACGTCAAGTTGGAAAAGCTCCCATTTGAAAGAAGTAGCAAGACAAATGATCAATCTTAGCAACAGGGGCAAAAGTTTCATCATAATCTATCCCTTTAGTTTGCAAGAAACCTTTTGCTACAAGCCTTGCCTTGTACTTATTAATGGATCCATCTTTATTGTACTTCAATCTAAATATTCACTTACAAGAAAGTGGTTTCTTACCATGTGGAAGATTTACAAGCTCTCAAGTTTGATTTTCCATTTATGCATCAAACTCAAATTGCATAGCATCTTTTCAAGATTGTCACTTAATAGCATCTTCAAGCCAAGATGGTTCTTCAAGCATAGTAATCAAGAAAGTGTAGGAAGTGATAGGATGAGAATCTTCCCTTTGCTTGCCCTTCTCAATGTAGGTGAGTCTTGATGGCTCGGCCTTGTGCCTTGTAGATCTTCTTGGCCTTCTTGAAAATTGAGATAGATCCTCAAAGTCTTCATCATCTTGAAGCTCCTCCTCGGCCTTTGCAAGATCTTTGACAACATGAGAGTTAGATGAGCTCTCATTCACATTGGCATTGTGAGATTCATCAAAGAGAACATCTCTACTTTAACTTTCTTAGAGATAGGATGATAAATCCTTATCCCTTGCTACATTCACTATAGCCAACAAGAATGCCTTTAAATGAAGTAGCATCTTCTTTCTTCTTTACTTCTAAAGGAATGTGGACATAACAAATACATCCGAAAACTTTCAAATATTTTAGATTTGACTTTTTGCCAGACAAAGCTCCAAAGGGTGTGATTCCACCAATGGCACTATTAGGAAGCCTATTACATAAATAATTGGCACAAGTAATGGCTTCTTCCCAAAATGAAATAGGTAGAGAGGCATCTAATCTTTATGCTTTAGCACATTCACATAAAGATCTATTCTTTCTCTCGGCCACACCATTTTGTTGGGGGGTGTAAGTACATGTGAACTCCCTCTTAATGCCATTAGCCTCACAAAGATCTCTCATGCTATTGGAGATGTACTCTCCTCCATTATCACATCTTAACACTTTGATGCAAGCATTAAGTTGCTTTTCCACAAGAGATTTGAACTTTACAAACGAATCATACACTAAGCTTTCTTACACAAGAGATATATCCATGTGTATCTTGAACAATCATCTATGAAGGTTACATACATAGAAGCTCCACCATTAGATACATGTGAAAATGAGTGTACATTCGAGTGTATAAGATCAAGAGGAGAGGAAGATCTATTCATAGATCTCTTGAATGATTGCTTATGTGTCTTGGATAGACCACAAGCTTCACAAAGCTTGCCACACTTGGATATGGATTTGGGAAGCCTAAGTGCTAGCTCCTTGGAAATCATGGACTCCATAGCTTGATAGTTAGGATGGCCTAACCTTTTCTGCCACAACTCCACTTGAGAAAGATCCTTCTTTGCCATGCTCACACTTCCAATGACAACATTAGCATTGAACTTGAATAATCTTCCTTGCTTAATGCCATTAGCAATGCACTTATCATTCTTCATTATGGAACAAATACCATGCTTGAAGTGTACATCTAACTATTATCCATGAGTTGTCCAACACTCAACAAATTCTTTTTGATGGATGGTACATAAAGAACATTATCAAGATCTATTCTTTTTGAAGATCCAAGACATAATGGAATAGATCATATGCCATCTATCTTACACTCTTGATCACTTGCAGTGAATTTGAACTTTTTAGAATCATTATATGAGAGTAAGATAGAGAATTAGTTCCTTTGATGAGACATGTGGGAGCTAGCCCCACTATCAATCCACCATAAGTTCTTGCTTGATGTTGGTGTTGTAGATGCCATAAAAAATGAGTTGCATTCATCCTCCTCCTCCTCAACCACTAGGTTGCCTTGCTTGTCCTTCTCTTGAGCATTCTTCTAGGCTTGAAGCACTTGGAATCAATTTTTTTTTTCCACAAAAGAAATATTTGAGATTTGATTTGTCCTTCTTGCGCATTTGGAGCAGAAATTGGCCTTCTCATCACCACCTTGCAAGGACATTGATCCCATCCTTGTTGTAAGATGTAGCATCCTACTCTCCTTGGCCACAAGCAAATTATGGAGCTTGTTAGTAGTAGGTAAATAGTCTTGGATGGCAAAATTTTGGAGCTAGTGGTGACCACCAATACTTGTGTAACCGGATTGATGGACGTAGCAAATGTTGTCCCATCCATTGTCTCTAAAGTCACTGCCCCTTGCCATAGGATGTCGGCGATGCGATAAGGACCTTCACCCTTGAACTTTAGATTTTCTTTGATGGCCTTTGTCTTGTACATGAGGACCAAATCTCTTTTTTTTAGATCTTTCTTGTGAAGACAACAATCATATCAAGCCTGGTGATGTCCTTTTTCTACAGCAAGAGCATGGACTACTAACAAGCGTGTTTCACACAATTGTGTAGCATTTCGTGATGAAGGTAGAGCAATCTTGTATCATTCAATCATTGTACTGTGGCAATATACGAAGAGATGGAATGAGAAATTCCACCGGCATGGCTGCATCTTGGCCATACACCAATTGGAATGGCGTTTGTTTGGTGCTACCTTTGTATGCAATTCTGAAAGCCCATAGAGTAGCGTGTAATAAGCTCAAAATGGGCCCTTTGTAAAGATATTTTTGTTGACTTCCCGCCTTTTTCTCTTTCAAATAGACCAATAATATTCATCCATGTGTAAAGTACTGTTATAGTGATTGATGACCTGAAAAATTTTAATCTTTTTCGTCTAGAGTTTTGTGTTTTTGAAATTTGCATCAGGCAATGAAAAACCTTTTTATTTAATAATAGTTGTTGCTCGTATGTCTTTTTGTCGCTACCCACAGAGAATAGTTCTATGGTTAAATTGTGTCGAGTTGCAAGGGTTCATATCCTGATTAGCTATAACTTTTGATCAGTACATCAAAATGTGAAACTGAGTGAATCATAAGAAAGAGGACGTCGAGAGCTTTCCAACGCATACATATTGTCATAGTTCTGCCCAAAAACAAGAAAGTTATAGCTGTTTAAAAAATGGGATATCTAATCAGAGCGCCCGAGTACATTTGCAACTTTGCAAATGTACTCAGGCGCTCTGATTAGATATCTCATTTTTCTAACAACTATAACTTTCTTGTTTCTAGGCAGAACTATGACAATGTGGTATGCGTTTGAAAGGTCTCGACATCCTCTTTCTTATGGTGTACTCACTTTTGCATTTTGATGCATCTATCAAAAGTTATAGCTAATCAGGATTGAGATATCTAGTTAGCGCGTCCGAGTACATTTGGTACTTTACAAATGTACTTGGGTGCGCTGATTAGATATCCCATTTTTCTAACAGCTATAACTTTCTTATCTCTGGACAGAATTATGACAATATGGTATGCGTTGGAAAGCTCTGGACATCCTCTTTCTTATGGTGTACTTGTTTCACATTTTGATATACTGAATGAGATTATAGCTAATAATGATGGTGAATGACAATATAGGTTAAATGGCGGGCAACATCGAAAATACAAAAAAAAAATGTTGTCGGATAGTCTTCCCTCTCCATGTTATCTCTCTCTCTAAAGTCAAACTTGCTTAAAGGGCCCATATTGAGCCCATATTTTCTCTAATACATGACAGGATATAACGGCTCATAGTTCGGCTTCATTGCTCTGCATGCCCTCTAATATACATCACATTGTTTGATATATGCCTCAATATCCTTGTGCATTGTTGGCCACCAGTGGCCGGATTGTAGGATCTTGCATACTATTACATCCACTGCAAAGTGTCCACCTCCCATTGCTTCATGCAAAAGGGACATGATCTGACTTGTTTCATGAGGCGAGATACATTGTCGAATGATATTATTTGTCCCTCGTTGATACAGTTGGCCAGAAATCAGGCATTTCTCTAGGTTCAATGATGTTTGAAATTTGTGGCATTGTATAAGCACTTTGTCTAAGTGAGATAAGTAGTGTTCATCATTATATCTGTGCATGCAAAGATCATCTAGGAAGATCTAGGAACTTCTGTAAATAGTCTTTGAATGCCTTTTGCATGACACGCTGGAAAGAGCTAGGGGCATTACAAAGACTGAATGGCATAACCTTGTAGGCATATGTACCCCATTCAGTAGCAAATGTTGTCTTGTATTGATCCTGAGCTCCAATCTTCACTTGGTTGTAGCCCTTGAAGCCATCCAAAAAACTGTAGGTTTCTGCTCCGACTACTCGATCCATGACGCTTTGTGTGAATGGTAAGGGGAAGTGGTCCTTCCATGTCACAGCGTTAAGTGCCTTCAGATTGACACAGATCTGCATTTTGCCATTCTTCTTAGGAACAATGACTATGGGTGATACCCATTCTATGTGCTCGATTTCATAGATGAAATCGGCATCGAGCAACTCTTGCTTGATCAGCTTGGTGTAGTTCGGGTTGCGACGATAGTATCGGCTCACCTTTGGCGTTGATCCTTCGACCAAAGGTATGGTGTGTTAGACTACAGATGATCGAATTCATTTTAAATCTTTGTAAGACCATGCAAAGCAATCTTTATACTCCATCATTAGTTGCTACAGCTTGGTGAATTGTGAGAGCGTGAGTTGTGCTAACACATGATCAATTTTGTCTTCTTTGTCTGGCTATGCTAGATTCATACTTTGGTACGAAGTTGTCTTAAGGCATGCTCCCGAGAGGAGACAACATACCAAGAGCTCATGTAAGAAATGTGGCCACCTTAGAGAAATAGCAATCATGCGCATTAATAATCCATCAAGAAAAGCTCTCACGAGCTTTGAATGTGCATAATAGGAAGGGTAAAGTATCATTCCCAAGAAAATAACTAGGTAGAATAGTAAAACAAGTCAATTTCAGGGTATCTATCGATTTCTCCATCGTATTTTCATATGTATTAAGAAATGGAACAAAGCCAGTGTGAAAAAATACATTAGTTATGATATCTATCGATCCAAAACACATTAGTGGATCAACAAGATCTTGGGCCAAATTGGTTGCACATCTATAAATAGCTAGAAGATAGAAATCACTAATTTATGCATGCTAGAACTTAGAAATGCACAAATATTTGACCATAAACACTTAGATGTGACTTAGTATTGTCCCACATTAGCAGTAAAGTACCGTACTTCACATGTGTGGATCCGAGATCTACCGAAAAATCAACATTCTACACAGAAAACTAAGATATCATGAGAGAAACACATGAGATAGACATAGAAACACAAGAGATGAATTCTCCGCAAAGAAGAAAACTGTGATGATTATTTCTCCATGCAGATATAACTATTTATAACTTCCAAAATTTTATTTGGCCACTTGCCCCAAACTTGACCTAATTTGGAAATTCTAGATACTTCATTAAAAACCTAGAAAATCTATTCTAGATGCAATGTACCAAAATTAGCCAATTAGAATGGATCCAAATCCAATCTCATCTACTTATCTACTTGCCAAACATAGTAAAACCACTATTTAGGCCCTTATTGACAAATATGAAACTATCTCTAAGTTGAGATTTCAAGTTGGCCTCCAAAATTGCCAATAAACCAACAAAACTAGTTGACAATTTTTTACACTCTCTCTTCAAATAGTTTTACCACACAACTTTGATCCATCTTAAGAATGATCTCCATCCTAAGTATAGACCTCCTTTCTATGGTTTTATAGTAACTTCCATAATTGATATAGAGAATAGTGTCCAAATTGGATGTTTCACTATTTCTTACATCAATTTTACACATCAAGATGTAAGTAGAACATGAAAAACCAAATAGAATGTAAATGCAATGATTCCTCCATGCTTCAAACTTTGAACTCTATGGAAAATAATAGTAACCAAACAATAAGGTAAATTAATTGGACATACACGAACGCATACTTCACAAGCAATACATTTGTCGAATTCGAAGTGAATACGTCCGCGAAATCGCTCTGATGGAACTGAGTTTTTGTAAGGATATTGAATGGTAATGGGTAAACGATTCATGTGATCCAGGGTCACCATGAAACCCTGACCAATGTATTTTGCGGCTTGTATTGCTTGTTGACCATAGATTTGGAGTCCCCTGACCATAGAAAACATATTAAATATCCTCGAATGAATTATTTGGTTTGTGTCCTTCAACTTACAAATTGAATCAATTTGTACATTTATAAGAGTTTATTTTAATGAATATTTCATAGTAGAAAAAGTTGAAAAGAAGCTGATAGTTATTATCCAACGCTTGCATGTCTCCTCCATTTTTGTCTTTCCTTGATATGTCTTCACCATGAAAATCAATGAATGAGCCTCCATCTCCATCTTGCCATAAGATATCTTCAACACTTGATGACTTGATCATGAATGAGTAATATAATGAGCCTCTAATAGCTTTATTTCCATTAGCAAAACCAGCAAAGAATTCTAGTACAATTCCAACAACAAAATATTGTGAGACAATGTAGCTAGTTTCACCATATCTTGTCAATTTGCACACATTCACATGAAATAGCTCAAACATGAGATATAACAAGTAAAGAAAACTTGAACAACACTTCTTTGCTGCTCCTTGAGTCTTCAATAACCTGCAAAAATAGATCCAAAGTATCTTTGCCACTTGACTTCCCTTTGATGCTCTTGACTAGCTCCAAATTGCCACCTTTCCTTTTGTGTCGTTGAAGCTCTTTGAGATCAAACTCTTGATCTTCCACTTGACCATCAAAGCCATTGAACAAAACTTTTTTTTTCCAGATTCATTACTTGCATCCATTCCTTGAAAACCATCATCCACTTGCTGAAGAAACTTAATGTTTCTACCATCAAAGCTATTGTATTTTTTCTTATGTTTTTTGAACTGCTACATTTTTTATTTAACCAAGTTTCGCACAGTTTGCACTTTTTTGCATTTTTCCGAAAAAGCCGACACATGGCCGAAATACGACTTAGAACATATTTCAAAAGACCTTTGGGTTTTTCACAGTCTTCGCATTTTTTTTGCAAAGCCAAACTGCATCGCAAAGGGCATAAAGCCGAACCGCACCACAAAGTCAATGAATGTGATTCACTACGATATCAGTCAACGTTTGCGATCCAGATGGCAACGAACCGCCCCTAGCACCCGTTGTGGTTTGTTTGCGATAACTTGCCAAGCCCTTACGCTCCAAACGAAGTTCACGACCGTAGGGGTACAACAAAGAAACGATTGCGATTATCATGCAACTGACATTAGAGAAACTTAGAGCCTGAAGAGGGCTTTTGAAAAAGATGTTTTTTTATTTTTATTTTTTATTTTCGTTGCCATGTGGACCAATTGAAACTTTGAAATTGGGGTTCTACGTAATGTAGAATTTTTCAAATATATATAAAATAAAAACTTTCTAAATATATTGTTGTTTCGTTGGGTAGCATGTGAAAATGCTATTGGTTGATGAGGCCTGCCCTTCCAGCTCATCACTACCTGAAGAGACCCAAAAATATTGAAAATGAATATGATAGATGGTCGAAATGAGAAAATCGATGTACCATTAATGTATATGCATTGTCAAATCATGGTTAACAGGGTTAACTAGAGTTAAATATTCGCGGTGCCAAATAGATCAGTGTTTCAAATTTATGCCAACACATATTTTCAGATTCATGGCTTTTTGTCTACGCATATTTTCAGATTCATAGTTCAGTGTTTCAGATTTATACATGCATATTACGAATGGCGCCATCAAGGAAGCCGTGCTCCTCAATCGACTCTGTGCTTCTATTCAATGAGAAAGATGATAATGGATTATGGGTGCCAAGAAAATATTTAAAAAGCTCTTGGATTTTGATGCATCCATCATCACAAGGAGCATTTTGGAAAAGCAAAAGGTCAAAACTATCATTTCGATCTTATTCAAAGGCCTAAATTTTGGATTTTAAAACATAATGAGGAGAAAAATCTATTTCTGAAATTCTAGTCCAACATGTATATATGCCTTCAGAGATAAATGTGCAAGGATTCAACCGTCAGGATCACAAAAAAAGCAACTGTGAGTATTGATATTTTTGATACTTAGATTTTTGTCATTCATAAATATCTAATAGTAAACTTGCCAATCTGATCATTACCTTCTTGCAGATTTATATCCATCCAACATGGGAGCCCAGTGGATCTCAAGCAGGTGTGTTAGATGTTATTCACATGCTGCAATATCGAGGTAGAAATGCAAAAGATCTAGCTAATAGTGGGATTTTTTTTTATGAATCAATGTACATTCCTAATACAAAAGGTGATTTTGGACAAATAGTCCCAATTCCATTACCTAGTTTTGAAGGTGATGAATTGATTGCACCAGATGCTGTAGTTTCAGATTCATTTTGTTGCAAGATATATAATAACGTAAAAAATTTATTAAAGATAAGCACGGGATAAAAAATGGTCAGATTGAGTTGGTTTATTTCCTTGAATATATTTGTGGATTTTTTTTCAAGTGTCAATGTACACAAAACCCCAATGATGTTTGTATACAAAAATTTATCAGATAGTTTATTATCTGAATTTATGAATGAAGGCTGGGACAAAAGATCAGATGGAGAAACAGAATGTAGAATTAAAATGTCTTCCATGTGCTTCCGTTATCAAATTGAAAAACAAATGTTGAGCTTATGCTTCCATTGTCAAAGATGAAAAAAAATAAAGGTAAATGGGTGCCACTCGATCAAGACTTGGAAGCCAGTGGAATTCAAAACGAAAAAATATTGAAATTATATACAATGATGTCGTTTTGACATTGTTGAGGTAGAAGAAAATTGGAGTCTAAATTACATCAGGCGGGAACTATTGCTCTTACAAGATGATGTACTTTCAGACTTCAGATTCATTTTTAATGGTAAACTCATAAGTAACTATGAACACTCGATTTTTAATGAATAGTTTCAATCAAAATTTTCTAATACAATCTTTGTACTAATTGTAACTCACTTTGTATTAGTTTTATGCAGGTACGTAAAAGACATGAGCTTGAGATCAGAGATATTGGCGAAACAATCCAACTTATGAAAGAACACTGAGATTCACTATCAGTAAATACATGCCAATCATCATGTCTTTTTATCAATATAAAAAATCGCATTCCAATATGACACTACGGACACAACCTGATTGTAAGAATCTATATTGATATCAATAAAAATCTCATAAACGGATTGTTTACATGTAAAATCACTGTATCTTTTTTTTTTTTATGTATCTCTATGTACAAATGGATCTCTATTTAGTAAATTTTTCTATATTTTCAGTATCAGTATTAGGAACTAATAAGGGAAGAGTTCTCTCTTCTCGTCTTTCTCTATTTTGGGAAGAACTTCTATGCCTTTTAAAACAAAAGACCTCTCTGCTATAATATCGCCTTCCTCTGTATTGGGAAGGACTTCTACTCTTTTTTGTGGCATATATATTAATATCTGCATCCTAAGCAACCTGATAGGCTGTTAAGGTAGAAGCAGCTTGCTTTTGAGGTCCCTCGATTTCAGGTGCAACGCTTACACCATTATGTACATAGATTCTGATCAACTCCTACCGAAAATGTATATACATTGTCAGGAGTATATAGCTCAAGAGTGAACTGTCATCACAAAACACGTGAATCAGCAAATTACAAACAATGATAGTAAAGAAATATGAATCAGAATGAAAGGAACTACAAATGAACAAAATATTACCTTTTCAATATCTACATCCACTTGTAAATTATACCACTCAAAAAATAGCTTTGTATTATACAAGATGAATCATGCACAACTGAAAGCGTCCCTTTGTTTTACACACTATATATATTGAACGAAAATTACTAATATTATAACAAAAAATTTATTTATGCTATGATGATAGATTTAAATTAAAAAAAAAAGATACATGCATATCGGAGATAAATTGAATATACCTTGAGAGATTCAATGGTTATCTCTCCAATTGAGGTTGCCGTTGTCGATATTTTTCGAACGACATCATGAAGTAGAGAATCAAATTCTCTGTGTATTAGCAACTGAGTTTACTTTTACACATAGAAAATTTGATACTCCCTCCTTATTTATCTTTACAGAAAGAATGTTCAGGCTCCAATGCCGACTGCAACAATCAAAATACAAATATCGATAAATCCTTACTTATTTAAGCAATGCCAACTGCAACAATCCAAATTAAAGCAACTTAGTTATTCTCATATGGAATCAAATAAAATTTTGCCACTGGACTACATTCGATGAGATATACAACCTTATCAAAATCGGCTTCTTTTGCCTTCATCGCTCCCAAAAAAAATGGACTAACAACAAAAACCACACCATGAGAATCGGAACTAAGACTACGCTGCAAAAAGCATCCTCCGACTTCTACTATTACGTCTGTAATCTGTGATGTTTTATCTTTCAGCTCGGCACAAAATTTGGGACCTAATCTAAAGCTTCTATGTGAATCTGAAAGAAAAAAATCAAAATAATTGCCGAGAAGGTCAATTGTATTAGCTAAGTAAGTCTCGTACTGATTATAATGGTCAGAATTAAAATAAACTTGCGTAGGATCGTATGGAATTCTGACAAAAAGATTATGTATAGGAGTAGAAAGAGAAGTAGATACAATATTTACGGATTTTTCGGTTATTTTGTCGAGCTCCTCTTAGGTAATCATCACTTTTGATGAAGAATCCTTCTGAGGAGCTGGACGAATAACACGAGGAGGAGAGGGTGATTCTCAACTTGAATCAGATTCTCCAACATTTGATTCAGAGCTCAGGACGATGCGGGGTCTCTTGGCAGAGATAACTCTAGGAGGAAGAGAAGCAATTCGCCTTCAAGATCCAGCTTTCTTGGGGACAGGCTGCTTCATTTTTCTCCTAGAGGTGGTCGACAAGTTTGTTCCATCCCGAGGCAGGTTTCTGGAGGTGCTGGCGTTATCCACATGCATACCAGAATAACGGTCCTGAAGTCTTTTGAGAATGATGAAATTTTTGGCATGATGGTGACACGCTTACCATGCACAGCTAAAAGATAGGTATCCTCAAAAAACTGGAACAAAAAACCTTTTGTAGCACCCTGTAAGACCTGCATGGCTGTCACGACAAAATGAACATTTAGCCCAAGTGACCGAGTGACATTCCTGACAGATCAGCTGAAAAAAGCTCTAGGAATCAAGAGTTCAGTTGGTCTCTGAAATTTTCTAATCTCCCTCATTCAGACCTGCTTTCTGCCATGTCTATGGCCAATACCAGGGGGAACACGGGCATGGGATGGCTATATAGTAGTTATGGCATGGCCACTAGATTTTGTTCTAACCATCATTCTTAGAATCAAAAAAAGTAAATTAGAAAAAAAAAAAGTTTGGACCCAAGCGCAGGAAATGAAAACAAAAAAATTTGCGATCGGAAGGCGCTTGAGATTGATACGAGAACTGAATATCGATTTTGACTGCAAGATAGATAGAGAATATGTGCAGAAAAGAGATCCGCGTTCGAAAGTGATATTGGAATCACAACGATATCGATCTCGAGTGCGCGGTGAGAAGACGGAGTATTTTGCGAAGAGAGAGCGCGCTTGAGAGCGATATTGGAAGTGAAAACCGAAAATTCTAAGGAAAAAAATAAAACTTTCGAGGGTGTACATACAGGAAATTTCTGCATGTGTGAAAAAAATGCTTGATGACACATGTCAACATCTAACTGGTCCACGTGGAATGTCCGTATTGACAATGATAAAGGCCACATGGGTCGAGACACGTACACGAATCATATTTGGACATGTGTCATTCTACACGTGATAGATGTCAAAACAATCATTGTCTGTACAACAGAATATTAATGATGAATCATGCGTCAACACGTGTCCTTTTGGAACTCCTCTACATGTGCAAATTTTTTCTATAAATAGGTCATTTTCGACCTTAATTTTCACGCAAATTTTTTGATTTCTTATCAGGATATCGACTTCAAGTGCGCCCTTTCCATTGTTTACGCTCCGTTGACTTGTGCCTGGAACTGATACTGCCTGGTCCGATATCGCATTCAAGTGCGTCTTACATCTCATTTATTTTTTGATCTTTGTACATGTGCTCGGATCTGATACCCGACTTCCTTATATCTCTTTCGAGTGCACATTGCCTTGAGGTTCTTGTCTGACCTCCATTTTGCGCCTGAGAGCAATATTCGAAATTTTACATCTGTATTTTTTGTTCAAAATGTCTAATTTCGATTCTAGTTTGTTTTTTTTCATTAATTTGGTATTAATGATAATTTAGAGTATTTCAAATTTCTTTTTTCTCCTTTTCTTTTTATTCTTCCTTCTATTACTGAGGGTCCTAGTGTGGAAGCATTTTTTGAGATTTATCTCAGATTTAAGTCTCTGCTCAGTACTCTCTTATTTAAATCTCAAAATAAGGACATGATTCATTATCAGGACCTGGTGGCACTCGACAAATATACCTATAAAGCTAAGCTTGACAGAATGTTCACCAAGTTACATTATGATTTCAAGTCTGTAGACGAGTGCCCAATTCACAATAAAAAATGTAGATTTGTTAATTTTCAATCTGCATTGGTTTTTTTTTTCTTTTGTTAAATATTTCTGACGATTTGGAAGCTAGCTCTTCCACTTCTGAAGCCGCTTCTTCCAGTGGTACAAAGTCTGAAAAGTTGAAGATTGTAGATATAGATACTTTTTTTATTGATACGAACGTTAGTTTAGATGACTATACAAATTTTGATCCTGCATGAAACAGGACATCGTTTATTGGCCCTAAAACTCCCAATGATAAATCTCTTATGATAAATCTCTTATCACATTGCCTACTTATAATATAGATAATAATTCTTTTTTGACATTATCAGATATATCGGATCTTTTTTATTTCATTGAAGCTGAGACCCTTTGCATTTTGAACAAAGAGCTTGATGAATTTTTAGATATAATTGATTTGGATGCCGATGATCTTCTCTTTGGTGTTGACGATGTACATAATGATGAGCTTTATTCAGGGAAAGATTGCTTAAAAATGGTTGTAGAGGAAATGCGCAAAAAGAAGATGATCTACCTCGCACTTAAAATTTTAGGATATGGACCAATGAATTCCATGCTCAAATAATCTCATTTTGCATTGTATGCTGCTTACGTTGATCTGAGTAAGCATGAAAACTATGAGCTGTTGGATCCATACAAAAGAAAAAACTTGTTACATGATTCTAAGTTGCAGCTTTCATTAGAGAAAGTATCAGAAGCAGAGTAGATATTGCTGAATTGTACTTTGTAAAAAATTTCACTTAATATACAAAATTTTATTGGGTGTCTACTGCCTATTGGCTTGTATAAATTTGCATGTTTTTAGAGATTTTATATAATCCGTCGATTTTGTATTATAACGAATTTGGATTCTTCTGTAAAACCATTGGAAAAGTTGCAGTATATAGCTGTTCTTTGTGCTAGTCTCGCCATGTTGTGTACTTTTATGAAATGCCGCTCTTGCTTGCCAATGAGATTTTTCCATTCCTTGCGATGACCATATGCTAAGACTTCCATTATTTCTTGCAAAGAATGTCGAATGATGTTGTAATATGCATTAGAGGAGTTTTGAGCTCCAAAAAGACCCTTTAAGAATTCGTGCAAGATGTAGTTTACATTATTAAAATATTATAGCACTAATACATTTGACTTCCCATAACTTTTTAATCGTAGCTCAAAAGTATGTCATCTAAGATATCATTGGAAAGCCCTTGTCGAGCGCTTTCCAATGCACCAAAATTCGCTAAATTTGGACTTACTACTAAAAAGTTATGCCATTTTTAGTGTGGAATCAAAATGTGGACTCAAAAGTTACATTACGTAGATTTCAAATTTGAGTGTTTTGATTGGTCCATGTATAAGAGAAAATTGAGAAAAAATATAAAAAGTATCTTTACAAAGGATTTTTTTTGGATTTAGAACTCCTCTAATGGTGCTGCATGTCATAAAAACATAATCTAAATCAGTACCAAAAGTATCTAATTTAATTGCACATGTTTGTCTATAGTAGAATAACATCAAAATCTTAGCATATAATGTGTTATATGATCAACACCCCATGCATTTCGAACTGCATCCACAAATTCACTGGTTGTTTTCTGTATCATTTGTACATCAGTATTAGAAAATTTATTTTTTTTCAAGTATTTCGCCATGTTGTCTAATTTTTTCCAAACTTCTACCGTGTATACGAGTAGAACCTTCTTCTTCGAAATCTTGAGTTGTTGCAATAATCTCTTTCCAAACCGAGTATTGAATCTTGTATTGTTTGCCAAAATAATTTCATAAAAATCTTCGAGCTTTGGATCCTCCAATGCTCGGCTTGTATGGAATATTTCCTGTTTTATCTGATAGCTTGTCATCTTTTTTTATTTTAATGTGGCCTTTATGTAAGCCTGCTTTGGACAACACATCCTCTAATATGGAAATAACTTCCTTTGCAGATGCCTCTGGCTCGGAATTCCATGCAAACAAGATGTGTAGATATATTATTTTCTCTATAATATGCACCTTCGCATGCAATGTATAGATATGAACATTCTAAAGAGGAATCGATAGTACAGGTTTCCAATTAGAATCTTCTTGATCTCTTGATATTCATGTACTCCTTGTCATGTCTTTTGTTGTCTTCATGTTGTACAAACAAGGGTGTTTAGAGTTAGCGCCATGGGATACATTGAACATACATTTTATTGTCTTCAGATCTTCTGCTAAATGCCATTCAATGTTGAAAGTGCCAATTCCAAGAATATTGAGTGGAACTCTCTCCATGTGATTTTTTATGGTGGCAGGATATGACGTTCAATTAAATATCCATGAGAGAATGTCATGGTCTTCTTTCATCACCTATAAGAGAATACAGAAACGTGATTAGCCTCATAATATTAACACAGAGAAGATTTTTCAAATGAAAATGAAAATGTCAGTAGAAATTAGGACACTCATAGTATTCACAACAGTATAATAAGCAAATCAACAGAAAGCTGAAATAAATAAATAACAAAACTAGTGATTATGAATGAATCAAAAAGTTCAAGCAATATTCAATACCAAACAAGCTATAACCTACTTGAATGCACGGATTCGTCTTTTTCTATGACCTCGTCTGGATGATAGATCATATATATCCTTGTTTACCAGTCTTTTTCTCTTGTTGCTTCGGACCTTTCTGTTGAGCACATCCAGAGCATCAAATTCTCATAGTAACCCAAAAGGCCATTTTTACCATGACACATATAGATTATTAACTGACTCACCGAATGAAAATTCGGATGTTGCAATGAACATGGATCAATAGGATACAATATTCCCAATGACCATAAATCTACATGCTTTAGCTTTTCCTCCCTGTATCGGACCATATTAGAAGTCGACAATTTGGCTTGCTTTGAATTTCTTGTCCTGAGTAGAGCATATTTAGGTGACAGATCCACATGAAGATGATAAAGCTTTGTCATCAGTACAGTAGTATAGTAACAAACAACACAATTAAATAACAAAGCTGGAGATGGTGCTAACGACTCTACTGGAGATAGAGATGGCGCTAAAGTACTTGTTTTTGACCATGGAGATAGAGATGGCATAGGCTTTGTTTCAAAAATGTCACTCCTAATTCAAATTTTTGAGTGTTCCCAACTATTGGGAGGGAATATTCAGCATTTTAAAAATTATATTTTAACTATGGCTAAGCACCAGTGAAGTTTGATGTGACGAAACTAAGGTGCATTCATTTACATGGAAAGTAGTGTAGGCAGATGCGTAAAGAAGTTAGAAAATGATATTATAACTACTTTATAGTTATTTTTCTCTCTCCTACATGACATTTCTTATTTGGGCCCATATTTTCTCTAATGGAAAGCGAAGTATCTACATGATCTCAACAAATGGATGTACAACGATAGGTTACATGGACTACTACGACACGCATCCGGAAGCTATTAAGATTAAGACTAATGTTGTTCTTTTAATCCTGTAGCTTAAACTAATCATCTCTTTAGTTCTTCTATATATAGAATCAATGAGAATAATGATGTGACACAGTTAGTTAGATGCTTGATTTGAATTGGTGAGTGATAGTCATGCAGTAGCAGACACACCTCATCACACAATTAGATATCGAATTAGCAGAGCTAGTTTTCTATTAGAGAGAATATCTCTCTTGCGTCGATGCACTAATCTGAAAAATAAACGACATTGAGAAATTGTTGTTGTAAACTTGTTTATGAAAAATAGAGTTGCGACATTTTGCCTATGATGTATAATATATGTGAATGATTTTGATGCTTGCTTATAGTAGAGATACTTCCACTATTATTAACATTATCTACTGTTCATAATCTTCAAAACAGATTTGTAGTGTCAGTCTGTTGTTTGGAAGATGATTGATTGTAATATGAAGCGGGAGCTCCGACTGCACAAATCGACTCCATTTGAGCATATCGACTACACCTCAACAATGGTATCAGGGCCCTAAGGTTCTCAAAGCCAAGTTACACAAACAATGGCTTCTATCAATAGCATTTTTTCAAAGATATGCACAATCCTAGAGACAAACATGTCAAATTTTTTGGCCTAAAAAGTAAAGACTTCCCTCATCTCGAGAGGAGAAGCACTATGGCTCTGCGTGGACGTCACCAACGAGATTTTCACCACCACAGGCAAAGAATTTTGAGAATGGAAAGAGAAGAATGACAAGGTTATGGTCATCATATCTTCTTTCATTGAAGATAGAATCACCTTTTATCATGCTACAATGTCTTATGCAAGAGAGATGTGGGATGCACACATCACAAGATTTCAAACTAAGTCACGAAATTAGATTATGCATCTGGAAGATTAGGTTGCTTATCTAAGATGGAAAGACAAAGATCTAATGATCTTCATTAGAAAGATGAAGAACCTATTCATGTCACTACTACACAATGCTGGAACAGAACACACGGTCTCACAAGAGAAGCAGCTCACAAACCTGTTGTGCTCCCTTCCAAGATCATTCCAGACGGCCGAGAACACTTTGACGACAAGCACGAGTCTGATCAGCCGAAAAGAAGCCTCAACCTAAGAGGGAGTCAAGCCAAAATGGAGATCAAAACCAGCAACAAGATGGGGATCAAGAAGGAAAATCAAAAGGTAGGAGCAAGAACAAATAACAAAGTGGTGAGAAGAAGACTTGCGTCGAATGCAGACATGACGGTCGCACTGTGGATAAATGTTGGCTGAATCAAAAGATTGAATGTGTACATTGTCACAAGAAGGAACATGTTGCCATGGATTGTTATTAGAATCCAAGGAACAAGAAGGCAGAAGAAATGAATGAGATCTCAAATAGCTCATCATATGTGGAGGAGCCATAATCCTCACAGATGGGTGAAGAACGAGCCAATCGCAATCCCTCCGTCTATTTACGTATAGATGTATGTACTACATCTCAGGCTGATATTTAAGATGTTGTTCTTGACTCAGGTGCTATCTCACATTTTGTGACAACAAGACAAATGATAGCTGACTTTCGACAAACCGCGACTCCTCCAGATACATCACTCTGGGAGACAAATCACGACACGAAGTGAGCGGGACTGGAGTGCTATGGTTGAATACCAACGACAAAGATAGAAGGCTAGATGATGTCTTGTATGTGCCTACATTATAGAACGACTTACTATCTGTTGCAAGGATAGCAGATGCAGACATGCATGTGACATTCACGAATGAAGCATGCAATGTGATTGACACCAACACCAGTACCCTCACCACACAAGGCAGACAGAAAGGCAACATGTATCATCTGAAGGTATGCCTACCTACAGAACAAGCACATCAGATCCATGAGTCCATGGACATTCTATGGCATAGGAGACTATGTCATTTGAATATGTTGGTGTTGTATCAAGCAAGCCAATACGGCGTATTCACATGGCTTAGCATCAAAGATGCAACCAAAGTCAAACGTCCTACGATGCGTGCCACAAAGGCAAGATGTCTCATACACCCTACATGAAGGACTCCTTCAGAGCGACAGAGCTCCTAGAGTTGATACATTTGGATATCTATGGATCGTTTGATGTGGTTTCTATAGGAGACTCAAGATACTACATCACCTTCATCGATGATTTCAATAAGTTTGATATCGTTTACTTCATCCACAACAAATTAGCAGCTCTTGACAAATTTACAGAATTTGTAGACTGGGCTGATAAGTGGACAAAGAAGAAAGTCAAGCAAATACGAATCGATAGAAGTGGAAAATACGTCTCCAACCAATTTGCTAATTTCTGCAAAAGTCGCGACATCCTTCACATGAAGACTGCAGTGTATACACCACAACACTGTCTTCCCTCTCCTTGAATGCTAGAAAGCCTCCTCTATGAAATCACCTCCAAAACTCGCTTAGAAATCAATGCTTGGAGCAAGCAAAACTTGCTATCTTGGTAATGTTAATTGAATTCAACTTTGCCTCTGGTTTTAGACACCTAAACACCTGTAAATGAAGTAACAGAACACCAATCTCCAATGTATTTGACTCACTTTGAGTTCTAGAATCAATACTAGATGCTAAGATCCAATCTACACAAGATTTAGATCAAAAATTGTGATCAAATTGAATGAAAACCAAAGATTTGGCTCATTTCAGCCTTTAGGCTCTGATACCATGTAAAAATTACAGCAAATGAGGATCCTAAAACACTTGAGATGATGAGGGAAACAATAGATTATGATTTCATAAGATTAGCACAAGTTGAACCATCAAAATCCATCAAAAATCTATGCTTGAACCTCACTAAATGGCCCAAATCCTTGAAGAAGGCTTCACACGTGTGAAAGTACGGCCTCCCACAGTCTGAGTACTGTACACCAGACCTACATTCAATCCTATACTCAGTAATCACAAGTACTCAAACACTTATGAACATAGAGAGCAATTGCACCATTATGAGAGAAAAAACATGAAATTGCTTGATTGATTTTGGTGAGATATCATCACCTATATATACATGATCCATCATGGTTTTGGGCAGGTATGAGTAGCCCTAAACTTATCCCTAATGCTAATTTTGGTGGATCTTTCATCCCTACCAAGTTAGGGTTGGAATCTTGGAGATCCCTCAACAATGCAAAAATTACCAAAAATAGCTCCTATTTTTTCTCCCTTGTATCTAAGCATAATTTGGACTCATTCCAAAGGTTCTAACACTTAGGTATACTTGAGAACATCCTTATGAATGGAATCCTATGCTATTTGGCACGTGTGACAAGCCACATCATGACCATCTAACTATTTACAAGTCATATGACCAAAACTAGTCAAGCTAGAATTGTGAATTTTTAACACTCCTCCTCACTATCTAGCTTGGTTCAATCATTGCTTTACTAATCACTCCAAGTGATGATCTGAACTTCATAAAAGGTGTCTTTTGAAGTGGTTTAGTAAGTAGATCAGCTACACATTCATTGCTTGGAACATGCTCCAAAGCAATCTCCTTGGCTTGCACCATTTCTCTCACAAAGTGATGGCATATCTCAATGTGCTTAGATCTTGCATGGAAGATTGGGTTAGATGCAGGGTGTTGGGCTGATATATTGTCATTGTAGATGATTGGTGCCTCCTCTGAATCCATGATCTTTAGCTCCACCAATAATCTCTTGATCCAAAGTACCTCCTTTGTAGTGGTTGTCAAAGCTTTGTACTCGGCCTCGGTTGAAGATAGAGATATAGTTTCTTGCTTTTTTGAAAGCCATGAAACCACACCTTCTCCTATGAAAGTTGAATAGGCACTTGTTGATTTCCTATCCCTCTTGTCCCCTGCAAAATCTGAATCACTAAATGCATGAAGGTTAATCACATCTCCTCTATATAGAATCCCAAAATCCAATGTACCCGAGATGTATCTTAGAATCCTCTTAGCCTTTTTCCAATGGATATTCAATGGCTTTTGCATGGATTGGCTCAACCTACATACACTAAAGCTAAGATCTGGTCTAGTTATAGTGATCCACATTAAGGAACCTATAAGTTGCCTAAACAAAGTGATGTCCATAAAGGATCTTTCATCATCTTCATTTGGCACTTTTACATCTTGCTCCATTGGTGTGTCAATACTTTTGCATACTTCCATCTTAAACTTCTTCAAAAGACTTTGAGCATAATTTACTTGACTTATAAAGATAAAATCAGATCCTCTAAGTACTTCTATGCCTAAGATGAAGTGAAGACACCCTAGATCTACCATCTTGAACTCTAAGGATAGATCTATCTTGATTTTTTCAATACCATCAACACTATTTCCACTAATGATGATGTCATCTACATAAATGAGTAAAAGTACAATACCAACATCATCAAACTTAATGTAAAGAGTGGGATCATATTCACTTTGAACAAAAGAAAGTGAAATAAGATAGCAATGTAGTCTTGAATTCCAAGATCTCGAGGCTTGCTTCAAGCCGTAGATGCTTCTTTGGAGATGGCATACTTTGTTCTCCATTCCATGCTTGATGAACCTTTGTGGCTGCTCCATATAGATATCCTCTTCCAAAAAACCATTCAAGAAAGCATTAGAGACATCCATTTGACATAGAATCCATCCAAAATGTGATGCAAGTGCAATGATTAGACTTATTGTGACCATCTTGGCCACAGGTGCAAAAGTTTCCTCATAGTCTATCCCTCTCTCTTGAGCATAACCTTTTGCAGCTAATCTTGCTTTATGTTTGTTAACACTCCCATTTGCATTTAACTTAAGCTTGAAGACCCACTTGCATCCTATTACATTCCTTTGAGGTCTCTTAACAAGCAACCAAGTTTCATTCTCAATCAAGGCATCATACTCATCCAACATAGCTTTATACCATTCTTTGGAGTTCAATGCATCTTCAACATTAGATGGTTCTTCAAAACTAGATAAAGCATAAGAAGTGGATGAGATACCCTCAACTTGCTGTCCTTTGCCTTGATATGTGAGCCTTGATGGCTCCACTTTTGCCCTTGAAGATCTCCTTGGTGTGATAGGTGGGTTTGGTGCTTGCTCCTCCATGAGCTCCTCCTCAAAACCAAGATCTTGCTCCTTGGCCATCTTCTTCTTGATTGTTGGAGCACTTGAGCCTTCTTCAAGCATATGCATATGATGTTCATCAAAGATGACATCCCTTAAAACAACAAATTTGTTCAAGGATGGGAGATAGACTTTGTAGCCCTTGCTTGAGCTTGCATATCCAAGCATGATCCCTCTTGTGGAAGATGGATCCTCCTTGGTCCTTGTTTCCAATGGCACATGCACATAGCATATACACCCAAAAACTTTCAAGTGATTAAGACTGGGTTTCTTTCCATACAACATCTCATAAGGAGTTTTGCCTTCAATTGCTTTGCAAGACACCCTATTCATCAAGTAGTTTGCACATACAAGAGACTCACCCCAAAAGGATTTGGGCAAACAAGCATCTAATCTTAAAGCCTTAGAACATTCACATAATGTTCTATTCCTTCTTTCAGCAACTCCGTATTGTTGAGGAGTGTAAGGACAAGAAGTCTCTTTCTTGATCCCTTCCTCCTCACAAAAGGCCTTGAACTTATTGGAGATGAATTCTCCACCATTGTCACTTCTAAGAATCTTGATGCTATGATTATGATGCTTTTCCACAAACAACTTGAACTTTACAAAAGTATCAAATACTTGAGACTTGAAGGAAAGCAAGAACACCCAACAACATCTTGAGTAGTCATCAATGAAGGTTAAAAACATGGATGAACCTCCATTAGATTTGGTGCTAGCAATGTGCACATCCGAGTGTATGAGTTCAAGAGGATGAGATGACTTTGTGATGGAGTTAGGAAACACCTTCTTATGTGCCTTGGATAAGGCACAAGCTTCACAAACCTTGTCTTCCTTCCCAATAGACGTTGATAGGCCTAAAGCATACTCCTCCTTGATCATAGCCTCCATGGAACCCGAGTTGACATGTCCAAGTCTTTTGCGCCATAAAGTAAAGGTAGATATCTTGCTCTTCTCGGCCAACATGACAACATTAGTATCCACAAATGCATCCAACTTATAAAGTTTGCCAAGTATAGTGCCCTTAGCCACTATCTTACCCTTCTTCTTGATGAAACATTCATTTGAAGCAAAGTCAACATTGAAACCATTGTCTACCATTTGGCCAACACTTAGTAGATTCTTTGTTATTGTAGGAATGTACAAAACACCTTCTATGTTGATCTTTTTAGAAGATCCTAAGCAAAGGGGAATGCTACCAACTCCTTCAATCTTACAAGCTTCATCATTTGCTGTATAGATAGACTTTATAGGTCCATCATAAGATAAGAGAGAAGAGAAAAACTCCCTTTTACTAGTCATGTGTGAACTAGCACCCGAGTCAATCCACCAAGGATCTTCTCCTTTGAAGCTTGTTGAAGAAAATATGGACATCATGAGAGAGTCCTCATGTAAACTCTCCTCCTCCTCCTCTTTGCTCATGTTGGCTTGGCTTTGATCTTGCTTCCTCTTGAAGCATTCCGAGGCATAATGCCCCATCTTGCTACAATAGTAGCACTTCACCTTTGATTTGTCCTTCTTGACTTTGGTGGTTGATGGAGATGCCTTTGAGGGTCCTTCTTGATCCTCAAGCTTTGTAGACTTCTTGAATGTTGATACTTTGCCTTTGGACTTGCCTTTGCCTTTGGTGAAGAGAGCTTGGTCATCTCCACCTTGGATGGAAAGCCTATCCATCCTCTCTTGCATTTGGCTCCTTCTTGATTCCTCGGCCATGAGTGTGCCTTGGAGTTCTTCAATTATGGGTAGCTTACCCATAATTGCATATCCCTGAACCAAATTGTCAAATTCAAAGCTTAGTCCATTCAATATGAGTTGAACAAGCTCTTCATCCTTGATAGGATCACCTATAAAGGCTAGCTCTTTGTTCAATTCCTTTACTCTTAGGACAAAAGTATGTGCACTCTCTCCTTTCTTTTGATAGCTTCTATAGATTTGATTCTTCAAAGCTAACATTCTAGTTTGGTTCTTGGATTCATAGACCTTTTTCAAAGTCTCCCAAGCATCTTGAGCTGAAGTGCAATCTCCTACCTCTCTTAAGAGTTCATTTGCAACAATCATTTTTATGCAATGTAGTGCAACATTGCACCTCTTGATGTATTTGGCTTTTTCTTGAGGATGAATAGGTTCACCCTCCTTACCATTTACAATTTCCATCAGATCTTGCATGATCATGATGGATTCCATTCTAACTTTCCATATGGAATAGTTAGTTTTGTTGAGCCTTTCATTAGTATCCAAAAGATATGCATTTATAGATGCCATCTAGTCTCCTAATCAAGGACTTGACACAAATGAAGGTTACTTCTATTGATTTGATTGAAGGTCTACCTTATCCCACTTCTTAGGGACCTGAAAAGTTCAGTAATAGACTTCCTATAAAGATCTAAGAATGATCTCTAACAAAATCAAATCATAGAATACTAGAAACAATGCACTTGCCTGATTGAAGTAGACAATACTAGTAGAATTGCCCCTCTTTCTATAAAGAACATTAAAGCTTCCAAATGATCTGATCAAGAGTGAATTTCAGCAACCTAATATACTTCCAAAATCACTTGTAAAAGATCTAAATGGAACTTAATGAGAATGCAACACAATCTACTATCCAATCACAAGCAAAAAATGATCAAAATTGATGAAAAATTGATCTAATTTGGTGCATAAGTCAAGCAATGGTTGGACTGAACCTAAACCACTTTAGGAGGTGCCTACTACACCTTAGAACAGCCTTGAAGAGTCCCCAAAACTCTGATCTTCCCTCCCCTTGAATGCTAGAAAGCCTCCTCTATGAAATCACCTCCAAAACTCGCTTAGAAATCAATGCTTGGAGCAAGCAAAACTTGCTATCTTGGTAATGTGAATTGAATTCAACTTTGCCTCTGGTTTTAGACACCTAAACACCTGCAAATGAAGTCACACAACACCAATATCCAATGTATTTGACTCACTTTGAGTTCTAGAATCAATACTAGATGCTAAGATCCAATCTACACAAAATTTAGATCAAAAATTGTGATCAAATTGAATGAAAACCAAGGATTTAGCTCATTTCAGCCTTTAGGCTCTAATACCATGTAAAAATTACAGCAAATAAGGATCCTAAAACACTTGAAATGATGAGGGAAACAATAGATTATGATTTCATAAGATTAGCACAAGTTGAACCATCAAAATCCATCAAAAATCTATGCTTGAACCTCACTAAATGGCCCAAATCCTTGAAGAAGGTTTCACACGTGTGAAAGTACGGCCTCCCACAGTCTGAGTACTATACACCAGACTTACATTCAATACTATAATCATTAGTAATCACAAGTACTCAAACAATTATGAACATAGAGAGCAATTGCATCATTATGAGAGAAAAAACATAAAATTGCTTGATTGATTTTGGTGAGATATCATCACCTATATATACATGATCCATCATGGTTTTGGGCAGGTATGAGTAGCCCTAAACTTATCCCTAATGCTAATTTTGGTGGATCTTTCATCCCTACCAAGTTAGGGTTGGAATCTTGGAGATCCCTCAACAATGCAAAAATTACCGAAAATAGCTCCTATTTTTTCTCCCTTGTATCTAAGCATAATTTGGACTCATTCCAAAGGTTCTAACACTTAGGTCTACTTGAGAAGATCTTCATGAATGGAATCCTATGCTATTTGGCACGTGTGACAAGCCACATCATGACCATCTAACTATTTACAAGTCATATGACCAAAACTAGTCAAGCTAGAATTGTGAATTTTTAACACTCCTCCTCACTATCTAGCTTGGTTCAATCATTGCTTTACTAATCACTCCAAGTGATGATCTGAACTTCATAAAAGGTGTCTTTTGAAGTGGTTCAATAAGTAGATCAGCTACACATTCATTGCTTGGAACATGCTCCAAAGCAATCTCCTTGGCTTGCACCATTTCTCTCACAAAGTGATGGCATATCTCAATGTGCTTAGATCTTGCATGGAAGATTGGGTTAGATGCAAGGTGTTGGGATGATATATTGTCATTGTAGATGATTGGTTCCTCCTCTGAATCCATGATCTTTAGCTCCACCAATAATCTCTTGATCCAAAGTACCTCCTTTGTAGTGGTTGTCAAAGCTTTGTACTCGGCCTCGGTTGAAGATAGAGATATAGTTTCTTGCTTTTTTGAAAGCCATGAAACCACACCTTCTCCTATGAAAGTTGAATAGGCACTTGTTGATTTCCTATCCCTCTTGTCCCCTGCAAAATCTGAATCACTAAATGCATGAAGGTTAATCACATCTCCTCTATATAGAATCCCAAAATCCAATGTACCCGAGATGTATCTTAGAATCCTCTTAGCCTTTTTCCAATGGATATTCAATGGCTTTTGCATGGATTGGCTCAACCTACATACACTAAAGCTAAGATCTGGTCTAGTTATAGTGATCCACATTAAGGAACCTATAAGTTGCCTAAACAAAGTGATGTCCATAAAGGATCTTTCATCATCTTCATTTGGCACTTTTACATCTTGCTCCATTGGTGTGTCAATACTTTTGCATACTTCCATCTTAAACTTCTTCAAAAGACTTTGAGCATAATCTACTTGACTTATAAAGATAAAATCAGACCCTCTAAGTACTTCTATGCCTAAGATGAAGTGAAGACACCCTAAGATGAAGTCAAGCTAGAATTGTGAATTTTTAACAAACACAATGATGTAGCTGAGAGGAAAAACAGAACTCTCATTGAAGCAAAAAGATGCATGATGACCTATTTGAAGGCATCAAGATCTTTATGGGCTGAAGTAGTAGCTATGGCCGCCTAACTGCAGAACATGATAGACAAATCAAGCATTTCTCACACAACTCAACATGAGGTGTGTGATAGTTTAGACGACGAGTAGCAAGACATACAACCTGTACCTAGAACACCTGCAATGCACAATGGTTTTGTTGTCACTGAGAAGGAAAAAGACAAAGTAGTCACTGATCCTGTGGCATCTCCAAGGAGATTTGCAAGGGAGAGAAGACAGTCTGTTAGATACACACCAAACAGTTCAGCTTCTGCATCAGAGGAGTTTTGTGGATAGGAAGGTGAATCACAAACCTATCAAGAAGCTGTTGAATGTCCAGAAAAGGACAAGTGGATAAAGGCCATGGAAGACAAGATGGATTGCATGAAGAAAAAAAAAGGTCTGAACTCTTGAACTAGTACCAAAAAATAGGAAGACTGTCAAATGTAAATGGATCTACAGGTAGAAATACGGACCAGAAGACAATATATTCAGATACAAAGCCAAGCTAGTTGCAAAAGGTTTTTTGCAGAAGTATGGCATTGACTACACTGACACGTTTTTTTCATAGTCAAACATACCTTTATACGCATATTGTTCACATATGCAACAACCTACGATCTGAACTTCCATTTTGTAGATGAAAAGACAGCTTTCCTATATGGAGATCTCAATGAAAAAGTCTACATGGACCAACCACCAGGTTTTACCTGTGAGTCATTTGCTGACTATGCTTGCAAAACGCACAAAAGCATCTACGGGCTAAAGCAGTCCGCCAGACAGTGGTACAAGAAAAAGGATCACGCACTCTGATCCTTAGGCTTCCAGCCTTTAATGGCTGACTACAACGTCTATGTGAAAGTCATAGATGGTGAAATCATAATCATTGGTGTCTACGTCGATGACACATTGATTCTGTCAAAGAGCAACCTTATTGAACATGTGAAAGAAGATATTTCAAGGCACTTTGAAATATCAGACCTAGGAGAAGCAAAATGCTACCTGGGCTTGCAAATTGACAGAGATCTTGAGAGTGGAAGATTGTATCTACACCAATCAAAATACATCTTGAAAATCATTGATGATTTTCAAATGAAAGATTGCAAGGGAGTAAATACTCCAATGGTAGTACCTGCAGTAGACAAAAGACTATGGTCTTTGTTTTTCTCATGCTGCAAGATTTTAGGTGAAGTCCTAGAGTGACGCAAGCTAGGCATCTCTCAAAGATGACTCCAAGATCATTTTGGGAGGCTGTACCATCGCATCATATGCAGCTGTCATATGGGTCAGCATGAAGCAGACCATAATTATCCAATCATCTTGTAAGGTAGAGTATCTTGTTATAGCCAAGATGGCTAATGAGTTGACATGGCTCAAATAGTTCCTAGAAGGACTAGGAGAGAGCACCAACGTGTCGCTAATTCTATACATGGATAACACTCTGTTATTCATCTGACGAAGGATCCTATGTTTCATTCCAAAGCGAAACACATTGCCATCAAGTATCACTTGATCAGGGATCTAGTTGAAAGAAACGAGTTGAAGACCGTATTCATTTCAATGAAGCAAATGGTGGTCGATATCCTAACAAAGTCTTTAGACAAGACATGTTTGCAAGGCAAAGGGTGAGCTTGGAAATTAGAAAAGTACCTGCTTTGAGAGGGAGATGAAGAAACTTAATGTTTCTACCATCAAGCTATTGTATTTTTTCTTATATTTTTTGAATTGCTGTATTTTTTATTTGACTAAGTTTTGCACTTTTTGCATTTTTCTGAAAAAGCTGACACATGGCTAAAAGATGACTTGGAACATATTTCAAAGGACCTTCAATTTTTTTGCAGTCTTCGTATTTTTTTTGCAAAGCCAAACCGCACCGCAAAGGGCAAAAAGCCGAACTGCACCGGAAAGTCAACAAATGTGGTTCACTATGACATAGCCCAGCACCACACCAGCACCCGTTACAGTCTGTTTGCGGTGGCATAGACTACTATGATGGGCATCAGGCAGAAATGCAAATATTAAATAAAACAAAATCTACATGCAAATGCTAGAATCTACATATCTCTTCTAATAGAATGTAGCATCCACAATCACAAGCAATTTTTGTCTTGACATTCAAGTAAGTGATCTAAGAAATTGTCCATCTACAAGTCTTTTGACCTAAAATGACACTAAGATCACAAAGATCCAAACTCTATACTTGAAACTACGAGATTTGAGCTAGAAACATCCAAATCCACACAGAATTTATGGTGTCCTCAAATCCACCTCTAGATTTTGAAAATCCACCAAATTTGGCCTGAAATCTGATTTGATTCCATGTGAAAAAATACAAATCTAAAACACATTAGTGGATCAACAAGATCTTGGGCCAAATTTGTAGCACATCTAGAAATAGCTAGAAGATAGAAATCACTACTTTATGCATGCTAAAACTTAGAAATACACAAATATTTGATCATAAACACTTAGATATGACTTAGTACTATCCCTGTCCATACAACAACAATAAAGTATAATACTTCACGCATGTGGATCCAAGATCTACCAAGAAATCAACATTCTACACATAGAAAACCAAGATATCAGGTAAGAAACACATAAGATGGACATAGAAACACAAGAGATGAATTCTCCACAAAGAAAAGAAATATGATGATTATTTCTTCATGTAGGTATAGATATTTATAGCTTTCAAAATTTCATTTGGCCACTTACCCCAAACTTGACCTAATTTGGAAACTTCTAGATACTTCACCAAAAACCCAAAAAACCTACTCTAGATGCAATGTACCAAAATTAGCCAATTAGAAAGGGTCCAAATATGACCTCATCCACTTATCTATTTGCCAAAATAGTAAAATCACTATTTAGGTCCTTATTGACAAATATGAAGCTATCGCTAAGTTGAGATTTCAAGTTGGCCTCCAAAAATGCCAATAAACCAACAAAACTAGTTGACAATTTTTCACAGTCAGGGCCAGATAGCCTTTCAAGTACTAGTATTTTTACAAGATATATACAAACAAAACAACAATTATGTTGTGCTTTATCAACCCCATTAATAAAAAGATATGAAGTAATTCAATTGTTGGATTATTCTCCTTCTTACCAATCATCTAATCGGTTTTAATCTTCATCCATTGTTAATCCAATTCTGCGGATTTTCTTGTGTGTTTACACAGTCTGCAGAATTACAAGTGTTTGTACATAGTCTGTAAAATTACACGGAGTTTACGATAGTGTCACATTTTTCGCCTATTAGGTATCTTGTTGAAAAATGCAGTGTCGCCTTTTCGCTTTTTTGCCTGACAGAATTCTCGTGTAAAATTATAGTGTCGCATTTTTCGCTTTTTCAAAAGAGCCTCAAATATTAAAGAAATGACTCTGGTAAAGTGTAAGTGTTGTGCCGGTGTCTCAAAGGGTGCTGGGACTTGAGCGGTTTCTCCAACATGCGCTTAAGTCTAACATTCATCCATCATGCACTTACATAAAAGCCAACTCAGAAACGTAACAAGCTTAACCATTCAGACTTAAGAAAACTGGAATCCCCACGCAAAAAGGTTGTAGTAAGGGTCCTTCCACTTGGACCAGTCCCAAAGGCGAAACCGAAATGGTAATCATCCCCAAGGATCAACTTTATTAGATTTGGAAGAGGTTACATTCATACATAGACTGACCGGTCTCGGGGCCACCAACACATGCTGGGCATTGTGCCTAGCTCGTGCTGGTAGAGGGAGCTGAGACTTGGCGACTGGATTCCTGGCTCTGGTTGAGTTGTCCAAGTTTCTGTCTGTCGGACTCCCCCTATAGTTCTGCTATGATTCGGCGCACCCCCTCTGGTTTGAAACATAGTGCTTTCTGGTAAAGCACGCTTTTTAGGACTTAGTTTTTATTTTGCTGATTAAGCCTGGCAAAATCAGTTTGGCTCCATGACATGGGTCCCGGGAGCCGTCCCGACGGCCGAATCAACTTGCTTTCCTGACTAGGCCATGACTCGAGCTCCAGAGCTAGCTCATGACTTGTGACTACTTGACTGGCTCACCACAGGTCAGAGGCTCAGTCCTTGATGTTCTAACTTGCTCTGGGACCTTAGAGAGTGTCACCCCTTTGAGTCTTACAGGGCACGCTGGGTGCACCTGAGTCAGCTTTACAATATCCTCCCCTCGTTTGAGAAAGCTGATGTAGTCATTAGGGCCAAACTAGAACCTAAGACTCATGGCACGGGCTTAATTCACCGGCCATACTTTAGTCACATATACAAGGGCACGGGCTTGATTCACCGGCCAAAGGAAACCAACTGTAAAGAGAAGTAATGATATTGTGTTTTGCACCCAACACAGGAAAAGTGTGGATCTAGTTCACTTATGTAAAACCTGTGTAAAGCTGCTGCACTTAGACATTAGACTGAAGCTCATTCCTCGATGAGAAATGCGGCTTACTTTATTAACATGAAAGAAAAAGGTACTTACGGCTCCCTGAAGCCTCAGATATGTCGTTTTTGTCGCACATCTAGATGAGTCCCCTAGGACTCTAGATATTTCGTTTGGTCGTCCAGGTTGAGCTCCTTGAGCTGTGCATCGGCACTTAGATTCACCTCTGATGTAGAAGCTGCAGGCAATGTTGGCTCCATTTGACCTCGCGTCAGCTGGTTTGTCACTGTTGGATGTCCTTCGTTAAAGAAGTGAGCTTTCGCTTGGTCACACAAGGTGAGCTCCTTGAGCTCTGCATCGGCACTTGAATTCACCTTTGATGTAGAGACTATAGGCAATGTTGGCTCCATTTGTTCTCATGTCAGCTAGTTTGTCACTATTGGTTGTCCTTCGTTAAAGAGGTGAATGAGATTGGGAGGAATGGTTAGATCAGGTTCATTTGTGTGGTTATTTTCTAGTTGGTCCCCTGGCATAGCTCTGACGACACAAGGCCTCCTACCATTATATAATAACACAAGGTTAACCCCTTTTGCCAAGAAGGCCACCACATGTTCGTTAAACCAGCTTAATCCCAAAATAGCGTCAAAGGCATCCATCTTCAAGATTGTCAACGTTAGTCGATTCTTCCGGGCTCCCAGAGAGATTGGTAAGTTGGTTGCCAGTCTACAAGTGGTCATTGTACCTTTCATGGTCTCCACACAAATAGGAGTAACATTTTCTTCACATTGGATGTCCAATTCCCCTGTCAGTTTTTCTGACAAGTAGTTATGTGACGCCCCCAGGCCTACCATGAAGTAAATGATCCTGCCTTGAATACAGTCTTTCAGGTACAATAACTTGGATCCTCTCGTAGGAGTCGCCATAAGATGTTCACGATACGCCGCAAGTGCCCCTATCTGTTGTAAGGCATTCAAGTCAGACTCCGTCAAATCCGTTTCTGGGTCCTCTTCGTCATCTTGTTCACCATCTTCTTGATCAAATGCCTCTCTCTCCATCCTATCAAATCCTTCAATGGCAGCCATGATTTGCTTATTCAATGGTTTGGGGCATGACCTCCAAGAGTGACCTTGCTGATGACAGTTGAAGCAATGCATGGAACTGCCCACTGTTGGTGAGCTGTTGCTGTGACTAGCTGAAGGTCCAACATTGTTTCTTCTCTGGAACATGTTCCCTCCATTGTTGCCTTGGTTGCCAAACCCTATTTTTGTTGGAAATTTGTTCACGCTACTCAAGGCTTGGTTGCCATTTGGAGCTGAGTCCCCCCTTGAAAAGAAGCTCGGACTTGGTCTGGATCCACTAAATACTCTTGTTGAGGTTGAGGCAGTAGCTGGTGCCAATGTGCTCTCATAATCACAAACCATTTCAGCCGCTCGAATAGTTGAATTGAAATCATGGGGCATGTAGCTGTCTATTGCACACCGGGTCCAAGATTGCATTCCAGACAATAGGTAATGAGTTTTGTCCGCCTCAGACATATCTTCAATAACCCATACACTCTGTCTGAATTTATTGAGGTACTCTTGCAATGACCCTTTCTGTTTGAGCCCCGATAGTTCTGTCCTCAATCTCATGTGTGAATCCTTCGGTATGAACTCCGCTCGTAACGCGGCTTTGAATGCGTCCCATGTCTGAAAATGCATTCCTGCCATCCGGTACCAGTTTGTAGTGTAGCCCTCAAAATATGCTAATGCCAAGTCAGTTCTTTCTTCCTTAGGAGTGTTCATCAGACGAAAGTAATGGTCTATGTGAAACAACCAATCTTCCACAACTCGAATGTCACGCTCTCCTTTGAAAGTAGGTGGTGCTTTCACTTTGGCAGTCTTCCTTGGGCCTCACGTGTTTCGTGCTCATGGTTCTCTTGGTATTTGTGGAGGAGGCGCCACTGCATTCCCCCTAGTTGCTTCCAACTCTTCAAACCTGGCTTCGAGCTGTGTTAGCCCGTCTCTCATTTTTCTAGCAAGGTTAAATTGAGTAAGGTTCATGGTTCGCAAGGATGTTTGCCATTCTTTCCTTTCTGTTTCTCTGTCCTTCTTCACCTTGCTAAGCATAGCCGTCATTGTGCTTGATAAGTATTGCCGCATCTTCACTTCAAAGAGGTCCTATTGCGCCTTTGGCAAGGGTTCGTCTCTTGGTGTAGGTTCAAAAGGGTCACCCATCTCTTCTTGGAGAGGCACCACTGTGGAGTGCATACACTCTTTCTTTCTCGACTTGGCCCTGGTGCCATCTCGATGCATGCGAGAGCTGTATTCTCGAGCCAGCTCTTCTCCATCCGTCAATGCTCGTAACTCTTCAAGATGGTCATCCATTATAGTCAGAGGTGTACTTCCAATAGATAATCGCCTCAATCCTTTTTATATTTGAAACTCTCCCTTCTGTCGGCCGGGCCCCACAGCTCTCTTTTCTTCTTTATTAAATCAGCTTCAATGAAAATATCCCCTCCTCAAACTTAGCACGCCCACATCACCTGAGAGCCAAGTAGGAACCAGGTCATTTGTGTCCAAGCAGGCACACAATAAACGGAACATACCAACCAAAGCAAACACAGAGGATCCCTCTCAAGCCACAAACCCCCCTGAGACTGGACGTAGGACCTTTGCCTAGCCGCGCCCACACAAATCTATCACAGAATTAACCCACGGGGAAACATCCATCCAACCATCCGTGCTTTCACCATTAAGCAGCACATTGCCTCAGTCACGCCCCACCACTTTTTGGTCGATAACCCTTATAGCTAAACAATCGGCAGCTATCCCGCACCGGCAGCTGACCACCCGTGCTTTGCACCCGAATTCGAGTAGCATCTCTGTATCAATGGTTAACCCGTACAGTTTGAATATGTTGCCCCGCACCCCACAAGGTACAGACCGTGCTTTCACCTACCTAGGCAGCACTTTGCCTCATCCGTCCTACGTGCAGACAGCGCCAGGCCCAAACCGCGAGAACTGACCGTGCTTACACCTCGAGGGCAGCACTTTGACTCATCAAGTCCCCCATTCTACCGACCACCCCGACCGTGGACGCACCCATGCTTACACTGTGGGCAGCACCTTGCGCAACGGTTGTCCTGACAAATCCTAAAACGTGGCCATCCCTGTGAGACTTGCGTAGTTGACCGGCTAGTCGGCTCTGATATCACATGTTGCGCCGGCGTCTCAAAGGGCGCTGGGACTTGAGCGGTTTCTCCAACACGCGCTTAAGTCTAACATTCATCCATCATGCACTTACGTAAAAGCCAATTCAGAAACGTAACAAGCTTAACCATTCAGACTTAAGAAAACTGGAATCCCAACCAACCCGAAAGCCAGCTCAGAATCCGTCCCCAAAAGGTAACCAAAGGCAAAGACAAGCCACACATGAAACCCAAGGCATAGTGGTCGCCAAACTGACCAATTGGCATAGCGGCAAGCCCCATGTCGATGACAGGGACCCTTAGGCACCAGCAAAGCAAAAAGGTTGTAGTAAGGGTCCTTCCACTTGGACCAGTCCCGGAGGCAAAACCGAAATGGTAATCATCCCCAAGGATCAACTTTATTAGATTTGGAAGAGGTTACATTCATACATAGACTGATCGGTTTCGGGGCCACCAACACGTGCTGGACATTGTGCCTGGCTCATGCTGGTAGAGGGAGCTGAGATGTGGCGACTGATTCCTGGCGCTGGTTGAGCTGCCCAAGTTTCTGTCTGTCGGACTCCCCCTATAGTTCTGCTATGATTTCGTCGCACCCCCTCTGGTTTGAAACATAGTGCTTTCTGGTAAAGCAGGCTTTTTAGGACTTAGTTTTTATTTTGCTAATTAAGCCTGACAGAATTAGTTTGGCTCCCGGACATGGGTCCCGGAAGCCGTCCCGGCGGCCAAATCAACTTGCTTTCCTGACTAGGCCATGACTCGAGCTCCAGAGCTACCTCATGACTTGTGACTACTTGATTGGCTCACCACATGTCGGAGGCTCAGTCCTTGACGTTCTAACTTGCTCTGGAACCTTAGAGAGTGTCACCCCTTTGAGTCTTACAGGGCACGCTGGGTGCACCCAAGTCAGCTTTACAATAGTAAGGCAACCTAAACAAGATTTAAAGACACCTTCGTCTTTTTTGTCTTTTGACAAAAAACCCGACAATGTTGACTGTGGCTGTTTTAGTTCATTTTTGTAGAGCTACAGTTTTGGTTCATTTATGCAGACAGAATGTTTGCGACCAATTTCACCGCTACTCAGGAATCAATGACAAGGACCGGATGGATGCCAGCTAATCACAAGCCAAGTGGCGATCGTAATTGGTGACCTAATTTCTTAGTATGAATAGTTGTTCATATTCATAAAGTTTCATCACCTGGAATTCATTGAAATCAGAATTATCAGAAGCATTTGAATAGTTACTCTCTTTCTCTCAAGCCTGCGAGCTTGAACACTTCTGAGCATTCTAGCTCACTTCTTAGAGTTGTTTTACATATTGCTATTGTGCTATTACTTATTAGCATTGCGCGTAATTCAGATTTCCATTTTAGCCGCTCAAAGATAGCTAGAGTACGGGGCGTCAATCCACAACTTATTGTACTCATTTACTTCTATTTCGTTTTGAATCATTGCTATTCTTTATTGCGTTCAACTTCGTCTCAGAATGTATGCGTTTCTATATTTTTTTGCGACTAATTCGCAAACAGTTCGCGACTAATTATTTGTCTAATAATTTTCGATGCTTAATTGTTTAGCAACGTAATCACTATAATATTGGCGATTTCAAAGCTAGTTACTATAAGTTCAAACATGATTTCTATCACTATTGTCTTGTTTGAAATTGATAGGCATAGTCATGCATTGGAAAGATAAAAATAGTTTATTCCGCCATGCATGAAAAGTTTTCTTTCTAGACACACATATTATTTTCATTCGTTTCTTTTCGAGCTAGACCTATCTTCTACACACCACTTTCCAACATGGTATCAGAGCAATTTTGTTACTTTATCTGATTCTAATATGATATCAGAGCAAAAGCTCTAATACTTGATATCTTTCACGATATCAAATTGATATCATACTCTTCAGTTCTTTTCAACCTTTTAGTATCAGAGAATTGATTTCTTATTGTTGGCATTACCACATCTTAGCGTCATCGATGTTAAAATTGAAAAACAATCCATATTGATTTTTTGGCTTGCTACAAATGTTGTACCATGCAAGTATGTAGCTCATTAATACAAAATGCCAAGATTGGCCTACATAGAACTCGAACTACATGGTTATGTATTATCTAGTTTGATAAATGCAACTTGCATATAGTTTGTAGACATAGAATTAGCATGATTATGCTTGTAGAAACCGTGGCAACTCACATGCATTAATTGTAAGTGATCCATAGTGACATGCAAGGCATGCACAAAGTTTAATGTGGACACATGCATGATGATTTGGACATTTCTAGTTAGAACTAGTACACTTGTAAAAAGTTGGTAGAATTTCACGCATGACAAGTGACAAATGTCACATAGACTCTAAATGTCGCTTTAGATGTCATTTTGGAATGGATAGATACGGTTCTACCTCGAGCTACCTCAATCTCCATAAATATGTGTAGCTCTCCATAGAATCAATGATGAAGAACCAAAGTTTTGTAGCTATCTCATGCCATTTTGGATCTAATTTGGTCTCAAGTTCGAGCCTTCCCTTGGAAACCAAGAAGCATTTTGGATCTAAACAAATATTGCTTGTTATCTCTCTAGCTCTCTCTCTCTAATTCATGTTGAGGCTAATGCTCATACATTGAAATCTTGTATTTTTATTCATTCTTTGATTCATTGCTATTATATTCTGTTGATTAGCATGCTAGATTGTGGATTAGCTATTTCTTCTAAACTAGATTTTGTTGATCAATCTAGAATTAGGTTATAGTGCTAATCACAAAGCTTAATTAAGATCAGTCACTCTTGTGGACATTCTCCACATGTGTGACTTCTGGAAATTTTGTCATGGTATCAGAGCCACATTAAGCTTTGCATGCTAACAACTCTGATTGTACAAGAAACTGAGAGCTAAATCAAGCAAAGAAGCAGTTTTGCACTTTTTCTAACCCTTCTCTGAAGTGTATTTGGATCAAATCGGACTTGAACTGAATTTTTAGACCTGAATTGAGGTAGTACGGAATTCTGGAATTCCGCACGTGTGAAAATCAGAGTTTTTTAGTCCCTTTGTTCTCCTTACATATAGATCCAAAGATAGCACTGTTATAGCTAGATGGAAAGCATTTGATCTGTACTTTCCATAGAAACTAAAATCAAATCAATCTGATGTGTCTAGCAAGAGTTATAAGCTCTTAAAGAGGATAGGGATAGGTCCAAAATCCGAGTGACAACATTTTGATTTGATTCAATTATACTTTGTTCCGAATCCATTGTTTTGAGCATCCAACACAAGAAACTGTAGATCAAGACTGAGTTTGAAGTATTTGAACACCCTTTGAGCCTTCTGAGTGTCAATAGTGTTTTCTTTTGAAGCATTTCACATGTGCCAAAAGTGGAATTCAAACCAGCCAAAGTGTCTCAAACCACTTTTTGTGTCTGATCTAGAAAACTTGTCTTGTGGAATATTTGAGATTCATCTCAAATATAGTTGCAAGTGTTTCACATAGGAAGGTAGTTCAACCTTAAAAATACCTATAGTGAAGAGAGCAGCAACTCTAAGTCTGATAGGAACAAGCTCAAACATATCTCAATCCAATAGCTAAGAAGTCTTCATTATAATGGCATCTCAGGGAGGATATCTTCTAGAAGCCAATAAAAGACTAAACACTTCTAATTATTCAATTTAGAAGTTAAGAATGGAGTCTGTTTTGATTCTCCAGGATGTTATGGATATTGTGCTTGGTGTTGAGGAGGAGCCTCAAGCACATGTTGAAATTCCTAAATATAAGTAGAGAGCTAGAATGGCTCTACATTTCATTAAGATGAATGTATCTAATGAAATTTTGAGAGAGATAAGGTTCTTGCACTACAGCCAAAGAAGCTTGGGATGCACTAAAGACCATCTATGAAACAAAAAATACTTCTAGAATACTCACTCTTAGGAATCAGATTTTCCAAAGTTTCCAAAGAAGTGAAGAGAGTGAATCTAACTATGTTCTGAGAGTTAAAGATTTACATAGAGAGCTTTCCTATGTTGGTGTAACCATTAACCAAGTTGAGCTAGTTCAAGCCATACTAAATGGCTTGAGAGATGACTATGATAATCTTGTTCAGTCTTTTGCTATTAAGGAGGAGTTACCTAATCTAGAAAATCTCCAAGGAATTCTTATTTCTGAAGAATCTAGACAAAGCTATAAACTCTCCAAGATGAACAAACTTGAACATGGTGTAAGTGACAAAGCCCTCTTTGGCAAAGGCAAGCAGAAAGGAAGGAGTAAGAACCAATTCTCTCAAGCATACAACAAAGACAAAGCCAAAGATCGAGATCAAGATGGTGAAGAGGATGAAACATCTCCTCCCTCTAACTCGAAAACCAAGAAGAAGAAAGTGAAGTGCTTCTTCTGTGGCAAAAAGGGGCACTATGCCTCTAATTGCTTTAAGAAAAAAAATCGACTCAAGCAAGCTAATCTCTCCAAAGAGATTGAAGAAGATTCTGTTGCAAGTCATGGAGAAGGATCACTTATGGTGTCTAGTTTTTCTTCATCACCTTTTAAGAAAGATGGAGCTTGGTACATAGACAGTGGAGCCTCTTCACATATGTGCTGTTCAAAGGAGTCATTTGACTCAATCTTATCTTTCAAAGAACTCAAGAGATCTATTTACACAGCTAATGATCATGAGTGTCCAATAGAAGGAATTGGCAACATTCCATTGAAACTTGCTTCTTCAAAAGTTCTTGCACTTTCTAACGTTCTTTTCATTCCAGAACTTACAAAGAACTTAATTAGTGTGGGAAAGTTGCTTGATAATGGTTGTGACGTAAAGTTCAACTCCTATACTTGTTTTATCAAGAGAAAAGATGAGATCCTTGCTGATGGAACTAGATGTGGTGGAATTTTTAAGTTGAATTCTTATGATAATGCAAACCTTTGTGAAGTTGCTTTGTTATCTAAGGAGGAGCTGTGGCATAGAAGGTTGGGACATCCTAACTTTACATCTATGTCTTCTATGGTTAAGAAGGAGAAGGCTATTGGTCTTCTAAAATCTCTTTCTAAAGATTTCAAGCCTTGTGAGGCTTGTGCCATTGCAAAGTCACACAGAAAGCCATATCAGAAGTCTTTTATAAAGACTACTTATCCATTGGAGCTCAGACATTCAGATGTACATTTTTCCTCTTCTAAAAGTATTGGTGGTTCAACATGTTTTGTCACCTTTATTGATGACTTTACTAGATACACTTGGTTGCATCTACTTTCTTCAAAGGCTATGGTTTTTTATCACTTCCTTATCTTCAAAGCTTATGTAGAAAAACAGTTTTCTTGCAAAGTTAAAGCTTTAAGATGCGATGGAGGAGGTAAATATATCTCCAACAAGTTTCATAATTATTGTGAAGGTGAAGGAATAAAGAGAGAATTTTCTTGTGCCTATTCTCCATCCCAAAATGGAGTAGCTGAGAGAAAAAACAGATCTTTATGTGAATGTGCTAAAGCAATTCGAGTAGCAGCTTCTTTGCCTATTGAATATTGGGGTGAAGCTATAAATTGTGCAAACTATTTGTGCAATAGATTACCTCACAATGCTTTTGTTGGAAAAACACCTTTTGGAGTCTTGTTTTAGAAAAAACCTAAGGTAGATCACCTTAGAGTTTTTGGTTGTGCTTGCTTTGTTGATATGCCCTTGGAAACAAGGAAAAGAGATGATCCTAATTCTATTAAAGGGATCATGGTTGGATATGCATCCAACAAGAAAGCTTACAGGATCTATCTTCCCTCTACCTCAACTACAATTGAGAGTAGAGATGTGATATTCCATGAAGATCAAAAATACATTCTTGAGAAGGCCGAGTTCAAAGATTCTCACAAAGATACTCCAATCATCACCCTTGAAGATCATCATGGAGAGATGGGGCCGAGATTTGAGGAGGAGTCACCTCGAATTTTTTCACCAAGGAGATCTCAAAGAGAAAGATTCGAGTCTAGAAGGCTTACCTATGAAGATAGAGGAAAGCATTAGAGGAGTTCTAAATCCAGAAAAGACCCTTTGTAAAGATTCTTTTTATATTTTTTCTCAATTTTTTCTTACACATGGACCAATCAAAACACTCAAATTTGAAATCTACGTAACATAACTTTTTTAGTCCACATTGTGATTCCACACTAAAAATGGCATAACTTTTAAGTAGTAAGTCCAAATTTAGCGAAGTTTGGTGCATTGGAAAGCGCTCGACAAGGGCTTTCCAATGATATGTTTTGTGACATACTTTTGAGCTACAATTAAAAAGTTATGGCAAGTCAAATGTATTAGTATTACAATATTTTAATAATATAAACTACATCTTGCACGAATTCTTAAAGGGTCTTTTTGGAGCTCAAAACTCCTCTAATGCAAGCAGAAATCAACTCCACTTATTGTGCCTATTTTATTTTTCATGAGAAGCCAAAGGATGTATATGATGCTATCAACTCAAAGGAATGGTACCTTGCCATGAAGGAAGAATATGATGCTTTGATGACCAATAATACATGGGAGCTTGTGGATCTTCCATCCAACGAGCATACCATTGGTTGCAAATGGGTTTTTCGAGTCAAGTATAATCAAGATGGCACAATCAACAAGTACAAGGCTAGGCTTTGTTCTAAAGGATTTCTCAAGTATATGGATTTGATTATGAGGAGACCTTTGCCCCAGTTGCAAAGATGGTGTCAATTAGAATCATAATTTCTCTTGCTTCTTTTTTCAATTGATAGTTTGTAGACATAGAATTAGCATGATTATGCTTGTAGAAACTCGTGGCAAATTGTAAGTGATCCATAGTGACATGCAAGGCATGCACAAAGTTTAATGTGGACACATGCATGATGATTTGGACATTTCTAGTTAGTACTAGTACACTTGTAAAAAGTTGGTAGAATTTCATGCATGACAAGTGACAAATGTCACATAGACTCTAGATGTCACTTTAGATGTCATTTTGGAATGGATAGATATGGTTCTACCTCGAGCTACCTCAATCTCCATAAATATGTGTAGCTCTCCACACAATCAATGATGAAGAACCAAAGATTTGTAGCTATCTCATGCCATTTTGGATCTAAACAAATATTTGTTATCTCTCTAGCTCTCTCTCTCTAACTCGTGTTGAGGCTAATGCTCATACATTATAATCTTGTATTTTTATTCATTCTTTGATTCATTGCTATTATATTCAGTTGATTAGCATGCTAGATTGTGGATTAGCCATTTTTTTTGAACTAGATTTTGTTGATCAATCTAGAATCAGGTTATAGTGCCAATCACAAAGCTTAATTAAGATCAGTCACTCTCGTGGACATTTCCCACACGTGGGATTCTGGAAATTTTGTCAATCGATACAATCGACAAACTAAGTTCCAAATAGATTCTCAAAGTAAAGCCGGTCTTATCACAAACAAGCTGAATGGATCCAATTATTATTTGTGAAAATTTAAGATGAAGACCTTGCTAATCGCCAACGAAGTATGAGATGTTGTTATAGGTACAGAAGTAAAACCTGAAGACGACGACTCAAAGTGGAAATCGAAGGACGGTAAAGCTTTCATGCTTATTATCCTCAATATATCAGATACACAAATTGGACACGTAGCTGAAGCTAAAATGTCAAAAGACGTTTGGGACATCTTGAACTCACTATATGACGTAAGGGACGTAACTACTAAGTTACATCTACAAAGAAAATTCTTCGCATTCAAAATGTCTATTGGTGATTCACTTCAGAGTTACATTAACCAGTTTAAGAATCTCTTGCAACAGATGGACGTTGTCGGATCAGTCATAGATGGTCATGACGAAATTATGACATTACTTTCAAGCTTGCCCTCTACATATGAGAACTGGGTGATGATCATATCGACACACTCAAATTTACTCTTACTAGAGTTATCAGTATGTTGTTGCAAGAAGACAATAGAAGAAGTCAAGACACTCCGTCTACTTCCTCCTCTTAGGCTCTATATGTCAATAAAGGCCCGAAGCAATAGAAGCAAAAAAGCTCCAAGAAGGCTGCAATGAATCAGAAGCTGACTCAAGGTCAAGAACAGTCATCGAATCCACAATCGAAGAAAAAGATGTTTTGTAGGTATCGTAAGCGCAATAACCATGAGATCAAGGATTGCTGAGTTCTCCAAGCAAAGAATGCAGTCAAGCAACATGATCAACAAGCAAACACAGTTTTATCATCTCCCCAGGTCGAAGTGGACGAATGTGCATTCATGGTCAAAGATCAAAACGCGCATTTTTGGATGATTCATGATTTATGGATTCTAAAGCAAATCAACACATGACCAATCAACGTGAGATCTTCAACTCCTACACTCCTTACAACATGAAGAAATTTGTTCATCTTGGTGACAATAGTACTCACACTATTGAAGGTGAAGGTACTGTAAGATTGCGATTCTTGCATGATCAATTCAAATTACTATCAAAAGTCTTATATGTTCCTAAACTCTCTACAAATCTGTTATCAGTAAGTAGAATTACAGATTTAGATCATAAGGTAGAATTCAAATATGATCAATGCAAAAATATTGATACAAGTGATAAGATCCTTGCACTCGGCAAGAGGCATGGTTACTTATATAGATTGGCACATTGTTATTCTGAGTCTAGTCAAGTCCTGAAAATCTCTATTCTAGTCAATAAAACATTACTATGGCATCATCGGTTAGGACACGTGAATCATGCATCTATTTTGAACATGTCCAGACAATCCATGGTCCTTGATCTCGACAATCCTTCTAGTAAGGTCGATCTCCCTGTCTGTCATAGCTGCATCGTTGGAAAGCAGGGAAAAATTTCTTTTAGATCAAACCATAGGCATGTAGCAAAATATCTGTTAGATATTGTTCATACAGATATATGTGGACCTATGCAAAATCCTTCATTGCTAGATGCAAAGTATTTCATTACTTTTATTGTCGAATTCTCCAAAAGAACAGTTGTTTATTTCATTAAACAAAAATCAGAGGCGTTCATCAAATTCAAACAGCTAAAAGTGCATGCTGAAAATCAAACTGGCGACTGAATCAAAGCATTGAGGTCAAATAACGGGGGAGAGTACATCTCCAACGAATTCAAGGACTATTGCCTTAACGACGGCATTGAGCAACATACATCACTTCCTATTCGCCTCAGTCAAGTGGTCTTGCTGAGAAAAAGAACAGAACCTTAGTTGAATCGACAAAGTGCATGTTATCACATGCAAAACTTCCGAAGTCCTTCTGGACTGAAGCTGTTTCAATAGCAACCTATATTCAGAACAGATGTCCTACTAAAGGTCTCTCAGACAAAATGCCATTCGAAGTTTGGACAAGTACCAAACTGACGAGTTTTTGGATGTACTGCTTTTGCATAAATTCCTCATGATCTCAAGAAGAAGCTCGACTTCCAGAGTATCAAGTGTGTTTTCATCAGCTACACTACTTCAGATCAAGCCTACAAGTTGTTCACCATTGAGTCGAAGATATTCACTAGACGGGATGTCATCTTCATCGAAGATCAGTTTCAAGACCTCAAAGAAAAGGGTAGTCCCCATGTAGCTGACCTATCAGATTCTCCTGTCGCTTTGAACTTTCCAATTTCGCAGGCGACTATTCCTATTGAAGGTCCAAGCTCCTCTACTTTTGACGAACAACAAATCAATGACGGATCAGAAGATGATAATATTGCAAATCATCAACTACAGTATGATCGAAACGATCAACTTTCTCTATTACCCAGAAGATCTTCAAGGACTAGCAGACCACCTAACCGGTATATCGACGAGTCTGCAGCCTACCTTGTTCAGGAACCGACGTCTGTCCAAGAGGCACTTAGTCAGCCTGATTCAGATCTCTAAAAAGAAACTATGGATAAAGAGTATTCATCTCTTATCAAGAACTAGATGTGGACGATTGTCGAACTATCTACTAGTAGAAACATAGTTGACTGCAAATGGATTTTCAAAGTGAAGTAAAACGCAGATGGAAGTATCAACAGAAGAAAGGCACGCCTTGTTGCTAGAGGATTTTCTCAGGTAGGGACACACTGAAGCTCCAACTTCTTTTTTATGACTTGCTCCCTCACAAAATGATATGCCACCTCAACGTGCTTGCTCCTAGCATGAAAGATAGGATTAGTCGCCAACATTTGGGATGATAGATTGTCACAAAAGATGATTGGGCTCTCTAAAAAAATCTAGAAAGTGAAGATCCTTGATCTTTCTCTTGATCCATACCATCTCCTTTGTGTAATGTATAAGAGCTTTTTACTTGGCCTCACTAGATGACAATGAGATAGTGGCTTGTTTCTTCGACATCCATGATGTAATTTCCACTAGATTTCATGTTGTACATATAAGGAGTGTGAAATGAGCACATATCCTTCTAGTGTAGCTCGGATTTGAGCTAGATAGGTTCAATTGTAATGACATGCAGATGTTTTGATAGCATGTAAAGTCCTACTGTATGCATGCAAGCCACATGCAATCAGTGCATGCAACATGCAAAGTAGTTTCTGTGATCTACACATGTCTAAGCAATTTTATGAGTTGACATGCAGTACATGCACCATACATGCACCATACATGCATGCAGTTACACATGTGGATCTCTGGTAGGTGAATTAGTTCAGTTAAGTGGACTTTCCATGCAATTCCACTGTAGGAATTCGAGTCTCTCTCATGTAGGAAAAGTTGGGCATGTTTTGCCATATTGTGAATATTGAATTTTTGGTGTTTTGGACTCATTCTCTCTCTACCCGAGCTTTCTATGTATGATTTTCTCTCTCTACTTGAGAGCATCCTCTTTTTCCCATACTGAACACTTAGAATTATTTTTGACATTCATTTCTCATAGTGAAGAGTTAGATTTTTTCATCAGATGTATGTCATTGTGCTCTTGCCTTAGATTTTTCAAGCATAGTGTTCTTTGATCAATCTTGTGCAATCACAACACTGTGAAGGATTTCAGATCATTCAAGATCCAATCCATGTCCCAAATCTTTGGTTACAATAAGGAGCAAACCAACAATCCTGCCAATGTAGAAAAATCAGCATCTACATACAAAATGAGATGCAGACTCTAAGAGATATTGATCAAACATGAATCAAAACATAAAATATGTTTGATGTCCGTACAATTACAGTACCCTACTGTATATCACACGTGTGGAACCGAAAATAGCAATAAATGAGCATTCTACACACAAGATTGCAAGATAACACCAAGATAGTGCACCAATGAGTAGTAGAACCCAAAGAGAACCATATATAATGATGAGATGAGAGAGAGAAGAGAGAAGATGACTCTCTCCACGAGTTACATCCTTTTATAGCAGGTCCAAACCCTATTTGGCCACTTGGCTTTCTCACCAAAATGCTAACCCTACCAATTTTGGGTCTAGATTCAATGTACCCAAAGTTCAAATTTGAATCTCTCTCAAAATCGACTACCAACTTTCCCACACTTTCCAAAAGTGTTTATTGAATGTATTTTAAACTAATATAACTTCAAAAAGTTTATCTCTAAGTCTAAAATGAGTTTTGGCCTCTTATTGACAATTTACCAAAATGTGACTAAACTAGACTAAACTAGTTGAAATCTCTCACACTCCCTCTTCAACAAGTTTTGGCATAGTTTTGACAATAGAACTTTGATCCAACTTTAAAATGATCTCCATCCTAAGTATAGATCTCATTTCTAAGGTTCTAAAGTATCTTTCATAATTGATATAGAGAATAGTGTCCAAATTGGATGCTTCACTATTTCTTACATCAATTTTACACATCAAGATATAACTAGAATATGAAGAACCAAATAGAATGTAAATAAAATGATTCCTCCATGTTTCAAACTTTGAACTCTCTGGAAAATTACAGCAATCAAACAATAAATGTGAGTGATGACCATTTGCTTGCTTGTGTCCTCCAACTTTGTCCTTTCTTGATATGTCTCCACCATAAAACTCCATGAATGAGCCTCCATCTCCATCTTGCCACAAGAAACCATCAAACCTTGGATATCCATGAGTAGGTGAGTACATTAATGATGCAAACCTAGCACCACGTGACTCCATAAACCAAGTAGGTTGCACTAGTCCATCTTCAAGATCTACTTGACACAAGAAAATGACCATGAATTCACCAAAAATTGACAATCTCCAAGTATTGGCACCAAGTAGCTCAACACTTGAGAACTTGATCATGGATGAGTGATATAATGAGCCTCCATTAGCCTCATTTCCATCAGCAAAACCAGCCAAGAATGCTAGTACAACTCCAAAAATAAGATATTGCAAGACAATGTAGCTAGTTTGTCCATATCTTGACAATTTGCACACATCCACATGAAATAGCTCAAACATGAGATAGAACAAGTAAAGTAAACTTGAATGACACTTCCTTGCTTCTCCTTTGACCTTACTTGAGTCTTCAATAAGCTGCAAAAATAGATCCATAACATCTTTGCCAATTACCTCTCCTTTGATGCTCTTGACTAGCTCCAAATTGCCACCTTTCCTTTTGTGTTGTTGAAGCCCTTTGAGACCAACCTCTTGATCTTCCTCTTGATCATCAAAGTCATTAAAAAAACTTTGTTTTCCAGATCCATTACTTGCTTTTCCAGTATGAAAAACATGAGAACCAATATGCACTTGCATAGCATCATCTACACAAGAAAATTCTTCAAAACATGTGAATAAAGCAAAGTGAGTCGCTTCCACGTGCTTACCTTTCTCTTGATCATCAAAGATATCAAAGATATGAATATCTTCAGACCTGAACCTTTGGAAATACTCCCTCTCAAACATATGATCTAGATTCAACAAGATCTTATCAATGCTTGATCTCGATCTCCCACAAAGGTTAGTGAAAACAATGTCACCAATGTCACCATCATAAATCAAAAGATAGATTCCAAACTTTCCATCCAACATGAAGTAGAGTAGGTGAAGATGAGTATCAAACCTAATAAATCTAGCCCTCTTGAGTCCATAACAAACCTCAATAAGCTCACCAATGAGATCTCCCTTGCCTTGAAGAAATTGCCTCTCGATTTGCTCCATGTAGTCTTCTCCAACCAACCTTTTGCCATCTTGATCATGAGTGATCAATTCATAGTCATAGAATCCTTTGAGTTGATGAAGAGATGTGAGATCCATGACTTGGATCTTCCCAAGAACCAATCTTCCATTGATCTTCCCTTCATAAGACTCCCTCTTAATGATTGCATCATAAGAAGAAGAAACCTCAAAAACATTAGAAGCCATGAAAAAAATGAGTAGTACCTTCAACATAAGGATGATTGAAGTACTCTCTTTTTTCAAACAAGAACTTCTACTCAATGTTGTTCAAACTAGATGCTTGTGTTATTGCTAACCAAGTTGGATGTGTTGCAAGAGAGCAAATACCGTAACTATAAGAGGTAATAAAAGATCCTTCAAGGACATTACTCTCTATAGGAAACTAGTTGGTTCACTCAGCTATCTAGCCATTACTAGACCAGATCTAAGCTATTGTGTTGGAAGATTGAGTCCAATCATGCAAGATCCTAGTGAGGAGCATTGGAAGCTAGAAAACGAGTTTTGAGGTACATCATGGGAACTCAAGGTTTTGGCATATTGTATGAGAGGGATCATCACCTAACTTGTTTGGATTTTCAGATTAGGACTATGCTTGAGATATAATGGATAGAAAATCCATTTGTGCTCATTGTATTTTCATAAGTGATCCTTATACTGAGACTTTCAATCTAGTAGTCAAGCATTCTTCTATTCAACTTTTGCTATCATTTGCCACTGCAGCAGATTTGAAAATACATCAAATGGATGTATAGACAATATATCTCAATGGAGTTATCGACATTGACACGTGGCA